>JABWTJ010000371.1:0-465389 GCA_016801875.1 Solanum sitiens | reverse complement strand
AGGAGGAGGAGGAGGAGGAGGAGGAGGAGGAGGATGAGGATGAGGATGAGCATGAGGATGAGGATGATGATGAGGATGATGACGATGAGGATGAGGATGACGATGACGATGACGATGACGATGACGATGACGATGACGATGAGGAGGATGACGATGAGGATGAGGATGACGATGATGATGAGGACGATGAGGATGAGGACGATGAGGATGAGGATGAGGATGAGGATGACGATGATGATGATGATGATGAGGATGATGATGAGGATGATGATGATGATGATGATGACGATGACGATGACGATGATGATGAGGATGAGGATGACGATGACGATGAGGATGATGATGACGATGATGATGATGAGGATGAGGAGGATGAGGAGGATGACGATGACGATGACGATGACGATGACGACGACGACGACGACGACGATGATGACGACGACTAAATGGTTGAATGGGTTACTTAAATAAATATGGTCATATGTTGAGGATTATGGGAATATTACCTTGTATGTTGATGATTGACTTGTATGAGGTCTTTTACACTTGGTTCATGAAGTTTTATCAAAATAGCATGAAAAGCATATTTCATACTAAAATGTCCTCTTTAAAGCATGTTTTTGCATGATTGTCATATTTAGTGCTTAATTGTACTAATTTCATATTTTTTTCTATTTCTACAAGTATAGGTGGTGGAAAGTGAGGATCCCTAGAGTTTGAAGCTTGGGATTTGATTGTTCTCCCAAGATATGGGTATGTCCTCATATGTTTGAGGACATGGATGTTATTTCTACTTTTCTTTCATCAAAGACTTTGTATGACACTTGTATCTTTCTTTCAATGTAAGGGTTGTGTCCTTATGATAATGAGATGTGTCTAAGATGGCTTGTGTCGAGACTTAGTTCTTCTTACGTTTTATAAAAGAGTTTCCGTATTGACTTTATTGTGAAAAGTTTTAATTCCGCACTACTTTTCATACCTCTGTGATGAATGCATGCTAAGAGGCTTGTATAAAACCTCTTTGAGGATGAGTACGCCATGTTACTCCTAGGGGATACTCCCGGGTCGTGACATCACCGTTGGATAACTAGGTCCTATATTATTCTATGTTGTCATACCCACCTGCAAGGCTTCCGTAACCGCTGCCGACAGAGAGAAAATTGTTTCCTTTCCAAAGAAATTTGGTGGTAGAAATGGAAAAGATATCCATGCTATAGTTGTCGTTGTTTCTTCCTTCGGATCAAATAGCGGATCCCATTTGAGTGTACGCATTGGGTAATAACAACTCTTATGGGCTTTGGTAGCAGATGAACATAATCCTCCATACTTGATGCTCTGATCAGAACATATCTAGTTCTCAGATATCATACCGTGCATTCATTCTTGAGCTCGCATTGTTTTGGAAGTATTTTCCTCAAATCCTCCAGTTCTGTCCATCCACATGAGAACTTCCCAATCGCAACAAATTGCAAATCTTCATTCACTATCATCTGTTATACTTCTTCCTCTCATACCACTCGTGGTTCTCCATGTAAATACGTCAAAGACATCCTTGGTAGTGGGTGCTTTTTAGGTGCTGTCGGTTGTTATGTGGCAGCATAGTTCATACTACTTTTTAAGTTTTCTGAAACAGGCTGAGCAACCCCCATCGTAGGCTTCCCAGTGGCGGGTGAGGCCATTAGTGGCGAAGATGACAAGGTTCTTAGGATTTTAGTTTTTAGGAGAGTAGTGCGACCTTTGTTTTGCCAAATTGTGATTGAAGAGTAGCTTGTGGTTTTACAGAAATGTAATTTATGAGAGATTACTTGTGACTTTTTCCCCCCTGAATTGAAGAAATAACATAAATGAGTTGAACTGAACAAGTAGTAAATCAATCATCTTCTTCTGTGTGATCTGGATTACATTACCAAAATATATTAATTGTTGGCGATGTTAGTTGCATGTATAAGAAGTTAAATTATATACACTGAATGTTGTGCATTGAATGAGGCAATTGAGTCTTTTTATGTTTTACCTTTGACATTATGGATTTAGACTCACAAAATTATGATAACAATAACATATACTCTTGAAAGTGGTATTGTGATGACCTTGCATACTCCAAATGGTTTTGCGAGTTCAAATTGAAAACATATTCTTGGATAAAAAGACGATGATTTACAATTGCTTCCGGCGAAGAGTTGACAGAATTTTCTCTTTGAACATGCCAAAACATAAGGATAAATTTCAAATTCTGGATTCACCTATCACAACACTGGATATCATTGCCCATTTTCATACATCAATACAGTTTTCAATCGGAGTGAAGTTTAAAGACGAAACTACTCTGTTGCCTCTAGTGATCCCTGAAATGCAAACAAAAAACACTTTACTCTAGTCTCTAGGGATGGACTAATGCACATACAAACAGAATCTCAGCTCGCATATCAACAACAATACCTATTACCAGTAACAAAAGTTTGCAATTCACTCATATTTAACAAGGTCGTCCCTATGATCTTGACATATAAAGCTCATTCCAGCAACATATATAAGTTATGAATACCGTCCCATGTCCACAAACAAAGAACAGGACAAACAGAATTTCATACAAGAAGCCAAACTTTTCCAACTTCATTCTGATATTGAAATCCAACCTCAAGGAAGAAATTCATTAGATCTAGCAATTTTACTTGACAAGTAGGAAGTCATTACCATGACTCGTATAGCATGTAAACAACAAATCAATTATGCCTGGACTATAGCACATTGCTATAGCTTAAAAGCTGATAAATCAGAAACGTAACCAAGAGTTTTCTCTTGATTCTTGTGGTTCAGAGGACATTTGACATAAACCCTTTCATTATGCTTAAAGGATCTGAGAGTTGAGTTGACCAAAAAGTGTACAAAGATGGCATATTTAAAACTCTATACAAACAGAAGAGAGTCGTTGGCTTCTAGTCTAACAAAAGTAAAATGATCCTCTGTATAATACAGGCAAGCAAGACAGGATCCAGTGTTTAATAATTTAGCAAGTACCACGCTATGTACACAAGCAAAATGCCAAAGGAAATCCATGCATCATAGAGCACAAACTCAATATGATGAAATTTAATCCTCATGCATATGAGCATTGGAGTTTGCATTTGATGCAGAAGACGTCATTGATGATGAATTTCCATTACTACCTGAGTTTGGGGATGAAAACAAGCCACTCAAAGGCCACGGAAGTGACACTGGAAACCGGCGACCGTTTTCATTCCTAGTATCCTCACCTTCATACCTTGTACCATTACCATTACTACTCTGAGCATTTGTGTTAGCACTTCAATCATCAGACTCAACTTTTGATTCATCAGAGGGTAACTGGTGCCTACAGACTGGACATGTGCTATGAAGCTCCAGCCATGGTAAGATGCAGCCACCATGAAACTTATGCCTACAAGGCATCTCTTTGGCTTCAGTCCCAATCTCAAAGTATTCCAAACAGACAGAACACTGCAATGTCTCATCAATTGTCACCACAGGCAATGCCTCTACAACCTCTTTTTGAGCTGGTGGAGTACCATACCTATTTGGATCATTCTCTGCCAAATGTTGCAACAACACGTCTAAACCAGGACCAATGAAATAATCACCCAATGAGCCAATAGGTTGGTTCCTGGAATTATTATCCGAACCCTGCACAATGATGGTTTGATTGAACGGATTTATAAGTATAACACGCTCACGATCCCTACTCTCTCTACTTGTATCCCTGTTTTCATTCTCAGGGTTAGGGTTCTCCGACTCAGCCAACATTCCAGCACGAATACCTTGCAAGAGCTGGAGAATTGTGGCAGAGTTCCTCCTGCGCCTATTCATTATAGATGCCAGGTCTGGATCAAGTTGTGTATCAGCTTCACCATTGTCATCATCTTCAAATTCGAGATGCCTAAGTCTAGAACGACGACGAGGGTTGCTCATCATGCCTAACAAGATAGGTGCCCAAAGTGAGAGAGCACGATCAGTATCAGAATCAGAATCTAAAGGGGTCTGATTTTCGTCTGAACCCATTTCTTCAATAAATCCTAGTTGACAAATGGGACATTTTAACTCAACCTCCATCATGGGGTTCACCCTCCTTGAACAATGATGACACCAATATCTTGACACTCCTCTTCCGTCCATTGAATCTGTCAACATCATAATATGTGTATCAACAAAAGATAAAAATGGAACGAATGTTAAGACAAAAAGTTTGATCCTAGTATCAAATATTAACGTCTTCTTTCTCAATCAAACAAACACATCCAAGCATCAACAAGATTTTAGCATCAAATATTAGGGTCTTTTATTCAAACAAACAATAAATATTTAAGTCAAAAATTACAAGAAAGAAAAACCCACAAGAAAAATGGATATGTGGATGAAAAAAAAAAAAGGTAGAGAAAACCCACACAAGTTGATGCAAACTTTACCCTTCCTTGTTTGAAAGGTGTACGGAGATTTAGCAAAATTGCACAGCTGAAAACAAACAAAATTCTGCAGATCCGGCGATATAAATGCATAAATTAGAAAGTAGAAAATAATTTAGGATAGAAGCAAATAGAAGTTTAACAAAGTAAAAAGAAACTTAAAATTTCTCAAGAACAACCTTATTCCACCAATTAATGAGTATGAAAAGAATAAACATTAAAATATATAAATAAAATCAAAGAAATGCATAAAAGTCAAACAAGATAACCTAAAAACGTGTACACATAAAATACCTCAATTTAAAAAGGACACTTGAAGAGATTTTCTTTCTTTTTCTGCCCTTTTGTTTGTGAACTTCTTATATGATGAGTTTAACGCGCTTTTGAATATGTAAGGAAGGAAGGATCTTTTCTCTTTCTCTTTCTCTTTCTCTTTCTCTTTCTCTTTTTTCCAAATATTTTTATCAGCTTCCGAATCTTTCTTATGTGGGGCCTACATCAATCAACCAACCCCAGTTCTCTTCTCATACCCCATTTATTTATGGATTTCAAAAATTACCCCTTTAATTTTACTCTTACCATTCAAAAAAGTAATGATTCTAACTTCAACAACTAAGGCATCTAATTTGGACGAGAATCATTTCTTTCCATCGGAAAATGTATGTATATAACTCCAATTAATTTTCCTCAACCTCATGCATCTTTACTTTGTTTCAATTGGTTTATTTGATTGATCTTACATAATATAATTAATGATATCTTGAATAAATCTATCACATGTCAAGTGAATCATGTCCTTAAACACAACTAATAAGAGACAAGGTAAAGACTACAAACAATTAGGGGTGGGCTTGGTATCTAATATACCGAATAACATACCGTATCGAAATTTCAAATATCGTGATTTTGGTAATATGGTATTTGGTACGGTATATGATATACATTTTAATTTTTTTTTATATTTGGTACGGTATTTGATATTTAGAAATAATATACCGATATATCGAATATCATATCGAAATATATCGTTACATATATATGCAACCTAGTATTAGTTTATACTAAATGCTTAGAAGTTGAAACTTTGACTATTACATTTTGATTGAATTGTATTTGAAATTTAATTCCTTAACAAAATGAGTTGTTTGTTTTTATTTTGAATATACATTTTCTACATGTATGATACAATTGAGACTTTTTTAAATTATCAAAGTCATAATACTCTATTATATGAGTACATATTAGTCGAAATTGAACAAAACTATAATTACGAATTTACCGTATCGCAGAATACTGAAACCAAATTTTAAAATATCAAACCATATCGATTTGAATTGATATGGTAATAGTATAATTTTTTAAAATTAAATATCAAAATTGTGATATCGAAACTTTGCAATACCGTACCATATCATGCCCATCCTAAAAACAACATACAAAGAACACTTTTGCGTCCTCGTGTCGCAGGAAGAAAAACATATGACCTACCTTTGTAGAATTTTACCAAACAGCTTCACTAAACACGAGCAAAGATTTGATTAAAAACTCTTGCGTCCTCATGTTGCAAGTGCATGCTTAGCTACATCGTCTGCAACTTCTCTTAGTTTGAAATGGTAGCGGATCGACTTCCTCATTCTTTCTTTCTCAAAATTATTTTTGACATAATCCTTATAATATCTTGTTTGTGAAAAGGACAATTCTTGATAAAGTGTTTAAGTTTTCGACACTTGTGGTAGAAGCAGTTTTTTTTTTATGTTTACTTGAGTTTCTTTCATAGGAAAACTTTATTTCTTTCTTACCATCCTTTGATACCATCTCAACATCATCTTTATTGAAGTCATTCATCTGTTGTTTCTTGAGTACATAGGTATTTGTCATAATTCAAAAAATAAATGTGATGGCACTCATCTTATCTTATCAAGACAAGTCAGTGTAAAACAAAATCATTACAATAAAGTGCGAAAATAAGCTATACTTGAAAGTTTAATAACATGCAATAACACGAATAACAAGTCAACTTAACTAAATCCCCAAGACCTCATTGTCGTGTGCACAAGCATCTAATGTATTACAATGGATTTGAAAGAAAACACAAGTCTAAAATGATGTTGTTGTTGGGAAAGGCAAGGCAATAACAAGAATGTCAGACAGGATAGCAGCGGAATAATACCCAAATTTCTAAACTTTCCCTTTCAATTTGAATCAAGAAAAGACAAACCAAATAAGCAATATGAAGAATGGACAACAAATATATCAACCAAAGCAACAAGACAGGAATAAACCAGTCACACAAGACACATAGATTTACGTGAAAAACCCTTAGATGTGAAGAGCAAAAAAAACATAGGATCAAAAGCTCAACTATAAACACCAACAGTTACAAAATTGCTCTCCAAAATTGGACACAAAACAAGTGTCAAACAATGAGCAACAACAAAACAAGATTGCACCAAAACTAGAGAATTAAAGGAGATATTTCACCCAAAAATGAGCTATTGTTCACGCCCCAAAATACAAAGCTACAGACCTCCAACTCCGATCTACACAGTTGAATTGGAAGAACCAGATGCTGAGAAATCCCAGTTCAAATTTGAGCATGATCCAACGGTGAACAAAGCGGAAAACTCTGTCTGAAGCGGACTGTCTGAGCAGAAAATTTCCATAAGCAAAAACAAGATTTTTCTCTTTTTCTCTCAATCTCTAAAACGAATCTCTCTTGATTTTTCCCTCTTGTATTTCTGAAAATAAGACCAAATAAGCCTTATATATGCCACATAATATTGGAGTTATGGGATAAAATGGGCTGGTCCTAATAAGACTTTTATTTATCCACATAGGAATGGGAAAATGATCCTAAATCCAACAATTCTCCCCCTCGCAACTATGTAGAGGAGACCACCATCCCGGCGATCATGCAATAATCCTCAAACTTTCCTCCCTGCAAAGCTTTAGTCATCATGTCGGAAACATTATCATTGGTATGGATCTTTTCAAGTTCAAGCAACTTAGAATCCAACAAATCTCGAATCCAATGATACCTCACATCAATGTGTTTAGACCGACCGACTATGAAATGTAGAATTCTTGTCAAGATGAATAGCACTTTAACTGTCGTAATAAAGCACATACCTCTCTAGAGCACAATCAAGTTCCCCCAAAAATCTCTTCATCCAGATCAACTCTTTGCAAGCTTCAACAACATCAATAAGCTCAGCCTCTATAGTAGATAAAGTAACACATTTTTGCAACCTATGTTGCCAAGACACAGCTCCCCTTGCAAAAGTAATCAAGTAGCCTGAAGTAGACTTACAAGTATCAATATCACCATCCATGTATAAAACAGTATAACCACAAAGAATAGGATTCCCTGTATCAAAACACAAACTCAAGCTAGAAGTGCCACAAAGATATATCATAATCCACTTTACATCATTTCAATGCTCTCTTCCCTAATTAGAAAGAAAACAGCTAACAATACCAACATCATGAGCAATATCTGGTCTTGTACACACCATTACATACATCAAACTACCAACAGCTGAAGGATAAGGAACTTTCTTCATATCTTCCTTCTCACCATCACTGAAAGGACAATGTCTAGTACTCAATTTTGAAGTGCATAGATAAAGGTGTATTGACAACCTTAGCTTTGTCCATGTTGAATCTACGAAGTACTTTCTGAATATACTTCTCTTGTGACAACCATAACTTCTTGGCATATCTATCACGGAAAATCTGCATGCAAAGAATTTTTCTTGCTAGTCCCAATTCTTTCATAGCAAAAGACTTATCCAACTCTTGCTTCAACTCTTTAATCCTGCAAGCATTATGACTAACAACACGTATGTCATCAACATAAAGCAAAATGATAATAAAGTCACCATCAGAGAATTTATGCACAAAAACACAATGGTTTGAAGATGTCTTCTTGAAGCCCAACTAACTCATAAAAGAACCAAACTTCATGTACCATTGTCTGGGAGCTTGTTTTAAACCATACAAGTTCTTCTTCAATTTGCAAACATAATTCTATTTTTCTTGAATTCAAATCCTTCCTGCTGCTCCATATAAATTTCTTCATCCAAGTCACCATGAAGAAAAGCAGTTTTAACATCCATCTGTTCAACTTTCAAGTCCAGACTAGCAGCCAATCCTAGACCCACACAGATAAATGACATCTTCACAACTGGATAGAATATCTCATCAAAATCAATCCCTTTTTTCTTACTAAAACCGTTAACAACTAATCTAGCCTTGTACCATGGAACTGGTTACCATCATCATATTTCACCCTAAAAACCCACCTGTTTTTGAAAGTTTTTCGATCTTTAGGTAACATAATCAAATCAAAGGTATGATTATCATGTAGAGATTTCATTTGATCCTCCATAGCATCTAACCATTTTTCTTTTTCTTCACTTTCCGTGGCCTCATCAAGACTCTCTGATTCTCCCCATCAGTCAAGATTACATACTCATTGGAAGAATAACGAGATGAAGGTATTTTCTCTCTAGTAGATCTTTTGAGAGAACCCTCCAGGGCATAGAGCATCAATAATAGTTAGTTGTTGACCAATCACATTGTCTTGCACTGGAGCATCAACGACATACTGGTCATTCTAAATATGATCACGATCTTCAATATCAACTTGATTTTCATCATTTTGAAGATTTTCACCTGGTGGAATAGTCAAAGGCACTGGATCAACATCAACTAGGTTGTCACTATTTTGAGAATTGTCACTATTTTGAGAATCAATCTTCTCAACTTTTTCAAGATGTTCAATTGTTTGGTCTTCAATGAGCACAACATCACGACTTCTAACAAGTTTCTTCTCAACTGGATAAAAAAACGATATACATTGCCTAGTTTTAACATCTAACTTTGACCTTTCATCCTTAGGAACATGCACAAAGGCTTTACACCCAAGAACTTTGAGATGATCACAAGAAACATTCTTACTAGACAAACTCTGTCAGGGACATCACCATTCAAAGCAACAGTAGAAGATAAATTGATAACATATGCAGCAGTATTAAGTGCTTCTTCCCAAAAGGAATCTTACAGCTTGGCATCTGAAAGCATACATCTAACTCTCCCAACAAGAGTTTTATTCATCCTCTACGCCAAACCAATTAGCAGAGGAGTCTTTGGAGGAGTTTTATGATGCTGAATACCCTTCTCTCAGCAATATCTATCAAAAGTGACAATATACTCACCACTATTATCAGAACGAATACATTTCAATTTTTTCACTGGCTCAACCAAGGCGTGTGTCGAAACTCAATTTTGATCCTCCCCGATAGGAATTAATTAACGAGCTTTTAATCTCAAACGAGTCGAAACAATTAGATTTTATAAAGTTCAAAATGTTTTTAAGTTATTTTAAATTAATCTTGTCATTTTTTATATTAGATAATATATATGTTTTACATAATTATGTATAAGATAGTATATTTTTATAATTATTCAAAATCATCAAAAAAAAAAAAGATTTTACTTTGTTTAAGTATTTTACTAACTATCTTAGTTATATAATAGTTTATATTTTTTTAGGTTAGTATTTTATAATTAATTCGATTATTATATTTCGTTAAAATTAAGAAGCTTATTAATTAATTTATTCATCTATTTGGACAAACCAATTTTGGGCCCTTTATCCAAAATTCTTCAGCAACCCATCAGCCCACTATACTCAATTCCCAGCCCACCTCTTAACCCATCCGACCCAACCCACCAATATACCAAAAAATGACCCAGACCCGTATTTTCTTCCTCCAAAACAGCATACCAACACCACCTGACATTCTTCTTCTTCTTCTTCCAAACCACCGATGAAACCCAGAAACAAATCAGCCAGTCTAGCGAACCCAACCCAAAAAATTGACCCGAATTAACAACAGTACATGGTGTGCACACGACAGTAGATGGAAAAGCAACCCAGACGCGTGCTTGAATGTGTTGTGTCGTCTTCCACAATGGTGCGCGACAACAGTATATTCATGCAACTTTCTAGCAGAGTAGGCACGCGTTTTGTCCTTCCCAGACTCGAGATTGAACCATGTCTAGCGCCAAGGACACTCGATCGATCTGGGACGTCCACTTCACCTCCCTCCCGTTGGAATTTGCTGAAATTTGGGCATCAAAGCAGGATATTCCTTCAGATTTGGGAAAAGAGATTGAAATTCGAATTCGTCCCTTTGTTCTTACCCGTTTTACCCTCCTATTTTCCCCCAAAAATTTTGCCCTAGTTCTTCTCCTATATATATACTCTGTCGCCCTTACTGTTGAGGGGGATTTTTTTAGGGATGGAAATTTTGGGAGTAAACAAGGGGGGTTGAAAAATTTATTTTAGCAGAAAAAATTACAAAGGACATCTTGAACATTGGTGTTTAAATACATTTCGAGAAGGAAGATACAAGAATTTTGGGGGTTCAGATTCAACTTTCTGTCCAGATTTTTTTTTATCTCCGTTTGTGTCCGATTTTCTCGTGGTGAAGGTTGTCATTCTGCTCGTGCTGTCTCCATTTCGCTGCACTAAGAAAGGTAATCGTCCTTCCCTTATAGCATTCTCTTCACCTTCATTGTTATCTCGATGTGATATTTCGCGGTATCGGAAAGGCTATGTTACTTTTTTTTTACAAGTTGTCATTGGTTTATTAAATGTTTCAATGCGATATGTTCGCTCTTATTGATTTAATGGGCTGTCCAAGTAAAGTCTTTGATAGATTTGCATATGAGGTCGAATTTCTTTGCTCTCCTAATTGTTTTGTTCGTTGCTTTTTTCTTCTGAAATCGGCTGCCTGATATCGTTGAATATATATTATTTTGTTTAGACCGTGGCTAGTATATGTGTGACTCTGTTGTTTAGTTGGTTGCTGCTCAATGTTATTCACATGGGTCTAAGAGCTTTTTCGAGTTAGCTATCATGTTAAATGGTCTATTTTGTTCCAACGGAGTCTCTAATATAGTTGTGATGCTACTGGTCGTTTCTTTCTTGGCTTCACTGTTTATTTGTGTTATTTTGGGGCCATTTCCTTACCCTCCTCTTGAGTTCATTTGCTTGAAGATTGTTATCTATTTAGCGTATTTCAGTTTTATCGGTTTTCTAAGATTGGCGTTTTTGTTTAAAAATGCTATCTCTTGTATGTACGGTCCTGTCGCTTGCTCTTGTTTAAATTTCTCCTCCATGTTCGCGACTAAGTGTGGCGTAGGCAGATTTGTTCTTCAAAATAAGATGAGATATTTGGCTTTGTTTTGGTGGTTGTCTCCTCGGATTTCGTGAATAGTGTCGATGCAAGTACAATGTCTTTTCTTTCTTAGTTTGGTTATCAGATAATTTATTCGTATCGCATATTTAGATAGCTTGAAGTCTGATTAGTCATTTTAAGGCATGTAATTTCATTAGCTTTCTCATATTGTGAATATCATTCCAGTTATGTTGGGTGATGTGTGTCGAATGCCTACTGGTTGTCCCATTGATCTGTTAGAACTCTCTGGGAGTAATCCTATGTTATTTTCTTTTGTTTGATTTGCCTTAAAATTTTTGTTTGTTTGGGATCAGCGTATCCCTCTATCTGTGAGATGCTTCTTTTTTTTTTTTTTTTATCTTTTTCCTTTAGAGTAATTATTGCTCCATGCTTTTAGAATGGTCAATTTTGATCTAACATGTATGTGGGCTCATCTTGTTTAATTATATTTGTATAATATTAGATAATGACTAGCCAATATGCTAAATTATGATTATTATTAGTGTTCGTATCATTATTATTATTGGAGTCTTAAATTTGGTAAGTATTATACCTTTTTTTAATGTTTTGTTGTTTGTTGTCAGCATGTGAATTTAATACTATAGTTTTCTTTATTTTTAGTTTGTTACATGTTTAGAATTCCATTGTTCACCTATTATGTATTTCCGGATACAACAAATGAAATTAATTGCCTCGTAATCCCTTCTTTATTTTCTTATCATGTGTATGAGCTTGTAATGGGTTTTTTCCTCCTTGCATCTCCGAATTGAGCCAAAGGCCCAAACCTCCATATTGTGTCAAGCCACTTCATAATCGATGAACAGGTCTCGAAGCGAAGGAAACCAAAGTGGAAGAAGTTGAAGAGAGTGGGCCATAAGGACCCAAATTTATTTCTTAAAATTTTGTATTTTGTTATGTTGGGCCTAAGCCCCTTGTATCTTTGTTATTATTATACTGTTAGAACTCTAGGACAGGTGAAATGAAGGCCCAAAACAAAATGGATCCAAATACCGGTCCAAGCAGGCAGAAGCTGTATTTGGACCCAACTCTCTCTCTCTCTCTTATTTTTATCGCTTATTGCTTGTTAATTAATTGTTGTTACTCTTAGGGTTAAAATTTCAAATCTCCGCAAGACGCCATTATGTTTTAACTATTTTAAACTAAATCGATCCTCTGAATAGACTTAAGAAATAATAAATGATGCAAGATAAAGACTCAGTTAGTAAGTCGACATTTCAAGTATTTCAAATGAATTGAATTAAGTTAAATTTTAGCCTAACAAATCAATTTTTGGATAATCGCAAGTAAGTGAATGTCTTAGGTGCTTTCAAAATCCTTTTAAGATGTTAATAAGAACCCCTTTTAGAACTCTTTCAATTTGATTTCCTATTTTAGTAAATTGAAAGGTAGTTTTTTTGATTTTTCTCAAAAATTAAGTGGCGACTCTAAACCAGTCTAAGTCCTAAAAACTATAAATATTTTTTCTTTAAATAAAACAAAATGTTGACTCTGCTGGGGATTTGAATGGGTTCTAACCGTAAAATTAAATTATTTGGCTATTTGCTTGAATTCCTTAATTGTTCAATTCTTGTATATTATAAATTGTTGCATTTCATGACACTGATTCTGCCAAATGGCAAATAGTTTGCATTAGGACAAAGTAGGTTACGTTGCTTACCATGACTATCCTTCAGAAAAAATACAAGTCTAATTCTTTGGAAGTAATAAATGAATAGTTGGCTTGTGGTCACCCAATGTCGTTTATTATACTTCACCCCGTAGTTTGTCCAACTCGGGTAACCAGGTCTTGTTTAAACCAACTCTTAATCAACTAGCGTAGAGCGAAACCAAATCCCTTTAACACATTTGAACTAAGATGACCCAACACCCAAGGCGTGTTGGGCTCATTAGATAGACCACCTTGTGTCCAAAATGACCCACGACTTAAACGGATGATCATACTTATATGTTTACATGTGTGGGTTGTATACGTTGTTAGGCAAACCATTATCTCTTGGGGTAGAGAGTTTGATAGTTTGTTTGAGCCGAAGAAGGATCAAGTTACCATTTCATCCAAAAGCATGGACATACGGAGATGGCGAGAAGAAATCAAGAACGAAGAACCTTCCACGGAGGCATATCTTAGGATGGTACCCCTGTGTGGAACTGACTATTTGTATCCCTTTTCCTTATTATGTATTCCTATTCAGTTATTCATAAAATTTGTATAATTTGGGTTTTAGGGGGCAATGAAATGTTTCAAATGACGTATACATCCCTCAGATCGTTAGGCCTACCCTTGGCATAAAAGGGTCACATATATGTTTAGAATGCGCAATAACTGTTTATGTGTATAACTGTTTGTGTGATTATGTTTCTTTATTTAGATATATTCTATCTCACTTCTCTTCAAATCATTTTTAGAACCCCTTATGCACAAATATTAAGTCAATATCGAAAGTACGTTCAAATACTCTTCGAGTCTTTAGTTTCCCAACAAAAATCAAACTTTATTTTTTAAAAATTACTCTTTCATATCAGAAAAAGATTCACCGTCTCAAATCAAAAAGAGATTCAAGTTGGTCGAACTACGTAGGACCTGAATTCTCTTTTGTAAGATAGGTAGGCAACCTTTCAAGGTTAGGTCCCCATTTTTGAGAAATTTTATCTTTTCTAGCTCTTACGAAGAAATTAGAGTTACATCTCAGTCAAAAACCAGAAGTACGAAAATGAAAGATACAATCGACTTTGTCTCGATTTTAGTCGACATTTTTGATTCATTCATCCTAAAGTTAAATAGACAAATTCGTGTCTATTAAGTCATCTTTCGATATACGTGGGCTAGTTCATCTTCCAATGAAACAACTCTTATGTGTTTACCGTAATGTGTGTGATATTTTATATCATTCATCATCGACACAAACTAACACATTTGCCTTTGAGTTGTTTTTTCTTTGTCAGGGACTCAAAACTGATATGTGTTGAGAGAATGGCTGAACATCCATATTTCACAAGGTCTAAAGACCCCAAAGATTCCTTCTTCGAACAATGTTTGTCAAAAGGCAAAGAAAAAGTGGTTGAAAATATTGAGAATACCAATTTGAATGAAATTACTGTGAATGAGTCTATCATTGATGAACAGAATAAGTTGATTGCACAATTATTCCATTAAATTGCTGAAATAAGGGCGAAGTTGGATAAGACCCGAGATTTGACGAATCTGGCTATTATTGCCAACATTCCTACTTCAGACAATGAACGACCTCCACTCCATTTTCCTACTTCGGATCCAAAGCCTGCCATCATTGATTTAACCACCCCTAACCCACGTCATGCTAGCTCCTCACACAAAAGTCAATGACTTCTCAAAATCCAAATGTAAACATTTTCCAGAATTTTCCACCAGTCCATCAAATTCCTACTCAAATCGTCCAAAACCCACCTGCCACTCAACCCATACCTCTAAAAATCACATTTCAGCTTCCAATATCGTCTGAATCGTACCCTCCTTTTACCACACATTTTGAACCCGAACATTCTGGGAAGAAGGAGAATGAGTAGAAAATCATGAAAGAAAAGGCTGAGCAAAGCATCAAAGAGGAAGTCATGAAAGCAATGAAGGACTTCCAATGCACCCCGGACATTATGGGGTTGAATTACGAAGATTTGTGACGCCATCCACATTTGGAACTTCCAGAAGGTTTTAAAGTACCAAAATTTGACACTTTTAGTGGAGTAAAAAATCCTTTGACTCATTTGAGGGCTTATTGTGATCAACTTATCAGAGTAGGGAAAGATGAAGCTTTGTTAATGCGACTCTTTAGTCGAAGTCTGAAAGGAGAAGCTTTGAAATGGTTTATTTCTAAAGAAATCAAGCAGTGGCCAAGTTTGAACGCTTTGGCTAAAGAATTTATTGAAAGGTTTGGTTATAATGTAGAATTCATTCCTGATCGATACTCTTCGGAGAGAAGCAAACAGAATTCTGCTGAAAACTACCGAGAGTATGCCTACCGTTGGAGAAGAGAGGCCACAAGGGTTAGGCCTCCCATGACTTAAAAAGAAATTATTGAATTCTTCGTGCGCATTCAAGAGCCGGAGTACTACAATAGAATGTTACTCATTCTAGGAGAAAAGTTCAGTGAGATAGTCAAAATTGGAGAAACTACTGAAGATGGTCTCTGTCATGACCCAAACATATACCCTAGAAGTTATGGTATTCTTGGATCGTGGCATGGAGTACTTGACCTCTTGGAGGTCCTGTACAATCCCTTTCGTATCATTCATCGCATATATACATATGAAAAGTAGTGCGAAATTAAAACTTTTCACAAACATTCGAATAGTCTTTAAAATCTCTTTCATATAAAACTCATAGGAAATACTAAGTCTCATTTCATCAAATCCTCTACATGAGAGTACTTGGGACACGGCCCATACAATAAAAATATAGTACTACTAAGTCTATTACAATACTTGAATAAAAGAGATAAAAGACATCTATGACCTCGAGTCAAATGAGGACATACTTCAACTTGCTTGAACGATCCTATAATCTAAGCTTGGCTCCCAAAAGCACCTTCACCTATGAACACTTTATAGATAGATAAAAGCATGGAATTAGTACAAACACATGTACTAAGTATGGCATAATGCATAAAAATCATGAAAATGGACATTTAATGGAAATATGCTCTTTTTGATTTAAATATCATACTATAAGCATAAGAACAACATTTAACACCTCAGAAACACATAAGATAACACTTAATCAATTTATCACATTTTTAGAAAACCTTACAGTAAACTCATGTCACTTTAAAGTGACTTAATTCACTGTTACAGTGAAGTTTCTCAACTTCAGAAGGAACATTTTCTAGCATGCAATCCTCTCACTAAAAGCTATCCTAAGACTCACTTAAGTAAGACAAAGAGAGACCGCACATACACCCTCTCTAGGCACACCTAAATAATCCTTAAGACCACCTATAATGAGATACACACACTTACAATACATCAATCACATGAACATGAGATTCTCCTACCAAAGGTGATTCTAAGGTTCACTTGAGTGAGTTATGAAGCGACCGCCCATACAATCCCTTTCACACACACTTAAGAGATCCTTTATACTACCTAGGATAAGATCATTCTCACTTAACACAATAGCATTCATAGAATATGACATTCTCCTCACAAAGGTTACCAAAAGACTTACTCAAGTAAATCAAGAAGAGAATATCCATACTTGACCTCTTCAAGATTACCTAAGTAATTCTTAAGACTACCTAAGTTTGGATCATGTCTACATAATCAACCAACTTTCCTAACTAGAGTCATTCTTAAGATTTATCTAGGTGAGATATGAAGTGACCATTCATATGCCCTCTTCACACCTTAACTAGACAACCCTTAATTACTCTAGATAAGTACTTATTCATTTAACAACTTTCTTAGCTTAAGTCATTACATTCATTAGTTCATTTAAGAGACCTTCATCACATAAGGACATTCAAGTAATTGTCTTGGAGAAGACCTAGGGACTCTCACTAACATCTTCAAAGCCTATTGTGCAATGTCTAGATAGCGTCTCATACCACCACCTAAACTTCATAGAACTCCTCCAATACTAGTAGGTATCCCATATGATGAGAATAGACAATAACCGACATAGACCATGGTGGCAAAGTATGGAATCCGGAGTTGTAACCTACTCCAATGGAGGGTGTTCTACTTGCCAATGGTAAAACTTTGACACATACCATGTAGGCACATGGTTAAGGAATATGAAGGGTTTCTTTGTACTCTAGTCTCATTCTTCACTAGAGCTACTTCGCAAGCCATACTCACTCGGTGCTAGCCTTTGTTCTCATACAATAATTTACATTAAGGATCACATGAAGAGGTTTCATATCTAGTTCATAACCCAATAACATTCACCCTACCAAAGAGGTCCCCTAGGGCTGCCTTACAATGGCGACGAAGATAACTTAATGACTTTCCTAAGGATGATATGATGTCGTTCCAGCCAACCAACCTTAAGTCCATCATTCATACAAGAAGGATACCATTCCGGCTTTCGACTTTAAGGTTCATAACCTTACCACTAGGTTTAAGGGTTCACATAAAGGACCTTCTTAGAATCATTCAAGGTCTCATATCATTCATACATACAAGACTAAGAGACTTTAGCATCCTAAGTCAAGACATCTCATAAAGACATAGTTGTAGTCTAACATGATCACCTAATAACAATAGAAGAACACATACTTTCACATTACTCACATGTAGATAGATATGATCATACTTCACATAAGTCACTACACAAAGAATCATAGTATATCAAGTAATTTTCCGACAAGGCCATGATCATCATAATACATAAAGTAACGCCGACAAGGCCACATCATTCACATAGCACCATCACCATAAGTGGACCATACCAATCACAACATAATTCAAGAGCTACATTATATAAAATAAGGAGAAATAGGGCAGTGTACCACCAATCCATTCTCATCACTTCAATCCATAGTTAAATCATCCAATTCAATACCAAAAAGCCCTTACCCATGGCCATTAACATCATTTCAATACAAAAACTATAATACTTAATGAATATAGGTATATTCAATATAGATTTATCAATCTAAGACAACATATACATTAATTGAATACAATTCTTACATCATTCAATAGCCCATAGAAAACTAAACTAGAATTCACAAGCATTAAGTCAATATCAAGTCAACCATAGGGTTCATCAATTACATGGGTTCATAGGTTAATTGATTTAAAATCATTTAATTAACATCGATATAATCAATATATAATGATTCAAAACATTTAATGCAAGAACCCATGGATAGATCATAAAATTGGACAAGTTCATCTTTGAAAACTTTAGAAATCTCTTTGAATTTTGGGATCCTTGATGAATAGAGTTTCATAGATCAAAAATCATACCTCAATGATGTTAATCCACAAAATTGATGAAGAATCACCACTCAAATCTCCAATCCAAGCTCTTCCTTGAGTTTTGGCTTCAAAGGAGTTCTAGAGAATTTCTTTGAGATTTTGGGGTTTTGATTTGGAAGAATGAATTCATCTAGGTATTTAGGACTTATAAATCCACTTAAAATACCTAAAATAACCCTAAGTAACCTCCCAAACTCTTATTTGAACGTTGGGTGAATTTACCAATTCACCCTTGCAGCTTACAGTGAAGCTGCGAATTACAGGCACAACCCACGATTGGCCATCGACGGCCTGTTTCCCAACCAACGGACCGTCCAGTTGGTCCGTGGTTTGGGACTGAGGCTGTTCCTTGGATGGCCATATTCCCCACTCCTAAGTCCTGACCAACGTCCACCAACTACGGGGCATCGACCAGCCTACTGGTCGTCGATTGGGGCTGGTCTTAGACAACTTTGGCTAAAAAATGGGTCCTTCCCCAAGGACCCTTGGATGGTCCTTGGGGACTTTTTCCCGGATGTTTCCAACCCAAATATGTTAGTATACGAGTTTAGGACCTCCCATATCAATTTAATCCAAAACAAACACGTAAAACTCGACGAAACATGACAAGACACACAAGGTCGTTTCAAGGCAAACGTTTCGAACGTCATGGACATTCTTGGACGTTTGACCTCCAAACTTCATGAAACTTGACACACTGCCTATAAATACTATAATAACTTATATAAGGACCTCATAATCTCATGAAACACACATATAGGCACATAAAAACACATGAGGCACATAGGTGACTAGTCGTCGAACGTCTTGTTCGTCCCTTGACGTTTGACTTCGAATGAACCTAATATTTAGACACTGCCTCTACACCACATTATAAATAAATTTAGGACCTTAGACCCTCCATGACAAACATGTTAGGCTCTAGCTTCACCTAAGTCATTTTAGAGGTGTCACAGTCTCAGAACTGGAAAAATCATCCGAATGACTCCCCAAAATGAATCCTCAGGACCATTAAGGAGGAAAAGGGAAAATATTTCCTCTATCTCATTTGAATCGAGTCAGAGTCAAAAAGGCATGCCACTCTCAATGTTCGAAAGCCTTTATTTACCAAAACCTACCCTTTAGCTCCACAAAATCCTTACCCCATCCAACCAAACTACCAAGATCCACCGCCATATTATTCAAATTACCAAGCTCCAATACCAAATTATCCAAATGTTCAATCAAGTTTCCGAGCTGCATTGCCAAATTGCCCATATGCCTATCATAGCTACCGAGCTCCACAATACTCAAATTTCCAAACAACAACACCTAATTGCCATAATCCTCCAAGTTACCGCCAAGTACCTCAATCTGCACGAAATAATTACAACCTTTCTTGTCAGGAGTTTTCAAAGAAGCCTTCTCTAGTCTTTACTCCTTTGGTTGAAAGTCGAACTCAACTGTTTGAGAGATTAAAAGTGGCTGGTCTCATACGAACAATTGATCTAAAAAATGTCAATGTCAATTCCAGACTTTACAGGCTTGAACTTCATTGCGCTTACCATACAGGAGGTGCTGGACATACCATTGAAGATTGTATCAACTTGAAACATAAAATTCAAGACTTGATTGATCAAAGAATTGTCACTTTTCAAACTATCGCTTCCAATTGACAATGGTGATTCACAGTGGAATCGTGAAGGATTCACCATTAATATGACTGACCCAAAATTTCAAGCACCTCCCCACCAAAATGCCCCAAATTATCGTCAAAAGCCTCTGCCTTAACAAGGTCATTATCATCCTTCTCATCCCAGATTCGAGAAGAAAACTGCTCAGATTTTTACGCCACTCATTGAAAGTCAAACGAAGTTGTTTGAGCAATTGAGTGTGGCACGTATTATTCATCCAGTTGGGCCCAAGCCTGTTGATACTAGCTCCCAATTTTACTGAGCCGATCGAATGTGTGTGTATCATTCCAACAGTGTGGTCATGGTACCAAAGATGTATTAATCTGAAGCACAAGATCCTGGACTTGATTGACCAGAAAGTGGTCAGGATCACTACACCCAACGTTTACAGTAATCCTCAGTCGAACTATGGAGGTGCCACTATCAATATGATAGAGACGAAGGATGAGTGGCGCATGGTAAAGGCTATAGTTCCAGTAGGTCCTGACAACGTTGAGAAAATTGTAGCTTCTCCGAGCATAGTTGAGAAACTCAATTTTACAAACATGACACTCTATCAAGATTTTGCTTCTGTGTCAAGAGAGGATCAGTTTAAGAAGGGGATCAATCATTTTCCACCAAGGTCTTTGCCTCATTTACGTTAGTCCTTACTGGTAGAGAAATTAGCTAAAGATGACGGTCTTGGATAAGGAATTGGAGATCCGTTTGAAGAATGTGGTGTTGCGTCCAAGAAGACGATCGAGACATCAGGTATACGAGATGCCAAGCAAATGGAGCAAGTTCTTAATTGGACTTCCACTCCACTCTTTATCTCTCGCTCAACTCGATAGACAAAGATGAATCTTATACTATTTTCAAAATCCGTGGTAGTTTAAATTAGGCTCGAAACTAACCCTTTATCCAACTTTACTTGTTTATGTTTTAAGTTCCCTCGTAATGTTTTGAAAAAGGCAAAATGACTCATGGTCATGGCCAAAGTTTGCATTT
Source organism: Solanum sitiens (assembly GCA_016801875.1). Lineage (NCBI taxonomy): Eukaryota > Viridiplantae > Streptophyta > Magnoliopsida > Solanales > Solanaceae > Solanum > Solanum sitiens. The sequence continues at coordinate 444,068 of JABWTJ010000371.1, read as the reverse complement.
CCTTATTTTCAATGAAAGCCTCAATTATTGCGAAAATTTATCTTCTTGCTTTAACTTTTTTATCTAACAATATTTCTTTTTGTTTCAGTAATTTTTTTTATATAAACCTATCAATATTATGTAATGTCACAAGCTGAACGAACAAAAATGAGGTAGATAAAGATGAGTTTTAAGAGTATGACGATGAGGTCATGATATTCAAACACCCTGTAAAAAGATTTGAAACAGTTCAGGAATTAGGATAAGTTGAATTTGGACGAGACAGAAACTGTGAATTTGGAAAAGGATGAATATGTCAAAGAAGTCAGAATTAGGGTCTATATGAGAGAAGTCTGGAAATAGAACTCAACAGTTTACTTAGAAAATACTTCAAATGCATTTATTTGATCACAAGCAGTGGTAGAAAATAGACATTCATCTCAAGTTGTCAATCGACTTAGATGCTATCTAGAGCTGCTATATTTGAAGATGTAGAGTGTCTTTGTTTCTTTCCCTGTAATCACATTGTTTGTTTGTAATCGTCTTATGTTCTGTAGTTAGAAAATTATTTCTTATAATGAACTACGTTTGACCTGATCTCAAGAATGAGATACGTAGGCAACCTATGTCGACTTCGGTCACCCCTTTATATATTTTTAATATTTACCTTTTGTTTTGAACTACGTTCGAGAATTCTCAAGAATGAGATACGTAGGCAGCCTATGTTGTCCTCGGTCGGTGTTTTGTTTTATTTTCTTATTTTATGTTAATCCTCGAAAAGGGAAACTACGTTTGACCTGATTTCTGCCTTAACGGGATACGTAGGCGCCACAACGGTTTGGTCATATCTCCCGTAAGATTTCTATTTTTCTTTACAATAGAAACTGGGACATAATTTTTTAGAGGGACTCAAAAATTCTCAAGAAGAAGATCTCTCCAACAAGTCAAGACTAAAGTTACATTGAGACTCGTAATTGGGACAAAATTTTAAGAAGGGCTAAAAAATTCTCAAGAAGAAGATCTCTACAACTAGTCGAAACTAAAGTCACATTGAGAATTGAAACTGGGACAGAATTTTTGAAAGAATCTCAAAAATTCCATGATTTGTTTAGTAAAAGTTCGAGATAAGTCAAGACCATTAACTGGGACAGAAATTTTTTAGGATGACCTCAAAAATTTCAACAGGGTTTGTTGGCAGTTCAGAGCAACTTTGAATACTTCCCTTCAAATAATCAGATAGATCTCGACATATCAACCCCAAATGCGTTCATCAAGCTTGACATGACATGATGCTTGGCAGTGACCTTTTTCAATAACAACTTTTTGAAACTCTTTTCTTAGAGATTTTATCTATTTATTTTAAATATTTTGCATAAATATTTTGTCTTGTCCATCAAGAAGATAGAGATGGGAGCTATCAACTGAAGATAGCAAGCCAAGAAGCAAGCGTTTGAAGAAGTCAACACAGATCAACTTGTTTCAAAAACTAACAATTGTTTTGTGGATGCAGGTTTATGAGATATCCTCAAGTTCCTATATTCCTCTATTCAACGAATATGGAGAAGTCAAAAGGGCGAGGAGCTTCTCAAAATTGATAAATTTTTCTGTGGATGCATGAAAGCCATTAAAGTTTTTCAGAAGAAAAAGAAAAGTTTTGAATACAAGCAACAACACCTCGTTCAAATTTCCAGCAAAACATGAGCTACATTTGAGTGCAAATGTTCAAATATGAACAAGTGAAAACATTACTCTCAACATGTATAAGCATCTACAATGACTTCCAATTACATTTTTCGCATCAAAAGCATTTGAAGAAAATTCACAAATCGCGTCGATATTAGGCGTGGTAATGTGAGATCCTCCCAAAGGGATATTTCTACAGTATTATCAAATGAGATAATACCACCATCCAGAAGGACATCACTGTCATTTTATCGATGGAATATCATCATCCTGTCAATCGATCAACATCATCCTACCAACGAATCATCATCATCCCATCATCCTATCAATGGAGAATCAACATTGTCCTGCCAATGGATCATCATCATCCTATCAATGGAGCACCAACATCATTTTGCCAATTGATCAACATCATCCTACCAATGGATCATCAAAGAAGCATCAACATCCTATCATGTAGCAACATTATCCTACCAATGGATCGTCATAATCCTACAAATGGATCATCATCTTTCTATCAATGAAGCATCATTTTCACATCATATCAAGTCATTATCTACTGCGTCAAAAACGACAGAGGCTGACGTCATACGATAAAGCATATGACTTCTCTATTTAAATCACAGTTTCTGCTAACAAGTTTATTTCATTCTTTGTCGAGATCATCCAAGAGGATGAATTCTCAAATCAAATCACAGGTGCAGACGACATCAGAAAAGGTGCAACACAACGTGGAAGATTTTTTAGTAGCAAATATTCATCGAGCCATCCACCTTATTACAGCTCGAACATTATCGAGCCATCCACATCAAAAAAGTTGGATAACCATCGAGCCATCCACCTCGTTACAGTTGGATAATCATTGAGCCATCTAGTTCGTTGTAGAGATCACCGGAGTTTGACATGCAGAAAACAAGCAATGACATCTCCAAATCCTCAGCAAATCATGAGTTGTAATGGACATACTGTGTTTGAAAGTAGTATCCATTATTTTTTATTTTTAATACTTCTTTATTTTCTCATTTAATTGAAAAAGATGTTTATGCTTATCCATTAAGATATACTCATTGCTATATGAATGACCTTTCTTAATTTCTTCACTCAAACCGCTAGCTAAGCGGCATTATGGCTACTAATTATTTACTTTGAGAGTGCATGCATATACTGAACATAATTTTGTGACATTTTTCACATCAAGAGTAACTGAAAAGCATCGTAAGAGATGCTACCATTTTTCCAGTTACATTTTCTACTACCAAGTTGTTTTCGTCTTTGTCAAAAGCATCCAAGAGGATGAATTCTCAAATAAAATCACAGGTGCGGATGACATCAACAAGGATAGAGCACAACGTGGAACTTTTTCTTAGCAGCGAACTGGGACATAGTCCAAAGAGAAGTGTCAAATTCTTAGGTCGCGAGCAGAGGAGCGACTTTCACCACAATCAAACCACACCCCTATCATAAGGCATGTGGGTTTTTCGTTGGGTTTGTCAGTTTCAGTTTCGTATCCGTGAATTCTAGTTTCTACATAAGTAGATTTCCAATTCGAGTGATAGTGCACCAAGAGCTTTGGAAATTATGTCTATGTAAGTTCTTAATTATGGGTGTGAAGTGCACCACATTCATGACTAAGATATTACAAGCCTCTTTTCATACTCGATTTATTTGTCACTCTTCCAGACCGAAGGCTATCTAACATAATAGAATTCCTTATCAACCGATTGAGTCAAACTACAAACATCCTGGTTCCTAAGGTTTAAGAATATGTAGGCGGGCTCAATATTGAAAACTCGGTTGTATTTCGACATTCGCTCTTAAATCCTATTCCCGAGCATTCGGTCCCTTCATAATTCGGTATCAAAATGACTTTTGAATTCCTTCAAATTCGTGCTTAAATCAAGCGTATTGAACTACAAGTGACCTGAATTCTCATATAGACTCAGATATGTAGGAAACCCACTTTCGGGGTTCGACCACAATTCTTGAAGTCCGTACCAAATCCATTTCCTAAAGATGAAGATATGGTCAGTCAAAATTGGATTAGTCAATTTTATTTTTCTCAAATTTCTTGCATCAATCCGAGTAAAACGACGGACAGTTGTTGACACCCAATTTTGATCCTCCCCGATAGGAATTAATTAACGAGCTTCTTAATCTTAAACGAGTCGAACAATTAGATTTTACAAAGTTCAAGATGTTTTTAAGTTATTTTGAATTAATCTCGTCACTTTTTATAATTCTTAGATAATATATATGTTTTACATAATTATGTATAAGATGGTATATTTTATAATTATTCGAAATCGTCTAAAAAAAGATTTTACTTTGTTTAAATATTTTACTAACTAGATTAGTTATATAATAGTTTACATTTTTTTGAGTTAGTTATTTTATAATTAAAAAGCTTATTAATTAATTTTATCCTTCCCAGACTCGAGATTGAACCACGTCTAGCGCCAAGGACACTCGATCAATCTGGGATGTCCACTTCACCTCCCTCCCGTTGGAATTTGCTGAAATTTGGGCATCAAAGTAGGATATTCCTTCAGATTTGGGAAAAAAGTTTGAAATTCGAATTCGTCCCTTTGTTCTTACCCGTTTTACCCTCTTATTTTCCCCAAAAAAATTTGCCCTAGTTCTTCTCCTATATATATACTCTGTCGCCCTTACTGTTGAGGGTGACTTTTTTTAGGGCTTGAAATTTTGGGAGTAAAAAAGGGGGGGTTGAAAATTTTATTTTAGCAGAAAAAATTACAAAGGACAGTTTGAACATTGGTGTTTATATACATTTCGAGAAGGCACATACAAGAATTTTGGTGATTTAGATTCAACTTTCTGTCCAGATTATTTTTATTTTCGTTTGCGTCCGATTTTCTCGTGGTGAAGGTTATCGTTCTGCTCGTGCTGTCTCCATTTCTCTGCACTAAAAAAGGTAATTGTCCTCCCCTTATAGCATTCTCTTCACCTTCATTGTTATCTTGATGTGATATCTTGCGATATCAGAAAGGCTGTGTTACTTTCTTTTTACAAGTTGTCGTTGGTTTGTTAAATGTTTCAATGCGATATGTTCGCTCTTATTGATTTCATGGGTTTTCCAAGTAAAAGTCTTTGGTTGATTTGCATATGAGGTCGAATTTCTTGCTCTCGTAAGTGTTTTGTTTGTTGCTTTTTTCTTCTGAAATCGGCCACCTGATATCGTTGAATATATATTATTTCGTTTAGACCGTCACTAGTATATGTGTGACGCTGTTGTTTAGTTGGTTGCTTCTCAATGTTATTCACATGGGTCTAAGAGCTTTTTCGAGTTAGCTATCATGTTAAATGGTCTATTTTGTTCCAACGAAGTCTCTAATATAGTTGTGATGCTGCTGGTCGTCTCTTTCTTCGCTTCACTGTTTCTCTGCGTTATTTTTGGGCCATTTCCTTATTCCTCCTCTCGAGTTCATTTGCTTGAAGATTGTTAGCTATTTAGTGTATTTCAGTTTTGTCAGTTTTCTAAAATTGGTGTTCTTTTTCAAAAATATTATCTCCTGTATGTACGGTCCTGTCGATTGCTCTTGTTTGAATTTCTCCTCCATGTTCACGACTAAGTGTTGCGTAGACAGATTTGTTCTTCTAAATAAGATGAGATATTTATCTTTGTTTTGGTTGTTGTCAACTCAGATTTTCGTGAATAGTGTCGATGCAAGTATAATGTCATATTTAGATAGCTTGAAGTCTGATTAGTCATTTTAAGGCATGTAATTTCATTAGCTTTCTCATATTGTGAATATCATTCCAGTTATGTTGGGTGATGTGTGTCGAATGCCTACTGGTTGTCCCATTGATCTGTTAGAACTCTCCGGGAGTAATCCTATGTTATTTTCTTTTGTTTGATTTGCCTTAAAATTTTTGTTTGTTTGGGATCAGCGTATCCCTCTATCTGTGAGATGCTTCTTTTTTTTTTTTTTTTATCTTTTTCCTTTAGAGTAATTATTGCTCCATGCTTTTAGAATGGTCAATTTTGATCTAACATGTATGTGGGCTCATCTTGTTTAATTATATTTGTATAATATTAGATAATGACTAGCCAATATGCTAAATTATGATTATTATTTGTGTTCGTATCATTATTATTATTGGAGTCTTAAATTTGGTAAGTATTATACCTTTTTTTATGTTTTGTTGTTTGTTGTCAGCATGTGAATTTAATGCTATAGTTTTCTTTATTTTTAGTTTCTCACATGTTTGGAATTCCATTGTTCACCTATTATGTATTTCCGGATACAATAAATGAAATTAATTGCCTCATAATTCTTTCATTATTTTCTTATCATGTGTATGAGCTTGTAATGGGCTTTTTCCTCCGTGCATCTCCGAATTGAGCCAAAGGTCCAAATCTTCATATTGAGTCAAGCCACTATAAAACTGATGAACAGGTCCCGAAGCGAAGGAAACCAAAGTGAAAGAAATTGAAGAGAGTGGGCCATAAGGGCCCAAATTTATTTCTTAAATTTTTTGTATTTTGATATGTTGGGCCTAAGCACCTTGTCTCTTTGTTATTATTATATTGTTAGAAATCTAGGACAGGTGAAATATTGGGTCAAAGGCCCAAAATAAAATGGGTTCAAATGCCGGTCTAAGCAGACAAAAGTCGAATTTGGACCCAACTCTATCTCTCTCTTATTTTATCGCTTATTTGCTTGTTAATTAATTATCGTTAGTCTAAGAGTTAAAAATTCAAATCCCCGCAAGATGCCTTTATGTTTTAAATATTTTAAACTAAATCGATCCTCTGAATAAACTTAAAAAATAAGAAATTTTGCAAGATAAAGCCTCACTTAGATAGTAAGTCGATATTTCAAGGATTTCAAGTGAACTGAATTAAGTTAAGTTTTAGCCAAACAAATCAGTTGTCGGATAATCACAAGTAAGAGAACGTCTTAGGTTCTTTCAAAACCTTTCAAGATGTTAACAAGAACCCCCAAACCCCCTTTTAAAACTCTTTCAATTCGATTTTCTGTTTTAGTCAATTGAAAGATAGTTTTCTTGATTCTTCTCAAAAATTAAGTGGCGACTCTAAACCAGTCTAAGTTCTAAAAATTATAAATATTTTTATTTAAATAAAACAGCGTGAAAGCTCTTGAACACATCAAGTATCTGATCCTTGGACTTCAAAGAGAATACCCAGAGTTTGCGAGAATAGTCATCAATAAAAGTCACAAAATAAATTGCACCACCATGAGACCTTACCTTAAAAGTATCACACAAACCAAAATGTATCAGCTTCAGCAAATCAAGTTTTCTTGAAGGCAGATGACTCTAAAAGACTCTCTTTGTTTACCTGCTAAGCAATGAACACGCTTGTTCAACTTCGCTTGTTTCACTCCAGAAAGTAAATTATTCTTAGCAAAATTTTCCATCCCCTTCTCGCTCATATGAATCAGTCTTCTATGCCATAACAATGATGAAGTATCATTCTCCACCAAATTCACTGAACCTCTAAAAATGGAGCCTTGAAAAACATACAAGTTAGACAACTTGTCACCACAGGCTACAACCATTGAACCTCTAGTAAGCTTTCACTGTCCAGCACCAAGGGTATTAACATAACCCTCATCATCAAGGTATCCCAAAGAAATCAAATTGAAGAGAACATTTGAAACATATTCTACATTATTGAGAACTAATTTGGAACCGTTGTTACTTTTCAAACAAACTGTTCCAATATCAAGAACTGCAACCTCATGATTATTACCCATTTTCAACATCTTAAAATTACCTGGAGTAAAGAAGAAAATAGTTCCTTCTTGGGCGTGACATGAGAAGTAGCACCAGAATCCAAAAACTGGTTAGACTCATCGCGAACAAGATTGACGACATTTTCATCACAAGAAACAAGAATATCATCATTAGCAACAACAACACGATTTTCATTGTCACCTTCTTTCTTTTGTTGTCTCATATCTCTCTTATACTTAAAAGAATATTTCTTGATATGCCCATTCTTTTGGCAATAGTCACATGTAACATTCTTTTATTTAGACTTTGACTTACCTCTACTTTTACCCTTGTCATTCGACCTTTGAACTTGTTTCTCTCATATCTTCAGTAATCAAAACATCGGAGTGTGAAGTGGAAGAAGTTAAGCCTTGATATCTTCTTCCCATATTTTCATTCAAGACACCACTCTTAACATATTCCATGGTCACAACACCACTGGGAGAAGAATTAGTCAAAGAAACTCAAAGAATTTCAAAAGAGTCTGACAAAGTATTAAGAAGTCATAGTCCCTGTATTTCTTCATCGAATTTCACATTCATTCCATATAGATAGTCAAGAACACCCTCAAAATTATTAATACGATCAAAAAATATGAGTGCTCTTTATACCTGATATTTGTCAATTGTTTCAATAGAAGCAACTTATTGTTGCCAGTTTTCGAAGCATATAGTGTTTCGAGCTTATCCCATAAACTTCTGACATATGTATCATTGACAATGTGCTTTCGAACATTATCTTCAACCCATTGTCTAATATAGCCACAAACCTTCAAGTGTTAAAATTCTCGTTCCTCATTTGTCATGGAATGGGATTTATTAGAGGTAAACACAGGTAATTGCATTTTCTTGACAAAAATAAGATTTTTCATCTCACCTCTCCAAATATGATAGTTATTATCATTCAAACAAACCATATTTCTCATATTTGCCTTCATCATTCAAATTAATAATGAACAATAACCAACGCGTTGATACCATTTGTTGGAAAAGGCAAGGCACTAACAAGAATGTCAGATAGGATAGCATTGGAATAAAACCCAAATCTAAACTTTTCGTTTCAATTTGAACCAAGAGAAGACAAAACAAATCAAGCAATATAAAGAATGAACAACAAATATATCAACCAAACTAAAGCAATAAGACAAGAATAAACCAGTCACACAAGACATAGAGATTTACGTGGAAAATCCTTCGATGTGAAGAGTAAAAACCACAACACCAAAAGCTCTACTATAAACACCAAGGGTTAAAAAATTCCTCTCCAAAATTGGCCACAAACAAATGACAAACAACGAGCAACAACAAAACAAGATTGCACCAAAACTAGAGAATTAAAGGAGAGATTTCACCCATAAACAAACTACTATTCTCGCCCCAAATTTAGAAATTACAGACCTACAAATCTGATCTTCACCATTGAATTTCACTAACCATATTCTTAGAACTCGAATTTGAGTACAATCCAACGGTTAACAAAATGGCACACTCTGTCTGAAGCGGACTGCATGAGCAGAAAATTTCCAAAAGCAAAACCAGAGTTTTTTCTCTTTTCTCTCAATATCTTAAACGAATCTCTCTTGATTTTTCCCTCTTGTGTTTCTGACAATAAGACCAAATAAGCCTTATATATGCCACATAATATTGGAGTTATGGGCTAAAGTGGGTTGGTCCTAATAAGACTTTTATTTATCCACATAAGAAGGGAAAAAAAGATCATAAAACCAACATTTGTCACTAAAGTAGAACAAGATCGTAAATAATAGTAAGAAGGTCCGCTAAGATGACAAACATCTATGTCACAAATCTACACGGGTAGCCTCAGAAAAGAAGAGAATAAAAAGTATCACAAAGATCTGTGGTAGTAACCTACAAAAATGTAGAAGCAAGGGGTGAGTACCAAATCACATGGCACTCAATAAGTAAACTTCTAAACACAAGCAAATGGAATATAATACGGGTACTCCTTACACCCCAACTGAACCTCCACAACTACAACCTGCATAAAACTAGTCCAACCTAAAAGTTCATAATTTACGTAGAACATAGTTCAACTATCTCACTTCAACAATTACAGATCAACAACACACAAGATTAAGTCACAAGTCACATGTTCCACAGAAAAGTACTCATAAGTTCACAAATGATAAAGATGCACCATGCAATGAAATGCAATATCAAGTATAGTGATGCATGTGTAACTTAACAATACACACCCGCTATCTCTCAGTTCGGAACCCATATGGAATATATTTGTCCATGCATCCATCGCGGTGTGCAACACGACCCTCGGTAGAGTCCATCCCAACGTGCGATAGTTCCCTCGAATCATAATATCTGTCATGACACGCGACACGTCCTTCGAAATGGTACATCCTCTTTAATTTCTTATTCTTTCTCAATTCACATAAGACTTGTCACAGTCATGCCTCAGAACCAATGCAAATGACATGTTCACATAAATAATTAGGAGATGAACATTTTCATAACAATGCATAATTCACAACAACACAATTGTGATACAACATCAACAATGAATCAATAAGTCTTTGAAACCATTTTCAACTGATCACACACCAATAATTAATCACATTGTCTTTTATTGCCCCTTTTTCATCATTAATATTACTCAATATGGAATTATGTTGATCTCAAGTACTCCATCTCCATCATTCCATAATATAGAAAGTAAAGAGGACCTATATAGAATGTAAAGAGGAAAAGGCATGACTAGAGGAATTGTGCAAAATACGTGAATTTTATCCAGTTGAGGCTTGATGACATGTGATAAGGTGAGGAAAAGCAAAGTCAATACACATCACCAAGCCCTATTACTCACCAACACATACCTCAAGAAAATACATAATTCGATACACTTAACAAGGGCTGAGAAATTTACTTATCACCTCAAATATCGAACAATCACTCTGAGACTAGAGTCTACCCCCAACAACACCCATATTACTATATGTTTAGCCTAGACCCAAAAATTTACTCAAATCTATAATCAATTTCCTAATCTTGGTGCCAATTAACATGTCAACTCTGATATTTTCCAAATTTCAAGCCTAAGATTAAGTTCCAAGTTTTCCAATATCATAAATCTAATTATATTCATATAATACAATACACCTAATATTTAATTACATATCTCAATATGTCAAACAAACTTAACAATGAAAAGCTTATGAATTCCAAAGAAGTTAACAAGTAAATTATAGATAAACTTTATATGTTTTACCCTATTATTTCTAACGAAGTATCTCATCCTTTCAACTCAAATTATGATGTTAGGTTAACTGCTACATGGCAGTAAAACTATTGAAGAATTATAAAATTTGATCTACTAATCTTATCAGGTGTGTAAAGCAATTGGAAATTCGATATGAATATATAAAACAGAATGTCAATTCACTTTTTTTTTATTTCCCAGCGATTAACTAATCATTAATTTGTCATTATTGCATCAAATTTCCCCCCACTAACTTAAGAAACAAAAGAACAAATTTTCAATAGTAATAAGGTGAGCTTTCTATCTAAAAATTTAACATCCATTGAAGTTGAATGTTTACCTGAAGCAAACCAATAACTCTTGCGTTCACGCTACATGTAGTTTCTCGCCTACTCTTTTTTTCTAAAATAATTATGTATTAAAAGTGACAAATCTTACTTACTTATTTTAATATAGATGTGGACCAAATATTATAGGGTTTTAAATAAATTTCAAACTTGGACCATCATTACCAATCAAATTAATTATCTAAAGATTACCCATAATTAATTAATAATATTAAATAATAGTTCAAAATTCTCATTTAGAATATATGAATTAAGAGAAGAAATTCTCAAAATGACCAAATGGGTCATTACAGTCTTCAAGTTTCCTATCAATTCATCCATGGTATCTGAAGGTCTTTAGCTTCAACAAAGTTATTGACTTTGATTTTCCCAGACGTTGGCACATCACTGAGAATCTTTCAAGCCAAATTATTGGTCTTCCTCACTTTACCAAGACAATGAAGCTCATTAGTGATGGAGGTATGTTTGGTGTACATCGCTTGAATTGAGTAGTAAGTATGCCGCGCGATTTTTGTCTGCTTAGCTTGATTTGTTCCTTCATTTCATGGTCTTTTTGTAAAGCTGCCCAAATCATCTTGGCAGTATCGCAAGCTGAAATTCAGTTGTCTTCATCAGGTTCAAATTAGAATCTTGAATGTTTTTTTCAATCTTATTTTTTGTTAGCATTAGAATATTCCTTTCTTGCCTTAGGAATAAATTTGGAAGCTTCTTCCTCAATAATTGTATTCATATTCACATAAGGACTGTTATGGGTGACATCTCATATATAGCTCACAATCGTCAGCCATGATGAAGTTGTGCATTCTTGTTTTTCACCATTAATGACAGTGGCGGATCTAGGATTTTAAGGGTGTGGGTGCTCTGAAGTGAAAATGTAAAAAATACGTGTTAACAATGAGATTCGAACCTTGGTATAACAACACTAAAAGAGTCTTAAGTACCCATCCAAGAAGCATTGGGCCAACTATATCATTTATTTATTGGGTGCTCTATGTTAATTTTATACAAATACCTATCAATTTCTACATAGATATATATATTTCGTAACGAAATTAATGGGTGCTCGAGCACCCGGCGGACACCATGTGGGTCCACCCCTGATTAATGATATTGTCCATTGAATTTGGGTGGTTTAGTTGTAGACTGACCTTCTTCGAGGTTTGTTAGAGCAACCAATTTGGTAGGATCTTCTCCTAGATATTAAAATTTTAGAAACTGTTCTAATACCAACATGGTAGCTTGTATGAGTCCAACATCAGTCAGGATCAGATCATTGACTAGAACGATCAATAAGAACAAAAGGTAAAGACTACAAATAGTAAGTGAAGAACACCAAATATTTACGTGAGAATCTTATTGCTCAAGAAAGGAAAAATCATGACCTGACTCTACAGAATTTCACCAAACAACTTCACTTAACACGAGCAAGGATTTGATTACAAACTCAATTGTAATCCTAGAAATTAAACTCTTTAACCCATTTTCCGATCCCTTGCAACAACTCTATTTCAAGACATATATATTTAATATATGTTGCTCATGTTATTTAACCAACTACCTCTAGTTAGGGACAAACTCTAAAAGGAACAATACATAAGAAAGATACCTACACATGCTTTTTGAAGAAGAGTATGTGTTGGAATGTAAGCACGAGATACAAAATCTAACAACAAGGAATTAATTGTCTTCCCTTTGTATATATAAAAGCTGCGACAACTTGTTGTGCATGAGACGAGAGCAAATTTTCAATTTTGCAAAAGCTAGATTTTCCTCTTAATCATGTCCTCGATCTTATGTAAGAAAGAGAGAGGTTTAAACCTTAAATTATTTTCATTGGTCCAGAATGAAAAAAAGACACTGCAGTTGTTGCACAATGCAAAAATGGTACACTTTACAACTGTGTGGAGTATTTGATTTGCATGAGAGCATTGGAGGTACCACGTCCCTTTATTTCGTTCTCAATCTTAATTTACACATCCAATCAAATTGTTAGCGGAAACGTGAAAAGTAAGAAGAAGGAAAACAACAATATTTAACGTGGCTCGGATCAAAATGATCCTACCTCCACCAAAGAACAACTGCACCAATATTTATTTTACTCTACAAAGAATACAAGTGAAATACTACAAGAGAGAGAACAACAAATGATTAGAAGGTGAGAAACCAAGTGAGAGGATGTTTTGAAAATGAATTAAGAGCTACCTATTTATAGGAATGAATTCATCCTATTTATGTCATCCATGACATCACTATGTGTCAAAAATGTCAAGGTTAAACATGTGAAACCATTTTATGGTTTACCTAAATTTCACCTACCAATATACTATCTTGACTTTTATTTTGTACTAATTATCTTCCTACCAAATATTCATGTTAATTCATCTTCCATTGAGTTTGATTCCATAAGAACCAAACCAACTCTTTGAATCTCCACCTTGGTTTGCTTTCCAAGCATGCGTATAAATAACTCTGGTCAAAACTTATAAGCTTACTGGGCAATCTCATTGTAAGAAACAAGAAGAATTAAACCATTGTTGAACATACTAGCTCCACCTAGCAGTTGTTCTTTCATAGTTGCATCAATTGATACATATGCACGCCAATTCCTTGTAGTGTGCAAACTTGGCAAGCGGGACTATCTTGGTTAGCATGTCTGCGGCGTTATCGTCTGTGATAACCTTCTCAACCTTGATAGCTCCCTCTTCAGTGATATCTCGAATGAAATGGAATCTGACATCAATATGTTTGATACGCTCATGAAATCTTTGATTCTTAATCAAATGAATAGAACTTTGACTATCACATCTTAGAATTGATTCCAGCTGAATCGAACTCACCAAACCTTTCAACTAAATAGCTTCTTTCACTGTCTTCATTCCGGCCATATATTCTGCCTCTGTCGTAGACAAAGCGACAATCGACTATAAAGTCAATTTCCAACTAACGGCACTACTAACGAGAGTAAAAATGTATACAATTGTGGACCTCCTTCTATCAAGATCCCCTGCATAGTCAGAATCTACATAACCGAGAATTGAAATACCTTCACTTTTTCAGAAGGTTAGGCTAACATCAGGAGCTCCTTTGAGATATCTCAATATAAGCTTGACAATTTTGCAGTGCCTTTTTTCTGGATTTATCATGTACCTGCTTACCACACTTACAGATTGAGCAATATCTGGACGTGTGCACACCATAGCATACATAATGCTACCAATTGCGCTCGCATAAGGAACCTTTGACATATGCTCCACATCATCCATAGACTGATGCATTCGTAACTCTGAAAGCTTGAAATGAGAAGCTAACGATGTACCTACAGGCTTGCTCATATGCATATTGAATCTCTCAAGAACTTTTTTGATGTACCTCTTTTGAGAAAGATGTACAACGCCATTTTCTCTTGAAATCTCCATTCCAAGGATTTTCTTTGCAACTCTCAAATCCTTCATGTCAAATTCCTTGCTCAACAGTTTCTTCAAAATATTTATCTCTATGATGTTATTAGCATCAATAAGCATATCATCAACATACAACAATAGATAAATCATAGAATTACCAAACATCTTCTTGTGATACACACATCTATCCAATATACTCCTAAAAAATTCACGTTTAGTCATGAATGCATCAAACCTCTTGTACCACTGTCTAGGGGATTGCTTCAAACCATACAAAGACTTCTTCAGTTGACATACATGGTCTTCTTTTCCTTCAGCTAGGAAACCTTCAGGCTGATCCATACAGATTGTCTCTTCTAGATCTCCATGTAAGAAAGCAGTTTTTTGACATCAAGTTGTTGAAGCTCTGAATCAAATTGTGCAACCAATGCTAGTAGCATGCGAATTGAGCTATGTTTCACGACTGGAGAAAAGATCTCATTGTAGTCAATTTCCTCGTTTTGGCTGAAATCCTTTGTAACCAATCTTGCCTTGAACCTAACATCTTCCACTTCTGGAATATCTTCTTTCTTTCCATAGACCCATTTGCATCCAACTGTCCTCATCCCCTTTGGCCTTTTAACTAAGACCCATGTCTCACACATGGCTAACTATCATTGTGCAAAATCTTTGCAAGAAGTTGCTTTAACATACGAAGAAGACTCGAGATCCTTAATCTCTTCGTCTACAGTTGCAAATGCATGTGCAATAAGATTCTCTTGCTCTATAAGACGTTTCAGTTTTCGTATCTGCCTTTTGTCCCTTCCCTTCGCAATTGTGTATTATTCATTGGCAGCAGGTTCTTCAAGATCTGCATCTTTTGACTCATCAATTTCAGTCTCTTGATCCCGTTCCTTGGTAAGCTCCACTGGTAGCTCCACCTGCTCGTTGTTCTTGTTTCTTGATAACTCCACAAAAACTTTACTAGGATCAAATATAGAGGATTCATCAAAGGTAACATCTCTACTAACTATGAATTTGAGTAAAGACAAACACCAAAGTGTGTACCCTTTTACTCCATCTACATATCCTACGAATATGGCCTTTTTAGTCGTTGGTTCAAGCTTTCCTTCATTGACATGATAATAAGCTGGACACCCAAATATTCGCAAGTATGAATAGTTAGAGGGTTCATCTGACCATACCTCATTCGGAGTCTTAAAGTCAATCACTGATGCTTGAGATCGATTGACAATATGAGAAGCAGTATGAACTGCTTCAACCCAAAATATTGTGATCATCTTGGCCTGTAAGAGCATACAACGAGCCTTATCTTGAAGAGTTCTGTTCATTATCTCGGCAACTCATTCTGTTGTGGTGTGTGCCTGACCATCTTATGCCTTGCGATCTCATGGACCTTGCAGAAATCATTTAACTCTTCACTACAGAACTCCAAGCCATTGTCTGTGCGAAGATATTTGATTTTTCTCTCCATTTAATTTTTAACCAAAATCTTTCACTCTTTAAATGCTTCAAAAGCATCATTCTTCAAGAAACGCACCCAAACCTTTCGTGCAAATCATCAATGAATGTGAGAAGATACCTCTTTCCTCCCTTCGATGGAATATTAGAGGGACCCCATAAATCTGAATGGATGTAGTCTAGCACCCCTCCCGTTTTGTGCTTGCCAGTGCTGAAGGTGACCTTTTTCTGCTTCCCTAAGATGCAGTGCTCACAAAATTTAAGTGTGATGATCTTCTCACCATTCAAAAGGTTGTTGTTGCTCAACATCTCCAATTCACGTGCGCTCATACGACCTAGTCTCGTGTGCTATAATTTTGCCTTGTCATCATTAGATAACTGCACCGTAGATGCATTTACAAAGCCAATAATGGTGCTTCCCGCAAGTGTGTAGAGTCATCCTCCAGCTTGACCTTCAACATGACTAAAGACCCTTTAATCACTTTCATAGTTCCTCCTTCACTTATGTACTTATAGCCATGTTTATCCAAAGTACCCAATTAAATTCTTCTTCAGATCAGGAACATGACGGACTTCCGTAATAGTCCTCACGATTCCATCATGGCAGCGAACACGAACTGAACCAATGTCAACTATTTTACAAGTTGCATTATTGCCCATTAATACGTTTCCTCTACTTGTTTCATAGTCGCTGAACCAATCTCTTTGGAATGTAATATGCAAAGTACAACCATAGTCTAAGATCCATTTGTTGTCATAGACTCCACTACTACATAATGTTGTTAGTACATAATTATTATCATTATCATGTACTTGCTCAACAATAGATGCAATCGCCTTTTCTTTGGACTTGGACATAGGGCAATCTCGTTCAAAGTGCCTCTTCTTTTGACAGCCCCAACATTTGCACTCTTTTTGTTCACACGAGACTTTGGTCTGTACTTCGATTTTCTCCTTCCCTATTGTCTAGTACGACCTCTTACAAAGAGTCCACTAGCTTCGTCACTTTTGTCTCCTTCAAAATGCATCCGCACATCACAAGAGTTAAGTGATTGCCGCACTTGCTCAAGTTTGATAGGTTGTTTTCTATACATCATTGAATTCTCAATATCACGATATTTTGAAGAAAATAAAAATAACAAAGAACATGCAAGAGTCTCCTCGTCTTTTTTAATTCAAGCAGTTTGTAAGTCCATCACAAGTTTATTGAACACATCTAGATGGTATTGCAACAACGTACCTGAATCCATATTAAATGTATGAAGACGCCGTTGTAACAACATCCTTATTTCCTTTCCCATAATTTTTTGTCCGTCTCTTCGGTACTTGTACTCACTTCACAAAGCACGTTAGGTGCAAGGGACAGTTGGATTACACTCAATGCATCTCCTTCAATCTTTTCCTTATCGAAATCCGATATCTTATCGGGGTACTTTTCGTCAATAGCGTGGATTGAACCTTCCCTCTGCAGTAACGCCATCATCTGGATCTTCCAGATATTAAAGTTGTTGCACCAACTAAATCTATCAATTTTAAACTTCATGGAACTCATATTTACTTGTTCTTCCTTTTCTACTACAATGTATTTGGAACTACAGAAATCTAAGATAATTCTTTTCTGATGTGAAAGTTTAGAATGTGTTGCAACCACATTGCATACTCAGACAGAATCTTGGCTCTAATATCAATTATTACTGGAAACGTGAAAATAAAGAACAAGGAAGAACAAAAATATTTAACGTAGTTCGGATCAAAATGATCCTGCATCCACCAAAGAACAACTGCACCAATATTTATTTCACTCTACAAAAAATACAAGTGAAATACTACAAGAGAGAGAACAACATATGCCTTAGAAGGTGAGAAGGCAGGTGAGAGGATGTTTTAAAAATGAATTAAGAGCTACCTATTTTTAGGAATGAATTCATCCTATTGATTTCATCCATGACATCACTATGTGTCAAAAATGTCATGGTTAAACATGTGAAACTATTTTATGGTTTACCTAAATTTTACCTACCAAGATACTATCTTGACTTTTATTTTGTACAAATTATCTTCTTACCAAATATTCATGTTAATTAATCTTCCATTGAGTTTGATTCCAGAAGAATCAAACCAACTCTTTCACAAATTGTGTAGAAAATTAAAGAGACACTACTCAAGCATATTAGTTAACGACATTGAAGAATGAAATCTTTTAACTCATGAAATATATATACTTGCTTCTATTTCTTTTTTTCCTTAACGTTAATCAAGCCTTTAAATCCTATTAATAGAATTTCAGTGGTTGTTTTTAAATAACAGCAGCCCTTGCAACAAATATCATAAAAAAGAACTTGTATATTTATATTGTGAAAATGAATTTAGATAGGGGCAAAGAAAATATGTAGTGTAAATAAGTGTGTGAGTGGGGTGGGTGGGGAGTTGGGGAGTTGTGTGTGTGTGGGGGGGGGGGGGTTAAATTTGGATTTTCAACATAAAAATACGAAGAAAATTTTAGCATTAGTGATATGTTGGTTTTGAACTAAATTTTGTATATTTTGAAATTATATTATAAAACCTAATTTATACTTGAATTTTTTTATAAAAGAATATTTAATTATTTATTGACTATTTACTATTGAACTAGTTGCTGAAGGAGAGTATAGGATAATAATGGCTTGATGGATGATTGATCCTCTTTTTATTTGGATGGACCTTCTTTCCTTATATTCTACCGTTATGCACATGCTATCTCCATTATTTCATTAAAGATGTCTTTCTTTTTTTCCTTTCTTTTTAATTATGTAACAAATGTAATATTTATAGTTTTTTCTAGATAGAATAAGAGGGTACAAGTACATAATTTATGGGCGATATGTGCGTTTGTAGTAAGGCTGGCTAAAGGACCGGTTTTTGGCCGGTCCGGTCCGGTTCCTGTCCGGTTCCGTACCGGTTCGTCCCGGTACCGGTTGAACCGGTAAGGAACCGGTCTTTTGGTGTACCGGACCGGTTCACGGACCGGTTCCCGGTTTTTTATCCGGTTGAACCGGTTCGGTAAGAACCGGTTCCGGACCGGTCCGATCCGGTAAGGTCCGATTTAGCCGGTTTTAATTTTTTTTTTTTTTCTTTTAAAGGTAAATATTATTTCAACCGTTGGGCCCTTCTAGCCGTTGAACTGGGGCCCAAAAAGGTCAAATAACACCCCATCACTTTCTAACCCATTTACACTATAAATATACCATTTTTTTCCATTTTAAATCACAAATTCACTACTTTCTAACCAATTTACGCTATAAATAATTAAATATACGTCTACTTTTACGTAGACGTTTGGTACATTCGTTCCAACTTTCAACTTTAATTTTTTATTTATTTATTAATTAAGTTGTTTTATCTCTTTTATTATATTATTTTGCTTGTTTTTCTCATAATATTTAATTATTTTTAAATTTTAACATGAATTCGGAAAGAAATAGTGGTAAAAGACCAATGTCGGAATATAATAATTCAATTTCAAACTTTAAATTCAATATAAACTTTAAAGTTTAAATTCAATTTTAAACTTTAAAGTTTAAATTCAATTTCAAACTTTAAATTCAATTTCAAACTTTAAATTCAATATATAAAGTTTAAACTTTAAATTCAATTTCAAACTTTAAATTCAATATATAAAGTTTAAACTTTAAATTCAATTTCAAACTTTAAATTCAATATATAAAGTTTAAACTTTAAATTCAATTTCAAACTTAAATTCAATATAAAACTTTAAATTCAATTTGAAACTTTAAATTCAATATAAACTTTAAAGTATAAATTCAATTTCAAACTTATATAAACTTTAAAGTTTTCAATTGAAGTTTTTAATATAAATATATAATATTATATAACAATTAAACTAATTAAAATTTATAAAATTAAAAAAAAAAAAAAGGTACCGGATGAACCGGTAAGACCCGGTTCCAAACCGGTCCAACCCGGTTCCAAACCGGTTACTAACGGACCGGGTGGAACATGTTGGATTTTCCGGTAAATCCGGTCCGGTAAGATCCGGTACCGATAAGAAAATCCGGTAAAAAAAATCCGGTACCGATACCGGTTCCGGTAAAACCGGTCCTGTTGACCCGGTCCTGTCCAATAGCCAGTCTTAGTTTGTAGTCAAGGTGTAGGGCCCATTTATGTACCCTTTCGTTTTAATCATTTATCCACTTTAATTATTTATATGTTATCTATTTTAAAATTATGTTGAAAATATTATGAATTAAGATAGTTAACGAATTAAATCATTCTATTGTATAACTAGATAGTTTTTATCCGTGTTAAGCACGGGTCCAACATTTTAAAATTGATTAATTTTATTCATTTATATTTACTTTAGAAATGTGATTAAAATATAAAATAGCAATAACTTTTAAATAAGCATAATTAAAAAAAAACATAACTTCCGTCGTTTATAGACGAAGCAATTGGAGTACATCATCATTTTGATCAATAATGTTGATGGAAAAATTGTCAAAGCTTGATAAAAATATATTTTTGTTACAAAAGTACACTCATAATGATATAATATAAAGAGAAGAAGTCAAGAAATGTAGATAGAAGAGAGAATTTTTCTTCTTATTCAAGTGTATCTTCAAATGGTGAGTGATATCTCTATTTATAGTGTTGATATATCATTCCCAAAGGTCACCAAATTAATAGATACATGTTTATCCACAATGGATCATATCACCTTGGAAATATACATACATGAATACAATTAAGTCTTGAGTATATCTAAAGGACAATCCACATAATTCAATTGATTTATAACACTCCCCCTTGGATGTCCATAGATAATGTGCCTCATTAAAACCTTACTAGAAAAAACCCTGTGGGAAAAAAATTCTAGTGAAGGAAAAAAAGTACACATATCTTTTGATACGCATTATTTGTTGCCTCATTAAAAACCTTGCCAGGAAAATCCAGTGAGACAAAACCTCGGTCAAGAAAAAAAGAGTGCAACGCGTATTATACTCCCCCTAATCAAAACATCACTTAATTTCTTATGATGATGTCATCGAATCTTATATAACAACTTCTCAGATATTGAAAGTGTCTTTGTGATGAACTCACAATCATTAAGATATTGTATGATCGAACTCATTTCTGATATATCATTTTCTGATTTCATGAATTTGATGAGCTTTGAGCTTAGTCGAATACATTCTTGACAATCACTCTATTCGTGACCTCGTTACTGCAAGTAAATTGCTCATTCAACTTGTTCATAGCAACAATCATTTTGTGGTACTTTCATTTGCAGTTGATTATCTTCATACATTGTGATTGGTAAATTCTTTTTCAAAGAAAAATCACATATTTCCTGAATATGGTGTATCATTGATCTCAACCAGACGCACTCTCGACTTGTTTCATAGAAGACTTTTATTTCTGCATCTGCATAACCAATCAATTTTGTCTTGAATTCCTCAGAATAGAACAAACTCATAACTATGATCTTTCGAGGATATTCAAGCATGTGCTCAACACCATTTCAATGTCCTTTTGTTGGTGAGGAACTGAATCTTGCCAGCAAATTTACTTTCCAGAAAAATGCAAGGACAATTATGGTCATTCCTTTTATACCCTTTTCTTCCTTGATTATTTCAATCCATATAAGGATTCTTGAATCTTTATTGAAAAAATTTCTTTTGAATTCTTATATGCTTCAGACACCTCAATTGCTTCAAGAATTTTCATATAACCTTCATCGTCTAGCTAGATGTGACAATTATTCATATATGCATTCAAGTTTTAAATATGTTGCCAGATCAAAACAAACCTCATTGCATCCACCATAGGAGAAAACATACCCAATAATGTCAGGACTTTTGCGAAAAACTTTTATGCCCCAAAGCATAAACCGTACTTTATATCTTACGGTTATACTATCACATAATTATTTATTTGTATCCCATTGACATTATACCATGATTTATAGACTATCAGTCCAAACCATCACTTTTCTAAATGAAACAAAATTTACTTGAATTATGCATTTTACTTGGCCAACCATTTATCTGTCCACAATATATGACATATTTGAATTCAAGATCCTCGCCACAATTTATATCATTGAACGCTACCTCATATCAAAGATACCGTCGACGGTTATTTGATATCGATTCCAACATGACATAACTTATTGAGATCTTTTCATTTTTCATCATTTTTCAGGTACCTGAACCTTTTCCAAGGTTTTATGAATTATTATGTAGTTGTTCTCTCTTATAGAACTTGACTCATTATCATGATCATATTGATTATTTGCTCCTCTCCTTCTTCAAGGAATTTTAAAATTAGAATCGATTGGCTATTAATCTATCCTTCAAGGACTTCACATTGAAGCATTTGCAGCTGCATTATTTCATAGGGTCAGTACATTCATCTGGCAATTGATTTGCAACATTATGCAAATGAATTATCGTTTGGACTTTAAGTTCACATATTTATTTAACGAGGATCTAGATAATTCATAATTAACCTCACATAATTTTCAGCTGTCAATCATCTCTCCCCCTAATGTTAGAAAATCTAACATTCATCCCAATCTTATTTGAGAATTCATCTCTGTGCATGGTGGAGCAATTAAAATCATAACCGTACATTCAACATTTTAGATGAAAATTATTTGGTTCCTGACCCTGAACCAATTTTAATGGGAAAACCTTGTTGGCTTGATGCATACATGTGTTGCTACATGTTAAATAAAATTATCTCATACCAAATCTTATTTGGAAGTTTTGTTCTCATAACCATGATTTAGCTATAATTGGAGGCATACAGTTTCTGCTAAATCAACCAGCATTATCAATATAATTTCATAATTTGGAATTGTTCTCTTAATTTAACAATTCGAGCAAACAACCTTACAAACACCAATCTGTAAGTTAACAACAAAACACATGTGATCATCACATAGATGCATCGATCATATAGTTGCAAATGATCCATATGGCAGGTAAATGGGCCCATATTAACCTTTTTATATGTTCCAAAAGTTTTAGGGATTACAATCCTAACCTTAGCTGGTACAATGAAAACAAGCAACACAAGAGAAGTCTTTGAAGAATCTTCTATTTCTTCATCATATAAGCCACCTGAATTCTCAATTATATTTGCATCACATTCAAAACAAGGATGGTCAACTGGTCATGCCAATTGATCTTTATTTCAGTACACGTATAATTTACTTTTGCATGTGATTTCATCAGCACGGTCATGATTGTCTGCAACAAACAAGAGGAAAAATGGGATAATCTTTTACATAAATATTTATAACCCGCTTTGGTTATAGTAATTTGAAGATAATAACTCTTTTCATAATTTGTAGTCTCAATATTTCTTTTCAATTCACCCGAAACTTAAAAAGTTTCTTTTGAGACTTACTACAACCGTACCCCAATATTATTCCTCTGGCAATATCACAACTCGTTAGATCGTGTAATTAATTTCTGTGTACTATCACATATTTCATGGCGCCATCCATATGATGAACATCTCCTTCAAGGAGAAACTATATTATTATTTTCATGGTCAAAATTATTACAAGCAAGACATGTTTCTTGCTTTACTTTTGATAGGTACACAACCAATGACAAATTTGTATTGCCACACAATAATATTATTTTGATCATGGAACAACCTTTATATGTAAGAGTTTTTCTTTCTTTTGTCTTTTTGGTAGTTCACAAATAAACATACCATAATATTTATGACGTATAAACGTACAAGAACATTGACCATTTCCAATAATATTTATTTATTCCTCTCAATCCTCTCGTAGAGATGAGTTGTGGCATATATCACTTTTTCTCAAACCTCTCATAGAGGTGAGTTGTGACATATATCCAACCCATAATGATTTTATCACATAGACCCACTCTCTTATAGAATGGTCGAGCATTCACGATACTCATCACAAGTTACATTCTCTTCAAGGAATGGTTATATGTACTTCATAAATTTTTATTATAAGCACATTGTTATGGCTTTAAAATTGATCATATTTCCATGACACACCTCAACACCACTTTGAAAGATCAAGTGTACCATCACTTTATCTTCTTGTATTTTGATAAAGGATTTAGAAACTTGTCAAATTATTGGGTTGACAACATTCACGAGTCCAATGACCTTTCATATCATTTTCATAATAAAAATTACCTTCACATTTTGAAGGACTATTTGGAGAACTCATAGTGTTCTTCCTTTTATAATTACCACAATGATGACTATTATAATTTCGTCCCTCCACGCCATTATTTATACATTCAATCATTTGTCATCTTTCAGACCTATTATTCGTTGCTACCACATTCATACGATAGAATGGAGCAAATCAACTGGTGGATTTCAAAGTTATCATACATTGCTACCTCATTCTTTTCAAGAAATGGAGAAAATTCAATATGATGAATTTCAATACTTTTCATCAAAATATATTATTTTTGCCTTAATCATCATTCATCATCACTATGGTGCATTGATACTCAAACTCATTGTCTTACCCATATAAGGCGTGTTACGCCATAATTTTATGGGACTTGAACCCAATCCTTATCATCATGGTGCATCAAAACTCAAATTGATGTCTTACCCTCTTGGTGCGATAGAACTTGAATCTACCGTTTTACCCTCAAATGTTTTTCATTATGATGCATCCGGACTTCAACCTGATGTCTTATCCTTTTTGGTGAGATGGGGCTTGAATCCATCGTCTTACCCTCAACCAACGGTGTAATAGACCGAAGTACAACATATCTCACCCTTTGAGTCTTTCAAAACAATCAATAATATTCAAACTTGTGTTATTAAAATGTTATACTTTCTTCCATTTATGAAATTTTGTATAGCATGTCAGATTCAACCAATAGTAGTATATGCCTTTGGTTCCTAATAATTGTTAGTGATCGAACACTATTGCATTCTAAATCATAAAAATATTTTAGAAAATGCATACCTGATTTTATGCAAATAATACATTGATTCTCATAACGAGATCAACCAAAACATGAGCTAAAGAAAAACTACAACTCACTCTCAATTGGCTAGAGTCTCGTGCTAATAATCTGTTATAGAAGTAAACTCATAATGATATAATATAAAGAGAAGAATTCAAGAAATGTAGATAGAAGAGAGAATTTTTCTTATTATTCAAGTGTATCTTCAAATGGTGAGTGATATCTCTATTCCTGTTGAGATATCACTCTCAAAGGTCACCAAATTAATAGATACATGTTTATCCACAATAGATCATATCACCTTGAAAATATACATACATGAATATAATTAAGTCTGAGTATATCTAAAGGACAATCCACATAATTCGATGAGTTTATAACAATTTTAATATTTATTGGAAGTATTACATGCATTCATACAAAGGCAAGCAAGTCATCAATGTAATTTTCCAAATCAGTCACACTATTTATTTGACAAAATAAAAAATTGATATTTTTTTATACGTGTCTCTTAAGTTGTCAAAAGTATTATGTTAATATAAATGTCTATTTGATTATATCATACATATAAGGTACTTTTTTTTTTAATTAGCATTTTTCCAATGATGAGTCTTCTCCATCCAATAAATCAATAACCTCAACAAAAGAAACAAAAGAAACAAAATTCACGTAAGAATAGAGAAGAGCAACAAACAAAAATATTGACATGGATAATATATTTATGAATAATTTTCAATACTTCCATTTCACAACTACAAACTTAGAAGAAAATCATAAAACGTTAAAAATATTTTCATTTTATTTCTCATGAATATATCATAAATCATTATACCCTATTATCCTTGACCGTCACTTCACTTGTTCAACGTCGATATACACCTTAATTATTATTCTATTCGTTTTTAAAAATATATATATTTTTAATCTTATAGTCCTAAAATAAAATTATGTGAAAAACAAATATATAAAAATATTTTTTAATCTTATGACTTAAATATGTTTAATTTTTTTTTTTAATTATTCTTTTCGAAAGATATTGAAAAAGAACATAGATCATTCTTTTCGAAAAAAGAAAGAAATATTGTTATAAGGTCGTTGATTTCTTCAAATCTTCAACAATACAAACCTTAATTAATATTTCCGCCAAAGCGCCTAACCAAAGATCTCAGTGGACTTGACATCAATTGTGAATGGATTGAACATGCTGCTACTTCGATCATAGCCGGAGATTTTTTATATTAGTGACATTTTCACTGAGCTTTTGTAGCTTCTTAGAGGAGTGTTTAACACTTCCTCCATACTTTAAGTTCTATCCATTAAAACATTTTTAAAGCAGTGTGCAAAGATGAGACATGTGGATTCCCAATTACATTTGCTATACCTGCTACTCTGAAAAAGTCAGTTTTTCAGTTGTGAAATTACAAATGCATGCAGAAAATGAGTAACATAGACATTTTTATGTAAAAAATATTTCATTTTCTTCAATTTCACTTTACCTTTTGTATTGATTATAAATCATACAAACTGTCCGAAATCATTTTTTTTATATAGAAATATCCAAAATTAGTTGATAAAATTAGATGCAGACTCCACATCCGCACTTATGTCGTATCGACACCAATGCGACTCTAAAAGTGAAGAGAGCAATCAATTTAGCTTAAAAGGATATAAAACTGAGATTTTATTTTTCAACAACGCAAACAAAGACCACTTTCTTATTGTGACATTTTCTCAAAATTAGGAATTTCTACTATATAAGATCAATGTAAGAAATAAATAACAAATAAATAGAAGGCCACAACCATGAAGTACAATTAATCAATTATTGATATGTGATGCAATCCGTGTAACAATATCACTCATGTTAGATTACGAAGTTCCTAATTATTTTTTAAGAAAAAAAAAAAGCAAAGAGCATGCATATATGCAAAATAACGTTGAAGGTACTGGTTAGGGTAGTATAGAGAAGGCCAGAATGAAACACCAAGCACGAAATAGAACGGAGAAACAAAAGTCTAGATACAATTGTCCGACACCATTCTTTCTTGATATATGTAACCCAAATAAGAATTGAAATCAAAAGAAAATGCATGATGAGGTATAATTACACTAAAAGTTGAAAACATTTATGGTAAATCAAAAATCCAAATCAGAAATCAAATTGATTTTATTATTTTGTAACAAAGTGAATTAAATTGTAATAACTGATTGAGTTGTTACAAAAGAATTCGGGCCTACTTGTGAAGTATATGAGGTATGTGGAGAAAGTCAAAAATGAGAAAATTCTACAAACAAATACATCAAACTTATCTTTATATTAGAATAAAATATTTGGATGAGCTCTAGATGTTTCTTCTCTTAAGAACTGATTCTTCTAGAGCGGAGAAGAGAATAGACTTGCTTGAGATCTTTCTAGACTTCCATTTCATAGTGAAGTAATTATTATTTTGGCCTTGATTGAAGTTGAATTTTAAAAATGTCAGTGATCGTCCAATCACTTGCTCTTCTATATAGTAGAAATTAAAACTAGACGCTACACGCACACAATTCATGGATGATGTGTGTGTTGAGTTGTCTACTAGTAGCCAAGGGTGTGGGTCCACTTTAATACTCTCTCATTTAATTTATTTATCATTTTTCTTTTTTAATATATTATATAATTGTAATTTATGTTAAAAATATTGTCAATCACAATAATTAACAACTTGAAATATTCAGTTATATTTAAAAATTACATCAAAACTACAAACAAAAATTTATAGCAGCTTCATTTTTTTTTAAAAAAAATATTTAAAAAATTGGTTGACTACCCTCAAAATTCTATCGATGTCACATAAATTGAGATAGTGAGAATTACAAATACAATCTGAATATTACATAAAAAATACTATAAATCATAATAATTAATATTTTGAAATATATAAAAATCATATAAAAAATTTGGTTAGCTCTCTAAATTTTATTCGTGACACATAAATTATAATAGAAGGAGTAACATATGTTATTTGAAAATGGTAAAAATTATTAGAAATCACAATAAATAAAAACTTCAAATATTTCAAAAAAATATAATAAAAAAATTAATTAATTCTCCTAATTTCATTTGTGTCTCATAAATTGGCATAGAAAGACTAACTATATAAGACTAGTGTTGACACAAATTTCTACATCTAGTATATTTATATGAAGTGACACCTCTTTATTAGGGAAAAAATAGTTATTTTTCTCTCCTTTTTTCCTCATCTTTGATTTATCTTATTCTAGAAATTCCACCTCCATATTTTTAGTAGATATTTGTACATGCAATATTAAATCGGGATATGAAATCAACGTTAGTATATGCGATTTCTCGTTGATTTCGTCTCATGAGATGAAATCTCAAATTCTTCAAAAAATACGATTTGAGAATTTTAAATCATAACTGAAATTTTACAAATATAAAAATTGACTCACAAGTTTATAGTTTGTAAAAAGAACCCCGCCTTTATACCTACTAACCATTTATTTCATATGTAAATAAAATTTATAATTCATATCATTACTTCTTAAACCATTTATATCTCATATCACGGATCTTCTCACCACTATTAAATTTTTATTACTTCAAATAAATTGCTACTTCACCATTTATATTCACAAATGCATTATTTTTTAATCAAATTTATTTACCAACTAAATTAACCAACAAATGGCCTAAAGTAACAATATTGGTTCGTCTTCTTGATCTTATGATCGACAAATGTAAGTTCAACGTGAGGAGATTGTTCGTACTACGTGGTAGGATTATATTAGTAGTCTGACACCAAGATGGACACTTTTTGAACCCCAAACACCACAAGAGACACACTCCAATAACAAACACCAAAGGGGACAGTTCACCCATTTATGAGCGAACTATAACTACCATCTTTTAACAATGTCATCTCCATTAATTCCAAATCCATCTAAAATAATATTACACCAATTTTGAAGGTAGTTCGTCCACAAATGAGTGAATTACAATACTTCTTATTAACTTCTCATGCGAATCTATATCTCTGTCTTTATGTGTTATTCACTCTACATTTTATCTTTCATCTTCTATTTTTTATACTTTATATTTTAATTTTTGAAATTTGATAGTCATGTCTCAATAATACGAAAAGTTTGTATATCCAATTGAACCAAATATTTGTAAATGCAAAAAGTATTGTAAATAAAAATATCGAGGACTCTAAGAAATCTGTCTTAAGTCTTGGAGTTATGTGCGTTCAATGATTACTAAAAAATTAATTGCTTCAAAATAATTTAATATTCACTTGTTTTCTTGTTTTGTGATTTCAGGAAAATGATGGATGCAATTATATTGGCGAACATAAACTATGTTCATAAAAAAAAGAAATGTAGATGTTCTGTCTTGTTGTAGTTATTAATTTTTTTTATAAAAATATATTATAGTTCACCCCTAACTGAACAAATCACAATATTTTTTTAAAAATAAATAAATATTAGAGTTCACCTTATCACAGGCGAACCCTAAAAAAATTTTATAACAAAAAACGTATCTTAGTTCATGAACTGCAATAATTTATTTATTTTTAAATTGAGTTCATTCATAATTTTACAAATCCCAATATATATATTTTTTTCAAAAAAACCTGTATCTTTGTTATTTTTCATATTTAGTAATGTTCTTAGATATAACAAAAAATTTAGAAGTTTCAAGGAAAAAATCAATACTCAATTGAAACTTTCATTGAGTATAGCTCTTAGAAATGAAATTTTCATTGGGCTATGAGTCAAATTGGCCCCCTTCTCCATTTAATTTAATTGCAAATATTCAAAACTGGAAGCTTAGGAGGCAAGAGTACTAGGTGTCATAGAAATGAAAAGGACATCGCTTCAGGTCGCATGAAACAATAATGTAGTTTATGTAGGGAAACTGGTCATTAGATTTTCACTATTGTTGTAAGCAAATAAATAGTAAAATTTATTTTGTGAAAAATATTCTCAATCTTTTTAGAGTTTTATTATTGATTTTTTTTTATTATTTATGTACACTTGAAATTGAGAAAGAGATATAGACCCACATGAGAAGTTAATAAAAATAATTGTAGTTCGCCCATTTGTGGGCGAACTATCTTTAAAATTTGTGTGATATTATTTTGGATGAATTTGAAGTTAATGGGGATGACAATGTTTAAAAGATGGTAGTTATAGTTCGTCCATAAATAATGGGCGAACTGTCCATTTTGGTGTGTGTTTTCATAGAGTGTTCCATTTGGTGTTTAGGGTTCAAAAGTGTATGTTTTGATGTCAGACCCATTATATTAAAGATTAGTACACTACAACTTATGTTTAAATTTATTTATCTTATTTAATCAAAGTTTGATAAATAAATGTTATATTTTAGAATACCTTTGTGATAGTATATTATGAGATGTTGTTAACTTTTTCTTATTTGGTAAGATTATATAACGAACTAAGACAATTTTAGTATTTTACAACTTATGAGTCTTTATGTTTATTAAAAAAAACATACAACATAAATTTTTTCAAATTACATGTCTAAACAAAACATTAACTTCATGATTTCATATCATAATTTCAAATTATGATTTCATATCGCATGGTCAAACGAGCCCTTAATACTATATATCATGTACAATTAGTCAATGTAAGTTGTACTATGAATTGGACCCATTTCATTGACAAGTACGAATTGTATTGGATTCGATGTATTGGCCCACTTCGTTAAACATTTATGAGAAAAAAAGTTCAAAATATATTTGAACTTTGACCAAAGTTGTTGTAACTATCCAAACTTTGGGCAGGACCTAGTATCCCCTTGCATTAACAGTATATTTTAAAGATAGATAAATGTTCACGTGAATATTATAAATATTTCATCATTATAAATAGTAACTTGTTCAGCTGGATACTTATATATCTTTAAAATACATAATTAAATAGTGCAGGGGGTAATAGAGCATGCCCAAAGTTTGGGATTGTTACAACAATTTTGGTCATTGTTCGAATATATTTCAGACTTTTTCCCCAATATTTTTTATCTATTCGTCTCTATCTCTACTCTAAGCACGTGTAATAATCGTGTCCATATCTCCAAGTTTCCTTCTAAGCACGTGCCCAATGATTTGGTTTGTTGCTAGACAATATGAAGTTTCGCATATTCATTTGATCTTTTTTTTTTTTTTGAAAATGTTGATCAAAATTGTTGATGAAAAATCATCTTTAATGTATTTTCCCTTTTAAGAAAGACATGCATATGATATTTATAGCCTGTACTACGATAAAAGTGTTATTTTGTTATTGGAAAAGAGTTTGAAAAATATTTTAACTTTGACAGAAATTGTTGTTACGATATCAAGCTTTATAGAGGACCTTTTCCTTAAACTATAATGTATTTTAAAGGTATATATATATATATATGTTCACGTGGATATATTACTATTTATAATTAGACAATATTTTTTATGTCCACGTGGACACATATATACCTTTAAAATACATGACTAAATAGTGAAGGATATAAAATGTCCTTTTCAAAGTTTGGTATCGTAACAACAATTTCGGTCAAAGTTCAGATATATTTCAAAATCCTTTTCCCTTTCTATTTCGCATATTCCAATAAAGGAAAATCCATCGGTGACCCCTTAAAGTTAGAAACAAGTTTCACTTAGACACCTCAACTAAGCGATATTCATTTTAGACACCTCATGTAAGGTTCCGTTATATTATATTGACATTTTTCTGACTATAAACAAAAAACTAAAGGAGAGTGTAATACACCCGTTCATGACGTCACAAACAATCAATTAAATGATTACATGTGTTATTTTCAGTTAAAAATAATTATAAAATCTATTTAGTAAATAAAATAAAAATATTATTCTAAGAAAATCTCTTATTTCATTACACTCAAAATCTCTTTTAATTTGTGATTTTTCAAAAAAAAATATTCTTTTCTTTTACTATTTTTCATATTTATTCTTCTTTCTTTTTAGTATTGTTTTTTGAAAAGAAAAGAAAGAGAGAATAAATTTTAAATAAGGATATTGGTATCCATTTTTTCGGCAAAAAAAAGTAGGGAGGTGATGGTAGATTTAGATAAATAATACAAAGAAGAAGAAGGAAATACTTGAAAATGAATTTGAATTAAAAAAAGTTGACCTCCATTGAAGGAGTTTAAGCTTGAAAAAAAGATTGGGGGGAGGGGTGTGACTTGAAAAATGGATAAGAAAAATAAAAAATAAAATTAAAAATGGCTAAATTAAACCTTTCACGCACAATTGTTGAGTGTATCACACACATGTCAACAAAAAGTGTCAAAATGACATAACAAAATCCTACATGAAAGTGTCGAAAATAAATATCGCCTAATTGAGGTGTCTTAATGAAACTTCCGATGATGGATTTTAGTCTTCCAATAATTACTCACTACTTGTACAATCATTGTCACTTTGTCAGTGAAAGATACAAACATTCATAGAAATGAATATTTTTACATATTAAAGCGTTTGGCCATGTAATACCATATCACGATATGATATCGTGAGATTAAGTAGTGACCACTTTGGTTTTATACAAACACAACACACTATTCACAAGCGTCTACACATTAAATTTAACAAAGTATAGTATTGAATATCTATATGTGATTTACCTCTCCTACCTATTTTCATTTATCATTTCAATATTTCTAACCGAGTATGTATAATTAGCGATTGTAAGAGATTGAGTGAAGCAATATGAATCATATGAGAGAGTTTTTTCCGTCCTTCCACACAAAAGAATAAACTAAGGATGATCATGAAAGTTGTTGTATATATATATATATATATATATATATTCAACATACCAATGCAGTTTTACATGCCACACCATAGGCACAGAGACACAATTCACAATCATTGTACACTAAAAACTCAAAACTTTGTTATGGCGGCCTAGTATATGAGGTGGGTTATCCAAACTCAGCTATATATCTCACATTGTATGATCGAACTTTTCACCGGCACAAGCTTTGTCTCCGCTGCATCAAATTAAGAAAAGTATTGCAAGATAATAAGTAGACTATAGAATGTTATTTCAAGCATTTGGGATGCATAGTTTGTGTTTCTAACCTTTTACTCTCTCTTTGATGAGTGGGTGGCACAATTTTTGTTTCTTCCTTCCTTATCTATGAAGGAGAGATGTTGATAATGAAGAAATGTTAGATCAATTTTGTTTCTTCCTTCCTTCTCTAGGAAAGAGAGATGTTGATCAATGGAGAAATGTTGATCAACTTGGCAAAAACATGATTTCTTTCTGTGCAAAAAAGAACCAGTACAGCAGTTAGATCATCTGAAATCTTGAGTAGAATCTTTGTCTCTGAAGTGTGAACAGTTCACCAGCAAATTGTCAAAAAGAGAGCACCCCAATTAAGATCTATATAACATGATATCAATACTAATACTATGATGAGAAAGCATGGAAATATGTTTATTTTTATTTCAGTGATATCTTTGTGTGAGAAACATTGATAGCCAGAGTTTGATATGTTTCTTGGTTATCATGGACATTGTACAACATTTGTCAATAACGTTAAGCTCAAAATCAATTTAGATTTTGTACCCATGGAGATACGTTGTCGATTAAATGAAAATACGGAGCTATATACAAAACAAAATTGAGCAAATACATTGTAATCATGTGGAAAGATATAAAAGAGGATTAACACCACCCACTTGTTTCAACAGCTTCCCAAGAAAGGCCCCAGGATACGCAACATATACATCTTAGTTACACAAATCAGCTTCAAAGAAAGTAAAACAACGCAAGTTGTCCACATTAACACAAGCATACAATTTTATACGTATGTCAATTTAGCGGTTACCATATTTTCAACACACTAACAGCTACTAATTAATTCATAACTACAAGTATGTTCCAAAGTGAAGAAAAAAGTACCTGTTAATTTTGGGGAGAAGCTACTGTAAATAGGCAGATTGAAACTCATATTTTTTATAAATCTAAATTTTTTTCACGAGTAATAAATCCTTTAAATTTTTGTAGGTGATATGTTTCCAAATTCAAATAGATTTTAGGAACTTTTACATTCTAGAATAAAAAGTTTTGCTTTTATGATTGGAATTTATTTTCCCATGTGCTAAATTAGTCATCAAAAGAGTACTCAGGTGAAAAAAGAGCAAATTTTGTACATAGATTTTGTGTCGATTTTATTTCTCAATATCGTATTCAAAGAAGAGTCCATAACTTTTATATTGATAGTAGTGAAAACGACCTAAGCATTTCCAATCTGTACAAGATGGTTATACACATTGTTTTTTATATCATACACTACACTAATTCCAAAACTCCTCAACGGTGAGGAACTCTTCTCTACGCCTTCAAATTCATCTTTATATACACGAGTTCAAACCCCATAACAAAATGAGTAATTTTTGTACAGTCAAAGACTAACAATAACTTGTAAACAATCAATTATATATTATATAAAGAAAAGCACGAATTCATACAAACATCATTCAAAGATCGAAATTTGATACACAAAAGAAAAAGATTTTTTCATCTATTATATAGATTCGAAGAATTTAGAAAATGATAAAGAAACTGAATGCTGTAGAATTTAGAGAGAATTTATCGAATTCAAGAGAAGCATAAAAAAAATTCACAGATAACTTACCTGAAATTGAAAGAAGCCAAACAACAGGCGCATTAGAACCTACAACTTGACAATCTAGAAGATGAGCTATTTGATAACAGTTGGTATCATGTTTATTTAAAACATGAATACTTTCTCTGTTTCAAAAAGTATGTCCTAGTTTGACTTGGAACGGAGTTTAAGAAAAGAAAGAAGACTTTTTAATCTTGTGGTTCTAAATAAAAGTTATGTCAAATGGACCAAAATGCCATTTAATCTTGTGGTCTTAAACATGTCACGTGGAAAGTTAAAGTTAAAGTGTTGCCAAAAAAGGAAATGGGTCATTCTTTTTTAAACAGACTAAAAAGGAAATAGGGACATTCTATTTTAAACGGAGGGAGTATAAATTTCTAGAGAGAGATATTTTTTACACTTGTGTTTGGTATTTCGCCACGTGGAGAGAAATCAGGTAACAAGCCCAATAATATTAATTATGGTATCAATAAACATATCATATTCTTAAAGATAGTAGTTCGAGATCATATTCTTAAAGATAGTAGTTCGAGATCTGTGTACAAAAGTGATAACCATACATTAAAGATCATTCCAGATCTGCTATAAAAGAGTATATCCTTTTCTCATTGTTGTTTTTCTTTGAGGCTTTCTTAACAACAATTTTCCTTAAACAATATATTTATTTTACCTCTTGTACTTCCCATATCATCCTATATATTAATTATATAATTATGATTTACCTAAAAAAAAATAGGCAATTTATCATATCATTGAACAAACTACAAAGTAATCAGAATTTATTATTAAAAAACAAAATAAATTAATCAAAAATAAAATCTAGATACAAAGAAAGTTGGATAATTCTTATGGAATTTCATTAACAATACCTTGCGAATTGAGATTGATTTTTCAAAATCTTCTTTCCCTTTTTAAAAAAATGAAGTAACAGAGAAAATCATCGAATGTAAATGTGTTGTATGCTTTGAAGGAAATAAAAGAAGAAACATTTTAACAAAAAAATTGTTGTGAAAGAGAGGAAATTGAAGAGAGTGTGCTGAACAAGAGATTAATGGGAGGCCTCCTGTCTCTTTTGCAAGAGAGGAAGTGGGAGATTTGGAAAATTATTATTTCACCCTTACATATTAATGTTTTTTTTTAAAGTGACATTGGTTTGCCTAGATTTGTCGTTTAGTAATTTTCTAATTTGTGGATCTGAGGCAGCCACGTAATTAAAAAAGGTACAAAATATCTTGAATGAAAGAAAGGTTAATTCGTGGATTTCTTGAACCATTTGCCCTTTAAAATGAACGTATTTACAATATTGCCACTGAACGTCCTCCACTTGGCTCTTCAATATAATAGATATTTCTTCTACATCTCTTTTCTTTCATTGTATTTTAGGTCTATGTTACTAAATTTAATCTGTAAAATTGATAAATTCTCTTTGTTTTAAATTAGTCCTCCATCTGCGTTGCTCAGAGGGCTTCCCATCTTTTTCATCATCTTTTTTTCTGAAAATTTTATGGGTCTTTTATACATTAAAATGAGCGGACCTAATACTGCCGTAATGGTACAAAAAATCTTTGATTTGAAACAACTTATATTGATTGTTTGCATGTCATTATTTTTATGGCTTCTTAGTTCTTATCTTTTGATATTTTTTGAATTTTGTATTTTTCAGCAGACTCGAGAATATGTACAACTAACATTCCAAATTGGTTCTAGAGAATATTGATTTCATATCTTCATGAATCATGGAGTTCACTTGACATTCTAATTTTTGGGTGTCATTTATAGTTCAATTTCTCATAATTATTAAGGTTTTTGTTTGCTTATTTCCCTACAGTATGTATCACATCATTAAATCTTGACTCATGTTAGTTATCAGGATAACATACTATGTGCGGAATATGTTTTTCATGAACTTATGAAAGTCTTTGGACTAATTAAGGTAAGATTTGGCGGAGAAAGTAGATTCTCGGGTTATGCACGTGCAATGCACCCCCAACAACTTTATCATCAAAAACAAAGATAAAAGGATGTATCTTGTGAAAACTTTTTTCATCATTAGAGCTTGTATTAGCTTCAATTTTATAATGCTTTAGTTCCACCAAAAGGATGCAAGAAACAATTCATATATATGTATGTTTGTTTGAAAACATAAATGTACAACTATTTTTTTTAAAAAAAACAAACAACAACATCACATGTAACTTTAAAGCTATAACCAAGAGAAACACCCATGCTATCACTTAGGATGAAAAATGTAACCTTATAGAGCTTTTAATTGAGAGAGATAATACTGACAACACTAGAATAGTGATGATAGATTCCAAATCCCAAACACTCAACTTTATTTTAGATGCATTCTCTCCATTCGTTTTTTCTTACTTGTATTATTTAATTAAAATTACTTTTTCCGTTTTAAAAAGAATGTCACTATTTTCTTTTTAGTCTGTTTAAAAAATAAGGGCAACTTTCACATATAGCAAACATAAAATTCATATTTGTATGCTATATCAAAGTTTGCATAATTGCACTTCATAACAAACTTATATATGTATAATTCGCTATACATATATAATTGAAGCGAATTATATAAAACGAGAAAGAGAGAAATTATATACAATTTGAATTGTATAAAACGAGAAAGCGAGAAAGGCAAAATTGAATTGTATAAAACGAGAAAGAGAGAAATTATATACAATTTGAATTGTATAAAACGAGAAAGCGAGAAAGGCAAAATTGAATTGTATAAAACGAGAAAGAGAGAAATTATATACAATTTGATGTTGTATAAAACGAGAAAGAGAGAAAGGCAAAAAGAGACTTGTGCAGGGAATATGCAATTGAACCGAATTGTATAAAACGAGAAAGAGAGAAATTATATACAATTTGAATTTGTATAAAATGAGAAAGGAAAAAAGAGACTTGGGCAGGGAAATATTTGTATTGTATAATTATAAGTGTATAGGACGAAGATATATGTATTTGCATGCGTTTATATAATTTTCTCTCGCTTTATACAATTAGAAACACAATTTATACAATTCTATTGTATAAAGCGAGAGAGGCGAGCGAGAATATGAGGAAGAGAAGGATTGACAAACAGTTTGTTATGGAACACAAATAAATCAAAGGGTAGCTACTACGTATATTTATTTTATATTATTTGTTTGTCATTCTATACAGTTATCCCAAAAAAGATAACCCCTTTCCTTTTTTGGCAAGACTTCAACTTTAACTTTTCACGTGGCATGTTTAAGACCACAAGATTAAAGGACATCTTGATACATTTGACATAACTTTAATTTAGAAGCACAAGATTAAAAAGTTTTTTTTTCTTAAACTCTGTTTCAAGTCAAACTAAGTCATTCTTTTTGAAACGGAGGGAGTAATAAATAGAGACTATTTTCTTCACACTAATGGTGGCAGCAATTTCAGGTAAGTATTTTTCTCAGTTTTTGCTCTAAGCTTTCTCTCGATTCTCTTAATTTTATTTTTCAATTTAATGGCTGAATTCATAGATGTTTTTTCATACTTGATCAATTTCTTTGTAATGATATTTTTTTTCGGACTTTCTAATGCTTTGCCTTCCTTTCTTTTATCGTCTCAACTTTAGATACACTTTTATCTTAGTGTTGATATGATATTGAAAACTTAAATATTAGTGTTAATATTGAAAAAGTTAAATGTGGCAGTTATTTCCGTCTTCTTTTTCTAATTTATACTTCTTACTTTTTTACTTTATTTGATCAAAATAACAAGAACAACGAACAAATAGCTAACATATTGGAAAGGTGATAGAGTTTCCAAATGTTGTTATGTGTATAATGCAATTGTGAGATTTTGGGGGAAGAAAATGATGAATAAAACTTTATATTCTAGGTTGTTTGAACTCTCCAAAAATATTATCGCAAATATATCGATTATCAAATTTTGTAAAAATACATTACTTTTGAAAAATTCGGCACTCTTTTTTAAGGATCTAAGGAACATAGGTTATAGTAGTAATTCATTTTCTCTAGGATTCTTTTTGAATTTTGAAAATGGCTCTTGTGACAATTTGGAAAAAGGAATATATAAGTGTCACAATCCAAATCGAGTCGTGAGTGGCACCCACACTTAATCTCGTAGGTGGGAGAACCAACAATTTTAAACCCAACTTACAAAATACAAGCATAATGCGGAAGCTCAAAATCTTACTATATATCATTTCCCAAAACCTGAAAGTCATCACAACAAGGACATCTAATCTCCAATACTAAGTCAAAGAGTATCAAAGCCACCAAAATAAATGAAATACAGTAATTTGTGTCCGAAAACTAAAGACATCAAGTAAGACCGAGAGAAGCCAAGCCAAGCTCGAATGAATAGCTCATCCTTGAACTTGATATGTTGAGACTAGCTAGAGCTGATGGCGAGTCAAATTCACTGGTACACTTACTGCACTCCATAAAAGGAAAACAAAGAAAAACAGATGTAGGGCTAAGTACGGGGCAACATGTACTGAGTAGGTATCATCGGCCAACTCAAAATAGAAACTAATATATAATGAATAATAGTATGAACTCAACTATACACTTAACAGGTGGTAAGAAACTAACAACATGAACAAGTGACTACGTATCAATCACAATATCAAGCGCACCATGAGGACTCATGCCTCCACGCCACGCTCATTTGGGAAATAAATTCTTTGAGATTGAGTACATTAAGTTAATTCAATATCTTTTTCCTTTAATGTTACTGTGTCGGAATGTGACACTCCGATCCAAGAATATTGTGTCAAAACGTGACACTTCGATCCAAGAATATCGTGTCGGAACGTGACACTCCGATCCAACAATATCGTGTCGAAACGTGACACTCCGATCCAATAATGCCGTATCGAAATGTGACACTCCGATCCAATAATACCATTAAGTTATCATTTATTATCACAACTTTTCAATTCATTGATAATATTTCATCAAACCTTCTTTATTCAAGACATCACTTCGATAAAGAGGGTTCAAGATTATAAATTTCAAGGTCTCAGGATTTCGGACCAATCACAAACCACACAACCAAGCCACATCATTCAATACATAGCAATCGCTATTAAGAGTCTATCTATCAAATAGAATAAACGATAACCTACCTCCACCGAATAACCGAAGTCAAACAAGCTATCTTTTCAATACTTTTCGTTTCCTCAAAGCCTCCGAGCCTTTCCAATCTATCAAGTATACAATATTTTATAAATACGAGTCCGTAGACATCTATATTGTTGTATTTCTAACTTAGACTCCACCACTTATCAAGCACAAATCCATATTCAAGTTTCTAACCTTGAGATCAATTAATATGCTAAGTTTCTCATATTTTAAATTCAAGACTAGGGTTAAGTCTTAACTTCTTTGATTGACATAACCTTAATGGCATATTGGAAAATTACTTAAGTTCCACCAAGAGTAACCTTAACTACGAAAAAGAAAATACTTTTAAACCCACCGTAACCCAATCAAAATTTTAACATATAGATATTAAAGTTAATTAACCTATTATTACCCTCTTAATAGGCAACAATGTTTGGCCCAACTTTTCTAGTACAATCACCTGGCAACATTTACTAGGCATATTTCAATATGTGGGAACTTGATCATAATATATATATATATATATATATATATATATATATTATAATATTAAAAATTCTAACATAAGAATCAAGTCTAAAGAGAAATTGAAAGTTTTCACCATAAAACAAGAAAAGGACGAAGACAAAATTATATGCAGAACTTTTCAATTAATAATTTCCCCTTTTTGTCCTTTTTTAACTCAACGTTATCCTACTCATTAGAATCATTAATCTTTTCTGCAAAGGTGCGCTTATTTTTCTTATCATTCTAATTATTTCTTTCCAAAATATTACCAACCATAATTAGTTAGTCTTTTTTCATAAAAATAAAACATATAATATCATATACGAAAGTACGGGTGTCATCATATAATTGAATAGAAAAGTTGGAAGAGTTGGACCTCTAATTAAACCTCACCCGAAGAAGTGTTCCTCTTCCTTTGTTGTTCGTGCGGCGCAGCCGACTCAAGAATATCAACCCTTTTCTTTAATTAATTCAATTCACATGAGCCAAATGGTGTAAAATATTAAAGAAAAAATTACGCTGATAAGCAAACTTATACTATTTAATTACTCATCATAGCTATAGTTTGCTATAGTTACCACTTGCGACTAACATTATACATTAATTATGTGGCCTGACTTCGAGTTTGTATAATTAGTCATATTTGTATATGTATAATTCGCCTGGATATACAAATAAATATGTATAATATATAATTTTTTAGCTTATATACTTATACAATCAACCTTTGTCCCACTCTCTGCCCTCTCTCGCTCGCCTCTCTCCTTCCTGTCTCAATCTCGCTCGCCTCTTTCCTCCCTCTCCCAATCTCGCTTGCCATTTATACAAATGTATATGTATAATATACAATTACATATAATTATATACATATATAATTTACCTCTCTCCCATTCTCTGCCCACTCTCGCTCCCCTCTCTCCTCCCTTTCTCGATCTCGCTCGTCTTCCAGTCTCGTTCGCCTCTCTCCTCCATCTCCCAATATCTCTTGCCATATATACAATTACATATGTATAATATACAATTATATAATCAATATACATATATAATTCACCTTTCTCCCACTCTTTTCCCCCTCTCTCTCGCCTCTCTCCTCTCTCTTCCAGTCTCGCTGGTCTCTCTCATCCATTTAACATGTGGCTACAAATTGTAATTATCAAACTATAGATATGAAGAGTATTAATTATTTTTAAGTGACTATATGTGCAAGTTTCCCAATATTAAATAAGTTTTAAATTTGGCCCATTTACAATCAGCTAAAAATTAACTATTTGATAATTACCCACCAACTAAATTAATTATTAAAACCACCCCACTAAATTCATAATTGTAGTTACTAATACTCCAAAGTACCCATGTAAAATCTATAAAAAGTATTTTATGAAATAAAAAGATCTAGTACTCAAAATGACGAAATGGATAGTTACATTAGATACTAATTTACTCATCCTTTGTCCTCGAACGATCAAAAGAAGGTGAGGGTAAGAAAGGGTACCTCATATCTCAGGGATTCCTTCAAAATATTAGTACTCAGTGTCTCATCTTAAAAGTATCAAACTAACCAACTGGAGATCTACACCTCCTCCATAAATTGTTTCAAATGAGGTCATCTCAATACTCGAATGATAACTCTTGTTGTTTGCAAGCTCAACTAACAACAAAACTATTATCAAATAGACTTTTCAACTGACCGATTCTCCAACTATATCTTGACACAACCATCAGGATAATATCCCACATAATCATGATAAAATCCTTAATCAATATTGTTTACATTCAAGAGTGAACCTGAAGCCACCACACACCTATAATATGCAAACCATTCTTATTAAGATTTTCCTCTCACATAAGCTTTCCACGAGATTAAGTTATAAACTTTGATCTTTAGACCTCAAGTAATCATCGAGGAGAATCGAACTCATCTGATCCAAAGATAGACATTATGATCAAGTACCCACCATTGAGTGATACTCCAAAGTCAACTCCACATCACTTCCACATACCATGCTTTAGCTACCATTCTAAACCATTACATATCTCATGTCAACACTTAGGAAAATTCTTGGTCACTCAAATTATTTTGTATATTATAAGCTCATAACCTCTATTCACCATCAAATGTCTATGTAACGATCTTAACATTCTATGTAGTCCCATCAATAGAGCAATATTAACCCAACTCTAACTTCTTAATAACCATGTAGAATTATA
Source organism: Solanum sitiens (assembly GCA_016801875.1). NCBI lineage: Eukaryota > Viridiplantae > Streptophyta > Magnoliopsida > Solanales > Solanaceae > Solanum > Solanum sitiens. The sequence continues at coordinate 401,705 of JABWTJ010000371.1, read as the reverse complement.
TCGCACCTTGTACATCATTCTTAAGTCATTTATCTTAATTTGAGCAATCTAGTCCTGCGTAAAATACTAATTTTTTCATACCTCATTGTTTGTTACCAAATCAAAACTCAATATTTATAAAAGTCAATGATAAACTCTTTGCAAATCTGTACTGAACTACTTCACATCTCACAGTCATATCTAAACTCATAGGCAAAAATCCATACAACCTTCAATTACACCTCAAGGATTTATACGAGAGGTGTCATGGTGCAAATTCTAAATATCTCGACCCTTCAATATATCATACTCTTGTTAATTTCTCTAGCTCGCTTACGGATCTCATCCTTTTATCAACAACCTATGACATTTACTTCACACTCTAAATAAAAAATCTTAGAAAAATCCTTCCTTAGATCCTTTAACAATTAAAAAAATAATAAATTTTACGACTCCAATCATGTGTAAGTCCTTTCAAATGCTCGATACCGATGTAATCAATCATTCCTTATCTTACCAATCCATATCTTGAAAAAAAACATATCACTATAAATGTAAACGTATAATAAAAAGAAAAAAAATTGAATTGTAAATTCAATTGTGTAACTCGATCCTCTTATCTATCAACATTGACTTATACCTTGAAGATTTTTAGAAATTCATGTATCTTAGCTTACCATTAATCGTCTCTTCATAGATCTTACCATATACTTCGCTAAAAATTTAATAGTACTCATTACTGAACTCACAACCACAAAAGAACTTATCGTCATACTCGAGTTGAATGTCTGTACAATCTTTTCTCAAGTCTTATCAATAGCTTTTAATCAATCTGATGAACATGTGACACCATTACCTTAACCAAAACAAAATAGATAAAATCACACGTCCCTCAACTCAATTCTAAACCCTTCTAAGATACATTTTTAGTCCATGCCATCAAAGAAAATATGTTTGCTGTCACTTAATTCTGAGGCTACACATCCCACATATTTTATCTTATTTTAATTATGACTCTAACTTCTTTAAATTCTATTCAAGCGGTGTCCCAACATCTCCTAAAACTTGCCATACAATCACATTACTTACTAAATAGTAGAAAATCACAACCTTAGATACTCGCAAGTCTTTATTACCATACAAAATTCATTTAACCAATAAATCCTAATTATATAGTTTCATCCCAAACACAATCCCTCACGAATTTACCACCATGCTCAGTTATCCTTTGTAATTATCACGAAGTGAACCTTTTTCTCGACCTGACACTTAAACTTAGGTATATCAATCAAATTCAAGTGACTAACCCAACTTTATACGCATTTTCTTACTAAAATCTTCAATTTACTTCATCTAAGTATATTTACTAGGATTTTCTTTCCTTGTCATTCTTGTATTAATCTACCCTTTGAAGCTTAAGATAAAATCACCAGTCCTCCATATGATTATATCTATACTCTATTTATTAGACTCCACATACTCTTCACATCATTCCACTTTCTACATCTAAAGTATTATAAACTGACAACTATATAATTTAACACCTAAAAAATATGTTAGTTATACCCAATATATCAAAGTTAAAAACAACATCTTTCCACTTATAAAAAGAAATTATAAATTGCCTAAGATGAGATATGACCACCATCATAATAGAACACTAGTAGCTACACAAAATCATACGCCCGCATTTTTTTTTAATCTTGTTCTCTTCTCAACAAATAATTAGCTCATTATTAGGTCATAAATAATCCATTAGTTCTTGTCCCCAAATTTTATATAAGGATACAACACCATCAATTATTATAATACTTAATGTCAAAATACTATTTTCCTCCTAACATATCAACAGTACATAAATTCAAGTGCTGGAGTTCCTACCTGAAGCGCAGAGATGATGATACAACGTGTTGAGCTTCCCGTAAATGATTTAATATTTTTCTTTATTTAAAAGTGTAACCTAGTAGTCATAAGTCATTCTTACATATGAGCCACAACATATAGATTATCATATAAATCATGGATTTGACTCATCATTCACTAATTGAATTAATTACATAAAATAATACCCCTCAATTAAATCACGACATTTAAATAAATAGTAAAAAAAATACCCATTTAATAATTATAAACATTATCAAATTCTTTCTGTGTCTACGCTCAATATATTTGCATTCTTTCTTGGATTAGGTCGATAATAAAAGTAACACACTTCATAACTCTAATAAGTAAACATTAGTGTTGTTTAATAGTCATATCATGACCCTCTCTGATATACACTCAATCTATAAAATTGAAGTAGTGATTATAACTTCACTTGGCGCAAAATAATTTCATCATTCGCTGAACAATCTATATGCGGTATACGACAATTTCACTAACTGTATTTTTTTCTAGTAATAGTGTTCATTATCTAGCCTTCCCTTTATGAAACTTCTTGAATGTTGTCTCCTTAGCAAAGTCACCTGTATTCACCCTCTCTACCTCATATCCCTCAAAGTACAGGATATATACTTCCATGAAGAAGATGGAAAATGCTACCTTAAGTCATAGGTATTGTCTTTACTAATCGGCACTCAACATGAGATTATCACACATTTTGTGTATCCTCAAAATTAGTATGTCACAAACTCAACACTAAGCCTCATCTTCAGAATCAATATTCATGAAGAATGAAGGTTTGAACCTTATGAACTTAATTAAAAAAATCTTATTGATCACTAGTCATTACAGGCCCTGTAGTCAATTAAAAAAAAATATCCATTTACAAGGACATATTTTTTTCCCTTTCCGGTGTTGCTATTTCAACTTCTAATACTCTAGTACTAATTATATGTGAAATAGAGTGAAGAAGTTCAGATACCAATTGGATTCAAGTAGTAGCACGAAAGAAAGAAAGGAAATAAAGAAATGAGTTTTCCTAAAGTCCTATAGCCTGTCGAAGAAAAGTATAGGTGTTCCCGTACCGTTCTGCAACACTCTACTAGACTTGTCCTTGTGTGATGAGATCACCGAACCTAAAGCTCTAATAACAAGTTTTTCATGACCCAATCGAGTTGTGAGTGACACACACACTTAACCTCCTAGGTGGGAGAACCAATAAATTTAACCCAACTTACAAAATACAAGCATAATGCGGAAGCTCAAATTCTTACTATATATCATTTTCCAAAACCTGAAAGTTATCACAACAAGGACATCTAATCTCCAGTTACTAAGTCTAAGAGTATCAAAGACACCAAAATAAATGAAATACAGTAATTTGTGTTCGAAAACTAAGGACATCAAGTAATGACCGAGAGAATACAACCCAAGCTCGAATGAATAGCTCACCCTTGAACTTGATATGTTGAGACTATCTAGAGCTGATGGCGAGTCAAATTCGCTGGTACACTTGCTGCACTCCATAAAAGGAAAACAGAGAAAAACACATGTAGGGCTCAGTACGGGGCAACATGTACTAAATAGGTATCATAGGCCAACTCAAAATAGAAACTAATATATAATGAATAATAGTATGAACTCAACTATGACACTTAACACGTGGTAAGCAACAAACTACATGAACAAGTGACTACGTAATCAATCACAATATCAAGCACACCCATGAGGTCTCATGCCTCCACGACACGCTCATTTGGAAAATGGGTTCTTTGAGATTGAGTATATTAAGTTAATTCAATATCTTTTTCCTTTGATGTTACTGTGTCAGAACGTGACACTCCGATCCAATTATACCGTGTCGGAACGTGACACTCTGATCCAAGAATATCGTGTCAGAATGTGACACTCCGATCCAACAATATCGTGTCGGATTGTGACACTCCGATCCAACAATACCATGTCGGAACGTGACACTCCGATCCAATAATACCGTGTCAAAATGTGACACTCCGATCCAATAATACCATTAAGTTATTATTTATTATCACAACTTTTCAATTCGATAAAGAGGGTTCAAGATTATAAATCCACGGTCTCAGGATTTAAGACCAATCACAAACCACACAACCAAGCCACATCATTCAATGCATAGCAATCGCTATTAAGAGTCTATCTATCAAATAGAATAAACCATAACCTACCTCCACCGAAGAACCGAAATCAAACAAGCTATCTTTTCAATACTTTTCCTTTCCTCAAAGCCTCCGAGCCTTTTCAATCTATCAGGTATACATATTTTGTAAATACGAGTCCGTAGACATCTATATTGTTGTATTTCTAACTTAGACTCCACCACTTATCAAGCACAAATCCATATTCAAGTTTCTAACCTTGAGATCAATTAATATGCTAAGTTTCTCATATTTTAAATTCAATGCTAAGGTTAAGTCTTAATTTCTTTGATTGACATAACCTAATGACATATTGGAAAATTACTTAAGTTCCACCAAGAGTAACCTTAACTACGAAAAGAAATAATTTAAAATCCACCGTAAGCCAATCACAATTTTAACATATAAATATTAAAGTTAATTAACCTATTATAACCCTCTTAATAGGAACAATGTTAGGCCCAACTTTTCTAGTACAATCACCTGGCAACATTTACTAGGCCTATTTCAATATGTGGGAACTTGATCATAATATATATATATATATATATATATATATATATATATATATATATATATATATATATATATATTATAATATTAAAAATTCTAACATAAGAATCAAGTCTAAAGTTAAATTGAAAATTTCCATCATAAAACAAGAAAAGGACGAAGACAAAATTATATGCAGAACTGTTCAATTAACAATTCCCCCTTTTTGTCCTTTCTTAACTCAACGTTATCCTACTCATTAGAATCATTAATCTTTTCTGCAAAGGTGCGCTTATTTATCCTATCATTCCAATTATTTCTTTCCAAAATATTACCAACCATAATTAGTTAGTCTTTTTCCATAAAAATAAAACATATAATATCATATACGAATGTATGGGTGGCATCATATAATTGAATAGCAAACTTGAAAGAGTTGGATCTCTAATTAAACCTCACCTGAAGAAGTGTTCCTCTTCCTTTGCTGTTTGTGCGGCGCAGCCGACTCAAGAATATCAACCCTTTTCTTTACTTAATTCAATTAACATGGGCCAAATGGTGTAAAATATTAAATAAGTTTTAAATTTGGCCCATTTACAATCAACTAAAAATTAACTATTTGATAATTACCCACCAATTAAATTAATTATTAAAACTACTCCACTAAATTCATAATTGTAGTTACTAATACTCCAAGGTGTCCATGTAAAATCTATCGAAAAATATTTATGAAATAAAAAGGTCTAGTACTCAAAACGACAAAATGGGTCGTTACAATAAGTACTTAATTTCAAATTAATACTTGTGACATTTTGGAAAAAGGAACATGTCTGATATTTTCAGTTTCTATGTTATATTACTTCAACTTGGTGAACTATTCAAATTTAGAATTCGATGATCAATCAAATATATGAAGATAAGGTCTCAATTTATTGAACAGTATAATTCTAAATTATGTGCTCTGTCAAATATTGTAACGATTCTTTTGGTCGTTTTGAGTACTAGAGCTTTTTATTTTCATAAAATACTTTTCGATAGACTCTAAATGGGTATTTTGGAGTATTCGTAACTACATTTATGAATTTAGTGGGGTAGTTTTAATAATTAAGTTAGTTGGTGGTTAAAGAAGAAAATTTTAAAATTAATAATGGATCACTTTTATAATTTTAAGATGTACAATTAGGGTAATAACTGATATGTAGAAAAGAAAGAACTATAGACCCGTAAAAACAAAAGTGAGAATACGGCTTAGTTGTGCGGCTACATCAAAGATTAATTGGGGGCACTTTTGTGGTAAGCTTCATATATATATATATATATATATATGAAAATTTTCAAAACAACAATATTTTAGCATCTAATAAAACTCCTTGTCAACACTTTCATTACTTATTGAAAATGACAATATTTTGGTTTGTTATAATGCTGATTGTATTTATTTAATTTATTTACTTTGAAAAAAATATAAATTTTTAATAACAGAAGGGAGAGAATCACGGGAGAAAAAATATTTCAAAAAAGGTAAAAAAAATTCAAAAAAGGTTAAAATATTTCCCTTTGTTTTTTATCGTTACTTGTTTGAACTTTTTAAAAATATGATTAGTCTGAAATGTATTCGGATGAACTTCTTTAAATATGAATTTATGTGTCATTATTTTAAGACGTAATTGAAATATAAATTGTGAGTGATATTAAAAATAAAAAATGGGCCAAATAAAATACAAATCTATTTATTAATGAAAATAATATGAATACATAAATAAATTGTATTTTGGTTATTTAGAATTTAAAATTAATACAAATCAAATCTAAATACAATTTATTTGGTATACAAAGTGATATTGAGAATACAAAATGGCAAAATAAAATACAAAATTTGTTTTATTGATGTAATTAGGATGAATATTTATATAAAATAAATAAACTATATTTTGATTATTTAGAATTGAGAATGAATACGAAATCAAATATAAATACAAAACTTGATGGTATAACATTAGGACGAATACAAAATCAAATATAAATACAAACTATTTAATATACAAAGTGATATTGTATACACAAAATAAGCAAATAAAAACTTTGTTTCACCTATGCAATTAGGATGAATACACAAATGTATTATACATAAAAAAAATTGAAAAAAAAATTGTTTAAAAGAATAAAAAATTGATGTACATAAATATTTGATGAATATCTAAACAAAATCACATAAAAATTGAAAAATTTGAGAAATCCACAATATATAGAATTCGAAATATACACCATAGTCAGTGATTTTAAATAACAAATTAAAATAAATCTAAATAAATAATGGAAATTACCTTGCCAATAGAGGAATCTCTTGAATTAATAAAGATAGTTCGTTTAACAATGGGTAAAATTTCTGAAATTAAACTATATATATTTTGATGAACAATTTGTGAGCACCTTAAAAAAAGAGAATCTGAAAACGTGAAAAGTGAGAGTAAAAACGTAAAGATAAAGAAGGAAGATTAACGGGTATTGGTTAATTTATTTTTTTTAAAGGGTGAGATGTGGAAATTCCTCAGGATTGATTGATGAGATAAAAAGGGAATTATGAACTGATGATTCCATTGATGGAGGTTATGTTCTGATTTTGGTATTTGGTTTTGAGTATGTTATCCAGGATAATTTTGATATAATTATGACGAGTTAACTTAAAAAAAAAGTTTAGAATTTCAGTTTGTTTTTATAAATAAAATTAATTTTAAATAGTAAAATCTGAATACATATTATTTTCTAAAATATTGCCATTATGATATTTTATATAAATGTTTTAAAGTATTGTTATTTTAACTAATTAAAAAAAAGTTTAGAATATGATTCAGTCTGTTTTTATAAATAAAATTAATTTTAACTAGTAAAATCTGAATACATATTATTTTCTAAAATATTGTCATTATGATATTTTAAATAAATATTTTAAAGTATTATTATTTTAACTAATTATGTTAGATATTATGACTTAATTGTTAATTTTTTCATTATGATATATATATATATATATATATATATATAATACATTGATCAAAGGCTAATGAATGAGGGGCAAAGTTATATATGTTGGAATACAACTAATAGAAAATGTAATTAATAACTAAGGACAAAGTAATTGATATCCACCAATTAGGATGGACGTCACTGATGTTTTTTTACATTGAAGTGACATTAATGATGTCTTAGTTAGGATGGTGGACTATGTTCCATAATTTGTTGATTGTGTTTTATTTTATTACTTCCTCCCACTTCATTTCTCGATAATATTTTAACTTTAACTTTTCACATAATATATTTAAAATCGCAAAATTAAAAAATATTTTGATATATTTAATATAACTTTAATTTAGAACCACAAAATTTTAATTTTTTTATTTATTCTTAAATTCAATTACAAGTTAAACTAAATTATTCTTTTTATAAAGGAACGAGTACTATATTATGACCAAATTTTCACATATTGAGATAGGCATGGTAAATGCTGCCAGGTGAATGTGATAGAAAAGTTAGGCCAAATATCTATATGTTAAAATTTGGATTCTGTTTCATGGGTTTCCGTGTTACATTTGTTTCTTTGGTTAGTTTATTTTGTGGTTTCATGTGCTAGCTGCCATTGGCATCGTGGTCAATGGTTTCAATTTTACCATATTATAAATTAAAATTTAATATATTGAGATAGATAATTAGGTGTAATAATGATATTAATTACATTAAAGTGATGTTAATGAAAGGAATTAAAATTTATCCTTATGTTTGAACTTTAGAAAATTGAATATAGACTTAGGTGAATTTTTGGATCTAAGTTAGACATAGAATAATATGAGTATTGATAGGCTTGCTAACTTAGAAATTATGCATATATACTTGATACATTGAAAAGGTTCGGAGACATTGAGGAAAGGAAACACATTAGAGAAGTAGTTGATTGACTTCGGTTCTTCGGTGGAGGTATGTTATGATTAATTCTATTTGATAGATTGACTCTTAATAGTGATTGTTATGCATTGAATGATATTGTGAAGTTCTCTATGTACTTGATTGTATGATTGTGTAGTTTGGTTGTGTGGTTTGTGATTGGTCTGAAATCCTGGGACCGTGGAATTTATAATCTTGAACCCTCTCTATAGAAGTGATGCCTTGAACAAACAAGGCTTGATGAAATAAATTAATGATACTGTTGATCAGAGTGTCATATTTTGACACGGTATAATGGATCAAAGTGTCACGTTCCGACATGTTATTATTGAATCGAAGTGTCATGTTTCGACATGGTATAATTGGATTGAAGTATCACGTTTCGACACGGTAACACAAAGGAAAAATATACTGAATTAACTTAATGTACTCAATCTCAAAGAACCCATTTCCCAAATGAGTGTGATGTGAAGGCATGAGTCCCCGTATGTATGCTTGATATTGTGATTGATTACATATTTACTTTAGGATTGTTGTCACTGGTTCATGTTGTTTGTTGCTTGCCACATGCAAAGTGTCATATTTGATTTTATACTATTATTCATTGTATATTAGTTTCTGTTTTGGGATGGTCGATGATAATACTCAGTAAGTGTTCCTTGTATTGACCCCTACTTGTGTTTTCGTCATTTCTCTTTTGTGGAGTGCATAAAGTGTACCATCAACTTCGACTCACAATCATCTCTAGCCAGTCTCCAACACATCAGATTTCAGGGAGAGTTATTCCTTCTAGCTCGTGTTGGAATCTCTCAGTCATGACATGATGTCCTAAATTTTGGACATGGATAATCTTATTTACTTATTTTGGTGTCTCTAATACTTTTAGACTTGGTATTTTAAGAAAAATGTCCTTGATGTGATGACTTTCAGGTTTTGAGGATAATGTGTAATACACTTTAGTGGTTGATTTGATTGATTACTTTAACAAGTTTGAGCTTCCGCATTTGATTGTTAGTCATAGTTGAATTATTGATATATGTTGGGGTTTAGATTTCTTGATTCGCCCACTTAGGAGATTAAGTGTGGATGGCACTCACAACTCGTTTTGAATTGTGACAAATACTGCTACATAAAATGAAGCAAAAAAAGTAATAAAATAGGAATATTATATTAAAAATCTCCATCTCCTCATGCATATGATAATATCATATACACTTTGAACTTGTCATAGTTGTCTGATGGAAGGTACATTTCAGTTTCTCTGAAACTCACATATTGTTCTATTGTAATTGAGGTCAGTAGTAATTTGTAATTGAGTATATATATAATAAAATAATATGCTCATGAAAGCAAAATGCAAATATAGATGCACCCTTCTTAGGAACAAACTCGAGATTGACCAAACATAAAAATACTGTTGTACTTATCATTTAACAAAACTTTTAAATGTAATTGTGTTCCTTATGTCAGCAGGAGTCAGCAAAAGAATAGGGGCATGCACTGTACCAATTGCCTCACAACTCGAATATGAAGAGGAAAGGACGAGGTTGTGCATTTATCTGTGGTAAATCAAGATTCTGAACATGCAAGTATAAAAAATGTCTTTCTATTCGTTTTCAGTTTTTCTATTTGTTGTGTGAAAGAATAGTTGGAGACTCTGAATAAATTGTATCTATTGAGTGGTTCTGAGATAGAATCGACGACTTCTATGGCAAGTTGAACCAAAATAAGATCAAGTTACTCTTACACCGAGACAAATATATGGATACCATTCTTTCTTGGCTATTCTTTTTTCTCTTTTATATGTGACACATAACTTTTCAACTCCAACAGTTACTTGGAGATGAGTATCTATGTTCTTTCTTAATAATAAACCATCATCAACTGACAATGTTATGACTTACCAACATTATTAATTTGTGGTATTCCTTCTATTACTTTACTATGCCTTTTGCCTAGCTCTTCTTTTATTAATTAGTACTAATTCTAAACACTTTTAATTATCTATCCATACATTATACTACCTTTTCATTTTCTTTATTTGTCTTTGCTTCAGCCATATACTAGTAATTAGGGGCATACAAAATTACACCAAAACTTGTGTCATATTGATTTTTTTTTTACTAATGATTTGATTTGACTGAATTTGGTATTGAAAAGAATTTTTTTTGACTATATTTGAATTTGTATTTTTTTTAACTAAAAAAAGTTAGTTCGAGATTAAACCAATCCAACATTACATATAAAGATTTTAAAATTTATTTTATGCATAAAAATATTTACTTTAATATAATATTATAATATTTCTTATATTTTCTTTTATAATTTTTATCTTTTCACTTACTATTTCAAGTTTTTGACACTTAGTATTTTGAATGGTCCGATAAAGGTTATTACAGATATTGGTAACTCTTATAAGGTTCAAATCAAAATCAAATCAATGTTAATACTAACAAAAAAATTAATTTAACACAAAGAATGACAATAATGATGAATATGTGTTCTTTAGTTTTACATTAGTTTAAATATTTAAAATACATAATCTAATTTTAAGTTTTTTTTAATATTTAATCATGCAATTAATATTTATCTTAGCATGATTTAGTACTTTTAAAATATGATAATCTATGAGATATTGACTTATAATATTTCTTTTATGCGATTCATCATTATTTTTGTTGGATATTTTAGTATCATAATTCATCTCATATTTTGTTTTATTTTCTTAAGAAACACCTTAAAAGTTGTATTTTGGTGAGATTAAAGAAATATTTCAAACACAAATTAATTATATATTGTACAAGTACTTTATTGAAAAAAAAACCAAAAACCTAAAAATCCTGAAAAAATGCAAGTTGAAAAATTCGAGTTTTATTAGTCTATAAATTTTAAAATTCCATACAAACAGTTTGATTTTATATTTTATAAAGTTTGAGCTAACCCGACCATTCGCACTACTATTGGTAATTACTTGATGCAGGATATTGTTGTGGTGGTGATTAGTGATGAAATAAGGATGATGGCTACACTGATTTTTGAAATTCTTGGCCGCCGCCTTATTATTTTAGATAACACTTGAAGTAATGTGATGTTTTCTTCTAAGTTATTACAATTTTTTTTGTCATAAACATATGATATCGACAATGCAGTGTGAGAGAATTTTTTTGATGAACGAAAAGATCAATATTTGTCTACTTAAAATTGTCTGTTATTACAAATATTGCAACTCTAATTAGTTTTAGCATTTTATTATAAAAATGATCATTGCCTAAAATCTTTTCTTTAAATGATCTAATTTTACGAGTGTAGATGTTCTAATTAAACATATTTTTGTCAACATCATTTGATAGAACTTAGAAGAATGTGTAGTATGTGCACCCTATAGAATGATAATCACATGTGCCGGTCCGACAAAACATCAAATAATGGTTCTTTAAATTAGCCGAACAGAAACCAAATTAAATTGAAATAATATGTATGTACTTTCTATTTTATGATTCTTTGATATTTATTGTTTGCTTTCCTCGCTTGCAGTTCATCTCAAGCTAATAGTTATTACTCTTGGTCATAGAAAATAATTGTATAGGTACTTGTGATAGATTTGTTATATGATAGAGAAGAAAAACAACGTATAAGCAGGAAGAGCGACATATTAACGTTTCTTTTAGGATGTCGGGGACAATGAGTGCATCAAAATAGGAGCTTACAATCATAGAAAGCTCAATAAGATCGAGCTCAAGATGATCGATATTCCAAGGAAGATCGAGAAAGATGATTCCAAGATGATGATTTCATTTATGGGGAGCTCTATTTATCTATTTCACGTAGTTGCATGAAAATGATATGTTTTGCCAATGTTGACATATGCATTTGATCAAGTGTAATTTCTATTCTACTATGAAAATATTTGAAAAAATTATCTAGATACACAATTTATTTTATCATATTTTTTAAATTTTTTTTTACCATTTGAAAAAATTACAACAAATCCCTATTTTACGCTATGTATCGATCGAATACATCACTTTATGTGATGTATCGAAATGATTCCACCAAATTTGAGGAATTATTATAATAAACGATAGAAATAAGATGTAATTAGTTTTTGATAATTTGTGCAAAATTTCAAAAACAAATTATTTCAAAATTAAGTATCTTTGCCTCGTACTTAGCACGGGCCAGTACCCATCTAGTATGTGTGTGTATATATATATATATATATATATATATATATATATATATATACTAGTTTTAAGTTTTAACACATGTGCATTACACGTGATTACCAATTCAAAAAATATATGTTATCGTAATAGTATTGCTTATTTAAACTGAAGATTCGAATAATAAGTTTTGCACAAAATAATATATATATATATATATATATATATATATATATATATATATATATATATATATATATATATATATATATATATATATATATATATATATCTTTTTCATGGGAATCTATGAAGATGGCCAATGAAAATTTTTATTAGTTAAATACAATAATGCATATATTTATTTCAATTTGATGAGGTTCAATCACGTGGTTGCACGTGATTATCAACTCAGAAAATATATATTATAGTAAATAGTATTGCTTATTGAACTTAAAATTTGAATAATAAGTTTTGCATCAAAATAATATTGCAAATTATTTTGTGAATGTTCAATGTGGATTGTCATATATGTCTCTTATTCACACGAATCTATGAAGACGGTCAATGAAATTTTTTATTAGTTAAATGCAATAATGCATATATTTATTTCAATCTGATGTGGTTCAATCATGTAATTAATCGTATATCAGGTAATATTACCTTATAAACGATATTTGTTGTGTATTTTTCTTCTCATCTAACCAAATGTACCTTGCACGTGTATTCCACATTAAACTGTTTAGATGTCATGTGAACATGTGAAGAGAAAAACTATATTTTGTTTTTTAGAACTAATCTTTGTATAATAATTTTTATTTTATAAGTGATAACATAATAGATGACGTTCTTATTGTTGTCTCTTATATTTTACTTCTCGATTGACTGTATACATAAATCAAAGATAGTTATTTGGTTGTCCATAGTTAACTGAGAAAAGTTTTCTTTTTTGCAATAAAGTTTTAAAAGTTTTTTTTTATATATAATGTATACAAGCTAAATCTTTCACAAATTAAAACAGACAATGAAGACATGGATATCAAAGTTTTCTCAATGGTTTAATGATATTTGAGCAGTGTTAACATCAGTAGAAGACTTTCAAAAATCCACAGAGAGAAAAATTATTTTCGTTGTTGTTGAACTAAAGATATTTATTGAGAGAGGAAGAAAGTTTTATGGATTGTAGGATTTTATCATGTGAGTTTAGTGTTTAAGTTACAATTTGATCGAATTTCTTATTTAGATTTTCTAAATGTGAATTTTCTTAAAGTTTTCACAAATAGTCTCCCGTATTACTGATATTTAATTTGTGCCCCTACAATTTGTTCTTAAAAAATAAAGTCATACGAAAATTAAGTGTAATAGAATATTGATATGCTTAGGTTATTGCATGAGATTATTATCAATGAGTTTATAATCATCTGCTTATCTTACACCCAACAAAGATGTAGTTCATATAGTTGTAGAAGATTTTCAATTTGTTCAATCAAGTATGATTCATCCAAGGAAAAATAATAACATCGTGTTATCACATACATAGGGCGGTGTAATTTAGTGAAAAATTATTGGTCAAAAGTTAATCCAAGAAAAGATGAAAGATAGAAATAATTAATGTAATAGCTATGAGAATCCATAATATTATAACTAAAGAATGTTAAAGAGAGTGAATAACGTTTGCAAATAATAGTAATAATTAAGAGAATTTATGATGTTATAACTAAAGGATTAATGTGCAATAGATGTATTTCTAATAAATTTTATACTTACATAAATAAATATGACTTTTAGTTAATGTTACTATTTTTAATGTAGTTATTAGATTTTAATTTAGTATAGGGACAATATGAAAATGTTTATTCCATATTACTGAATATAAAATTTATTTTGTAATTAATAATTTTTTAAATGATTCATATATATTCACATATTTTCACTATTGAGAATTTTAATAGCTTTTTAAAAAGATGTTCAGAAGCATATATTTACATCACAAGAAAAATTGCTAACAAAACAAATGAATTTAGACTACATCATGTTAACTTATATATTGAACATTACATACTAATGTATATATTAAGTAAAAATAATTATTATATCATTAGAATTATTTTCCTCAAGTACTCGACTTATGAAATGTACGCTCTTAGGATAAAACGATTTACTTCATCAGAATAGTGGTACCTCATATTCCGCTAAACTTCGAACTCACTCAACGACAATAAATCACACAAAAAATTTTAAAATTCAAGATGAAGAGTAGGAGATTAAAAAAATTGTGGTTGAAAAATAAGAGGAAACTCTTCTATTATAGTCAACAAAGGGTAGTATGAACAAATATTTTTTTGTGTCTTATATGAAATGTCACAACCTATCCGAGAAGTCACAAACCTTTTGGAAAAGTCACGACATCTTCCCAAGAAGTCACAACCCTTTGGAAAAGTCAACTTATCCAAAAAGTCACAAATCTTTGGAAAAGTCACAACTCATTGAAAAATCACAACTCTTTTAAAAAATTCAGAACTTATCATAAAAGTCACAATTCATCGAAGAAGTCACAACCTAAGTTGGGAATATTATAATAATTTAACATTCAAGTTAGGATTTCATGCTTTTAAGGTAATACTAGTTTTGTCACACGTGCATCGCACGTGATTACTAATTTCAAAATATATGATTTAGTAAATAATATTGCTTATTTAAGCGAAGAAATTTAATAATAAACTTTACAAAAACTAATATTGCAGATTCTTTTGTGAATGTTCAATGTGGATCATCATATATATCTCTTATTCACGTAAGCCTATGAAGATGGTCAATGAAAAAATTTGTTAGTTAAATGCAATTATGTATATTTATTTCAATGTGATGAGATTCAATCATGTAATTAGTCTTACCTCTCTAATATTACCTGATATACAATATTTGTTTTATATTTTTTTGTCCATCTAATCAGATGTGCTTTGCATGTGTGTATTATACGTTAAATTGTTTAGATGTCATATGAACATGTGAAGAGAACAACTATATTTTATATATTCACATATTTTCACATTTGTTGTGAGTTTTATTTTTTTAACAAAAAAAACTCGAAACATTTTAAAATGATAAATTTCAAGTTAGAAGATCTCGTTAGTTTGATAATATATTTGTGACATATAATATACTTTAATTTAAATACAAATACCTATCCAAATATAAATATAAATTTTGCAATAATAAAAATATTTATCTCATAAAATTAGCTATTAAATAAATAATAAAAATTAGACTAATACAAACTTCAATTGACGTTATTACAAGTCATATATATATGAACTTTTCTTCGTCTAAAATATTGAAATATTAAAAAATAGTAAATAAGTAAAACAAATGAGCAATATTTATACAGTAATGACTATTTTGAAGCTAACTTTCTAGTGGAGTCTAAATCACATAAGTAACATTGATAAATAAAGTCATTCTTTATAACATTGATAAGTCACATAAGTAGCATCCTGAGGATCAAAAACAAATGGTGATAATTCTCTAAATTTTGGGAAACAAATATTCAGAAGCATATATCTACATCACAATTAAAGTTCTTAATAAAAACAAATGAATTTAGACTACAACATGTTAACTTCATATTGAAAAATTACATACTAATGTGTATATTATGCTAAGCAAATAATTCTTATATCATCAAAATTATATTATTTTTCTCAAGTAATCAAGAATATGAAATATATCCTCTTAGGGTAGAACGACTTACTTCATTAGAATAGTGATACTTCATATTCCGCTAAACATCGAACTCCCTCATCGACAATAGATTACACTAAAAAAATTAAAATGCAAGAAGAAGAAGAGTAGAAGTTAAATTAAAAAAAATTATGGTTGAAAAATGAGAGGAAATCCCTCTATATATAGTCAACAGAGGTTAGTATGAACAAATATTTTTGTGTCTTATCTAAAAATTATGATCTTTCCGAGAAGTCACAATACTTTAAAAAAGTCACAATTCTTTGAAAAAGTCACAATTCTTTAGAAAAGTCACAACTCTTACGAAAAGTCACAATTCTTTAGAAAAATCACAACTGATCAAAAAATCACAATCTTTTGAAAAAGTCACAACTTATAGGAAAAGTTACAACTCATCAGAAAACTCACAACTTAAGTTAGACATATTATAATAATTTAATATTCAAGTTAGGAGTTCATGCTTTTAATGTAATAGAAGGGCATAGCCTGTGCTGATCATGAGCCTAACTATAGATTTTTGTACATTTAATGGTTAGTAAAAATTAATGGGGGCAATGACTACAACATACATCTAAGAAGAAATGTATAGGTGGAAACAGTGCAAAAAAATATACTACAAGTACCACAATCTATTACACTGTTAACTTATTCATCGTTTGAAAATGAAATACTATCATGATACCATTCACTTAAATCCATAAGCCACCCTTACACTTTACTTGGCTTCATGACATGAGCAAACTCCAACTGTCTTGTCCAGAGAATTATTCAAGCAAAATCTATCCAAAAAAAAGAAAAGAAGAGGTTGAGTCAATTTCCCAATGCTAACAAAGTGAAGAATGAATATGAGATTGTAACATAATTGATCTCTCTTAAGGCATCTTAAATCTAATGTAGTCAAGCAATACCTACAACACTGAATTTAGAGAAAATAGTAAACATGAAGAAGATGACGCAAAATGAGTTAATTATTGAGAAAACACTAACAAAAAAATATCAAATATCCATAATTTTGATTCCCCCACCACATTGGTTCCAAATGTCTTACCTAAATCCTTCCTTATTACAAAATTTATTTTTACAAAGTCATTCACCATTCCATCATATTCTTACTTCAAAGAGCTATCTTTATTAAACAACTCCACAAATTAATGTTCTATTTATGTGAGTTTGAAAGAGATTACACCAAGTCCAGTTACATTATTTGGACTAGAGAAAATAGTTGTAATCTATACCTCGTCCAACAATAAAGGCGGGACTTTGATTTCGTCTAAACTTCTTGCAGTGAAAATCATCATTGAACTCAATAGTTTCCAAATCAAATCCATAGGAAATGCCAATAAACATAAAAATAAAGTCAAAATATCAATCATAAGATCAATACTCAAAACACAAAAATAGAAAAACAGAATATAAAGAATACCTCATCTTAAAAAATTGTCACATCCGGAGAGCACCCCCAATGCGATCGGCGTCGCCGTCCTCTCGGAGGACTCAGACAAGTCCTTAGCGTTCGTCATAACATGTCATCAGTTAAAATTTGCGAAAAAATTAAAAACTTTCATACTTATGTACATATCGAGGTATACTTAGACCTCTCACTTACAAGCTTACTTAGGCTTTACTTATAGCATCATGATAATATACATATGTTATTCTAAAACTTATCTCACATAAAAACCATCTAAAGAGTATAAGTTGGGCTTAACTAATAAAATGTCAATATCCTATATAGGCCTTACTACAATATAATCCAAAAAACATAAAACGGATTAAAGAGAATTCTTAAAAACTACTAAGGTCTTCATAAGCTAGAATAGCGAAAATATAGCATCCCCAAATATGAGGACCTACCAATACTTGGAGAAATAGTTCCAAGCTTCTTCAATCGACCTTCTTAATCTTCAACGGCCGGACCCTACATTTGTAGTTATATAAAGTAAGGGGTTAGTACGCCACATGTACTAAGTATGGGTATATGCACATAAACATTTAAGGACATGCATGAAAATGACCATTTCTTTGGAAATCATGCTAAGTCATATGGAAGTCTTACATTCACATACCATAGATCATATACGAGTTAAGGATTTCATCAACATAAAACATGATCATAATCAAAGACATATTATCATAACGTCATGTTAACATTTCATATTCAACAGATCATATAAACATAACATACAAAATACTTATCAATAATCTCATCCCAAATGTACAAGTGCAATGATCATGTGAAGCCCCATAAACCCACATAATCGAGTAAACAAGATAGGAGATCATAAGTAATGCTTTGCTTCATACAACGTGTATCATAGATAGTCATCACCTCATATAGCAATATAGACCAATAACATGTTCATCAACATAACCATCATCACATAAGATTAACATCATATATCATAAGCTTTATACATTTCATGTTATCAAGAACAATCTCCTAGGACTTCCCTTAGAGTCACCTTGTGCATTATCTAGGTAGAGTCCCATACACTACCTATAATAAGTAGACTCCTCAAGTTACCCTAGTCAATGTCCATTTACTTCTATTTCATTTTACTTGAGGGAACAATCGCCTTAACCGACATTAGACCATGTGAGCTAAACATGGAATCCGGTGTCATGAAACCCACACCGAAAGAAGGTGGTCTACCGGCCAATATAGAACCAAACATGACATAGCTTTCTAGGTGGATCCAATAACTAGTATTCCTATGGTGGCAACATAGTTCAAGAGCTAGGAGATATATTAGAGACCCATAGTTCCACATTACATGGCAGCGTCTATCTCATGAGAGTTATTGTGAACCTACCTTATAATATCTAGTCCATCGGTGCTAAGATTAAGTCCCTTTGTGAATAACCTTTAAGGTATCATTTATTCATAAAACTTATCATTAGTCATATGAGCTTAACTCCTTGTATAAACATGATCATAAGCTCTTTAGGTTTAGATGAAAATTTCCTTTCGTCATAACCCTTCATTTGTGAGATTAACATATCATAATCATAGTGTGTAAGACATACAAGATAAACATCATCACTTGCATTATCATATCTTTGTCATGATCTCACGTTTAACATATTCATAGCCCAACATATATACATAGAATCATCATACATGCTTCAATAGCATTGTAACATCATTTATAGGCTAACATCAACATCATAGAGTAATCACAACTTTAGAAGACTTACCTCTTGCTTCCAAGAACCTTCATTAAGAACTTACGTTCAATTTACAACAATCATCCAACAACATAGTGAAATACTCAATAACATAACCAATACCAACTCTTCAAGTCATAGACAAGACAATTCGTAATTAGGGATAAGGAAAGGGTCATTAAAGAGTTCATTCAAGTCATATTCCAATCTCATTGTTTACATGTTATGAAGTAGTAGAAATAACCCAATCAAAACCATCATTTATAGAAGGAACATGTTTCACACAAAATTCAAACGTTACAAGTCAAATCCCAACAATACATACTTAATTAACCATAGAAAACCACTATACTTGATCAAAATCATACATCTAGAGTTAGGAAGAAAACCAGTTTTGTAGAGTAAAAACCCCAGGAGTTGAATTCTTGAAAACCATCTTTGAAAGGACCTCTTGGGGAAAGGAATCCCAAGAGTGAAGAACCCATACCTTTTTGACGAATATTCCACGAATTTGTATTGAGAAACTTGAAGTCTTCGTCTTCTTCCTTAAGCTTTTCTTGCAATGGAGTTTGGAAAAGAGAGCGTTCTTGAGAGAGATGGGAGGACATTTGTTTAATCTGATTTGAAGTGCGTAAAATGGTATAAAACTGACCTAATATCATTATATACTCGTCCCCTAAAATACCCAAAAGTCCCTTCACTTAAATGGGTCTTTTTGTGAAGTTAAATTAACTTAAAAACGACGCAGACAAATCTGGGAAGTGGTTGCGCGTCGCGGGGCCAATTCCAATTATTTTTTTCTGAATTTTCGGTCAAGGCAGTGAGTCTCGTGACAGCTCTGCGTCGCGAGGCTGATTCCAAATTCTTTTCCGAAAATTGACTGAGGCAGTACGCCTCATGTGGGCTGCGTGTCGCGCAACAATCCCTTGATTCTTGATTCGTGCAGGCTGTTTTTGGCAGCCTGCCTACCCATGTTGGGGTCCTCCTCAAGGACCCTTCGGGTGATCCTTGGGGAGTCGTTATCGGACATTTAGACCCTCTATACTACATTTTACGTATCCAAAGTCTTTTTACTTGTTTTAGACTTCATTTGACACTTCCAAACCATCACTAAACATAGGGACGTCAACTAGTTCAAATTAGCTAGTTTCCGGACGTCAAGATCTTTCTTTGTCATTTTGGCTCTAACCTTTTATAAGTGAACTTATTACATTAATATAGGTCTGGAAACATCATTTTGATCAATATTTAATAGGGTAAGCTCTACTCTATGTAAAGGGACTTCCAGAGTGTTACATTATCCCCCCCATTAGGAACATTCATCCCCGAATGACACTAAAATCTTTTGGAAGGTAAGAATAGACTCAATACTAGCAGCCCAACCAACAACAACATATAATCATAACGAGTCACATCTCATAGGAGTAATTCACAACTCCTTTCAATACATACCACATCATTACACATAACAACTAAATTCATGATGCACAACATATAAAAGCTTAACATTTCATAACACCTAATGAGGAACTACCTTCTCAATATCAACATGAGCTCAACATACATCAAAGAGTTACCATGCTATCATTCTTCTCAACACAACAACAAAACAACAAAATCTTAAGAAGACATATGCATACACATTTCATATAAGTGCAAGAATAGAGTATGAAGACATTTTCTAAAAACTCAAATTGGTACATATTTTACCAAAACATGCACCTATTTAGAAAGCAAGTCAATTTTCATATTTATTCATTAATTTCTTTATTAATAGGAATTTCTAACCTCAAGGAGTAAAAGATGAGGGTAGCGGGACTTCATGTCGGCTTCGTCTTCCATGTTGCACCCTCAACAAGATGGTTCCTCCATAGAACTTTTACGGAGGCAACCTCTTTGTTCCTCAACTTCTTGACTTGGAGATCTAGGATCTCAACCGGAACCTCTTCATAGGAGAGGTTCTCATCCACCCCTAAACTTTCAATAGGAAGAATAGACACCGGGTCGCCTACGCATTTCTTGAGCATAGAAACACGAAACACCTGATGAAATGAAGCTAGCTCATTATGTAGTTTCAACTCATAGGAAACTTTTCCAACCCGTTGTAAAACCTCATAAGGACCAACATATCAGGGACTTAACTTCTCCTTCTTACCAAACCTCATGACCCCTTTCATAATTGAAATCATCAAATAGACATGATCACCTGTTTCAAACTCAAGATCTCTTCTTCTATTGTCGGCATTAGACTTTTGTCGACTATAGGTTGTCTTTAATCTATCTCTTATAACTCGAACTTTCTCTATAGCCTCATAGATAATGTCAGGATCAAGGAGTGAGGACTCACCAACCTCAAACCATCCAATCGGAGACCTACATCTTCTACCATAAAGAGCTTCAAAAGGTGCCATAAAGATGCTCGAATGGTAACTATTGTTGTAGGAGAACTCAATCAACGGTAGGTGATCATCCCATCTTCCCTTAAAATCAATAACACAATCTCTTAACATATCTTCAAGGGTATGAATGGTACGTTCCACTTGACCATCTGTCTGATGATGAAAAGCGGTGCTAAGTTTCATTTGAGTACCTAAACCTTTTTGAAAAGCTTTCCAAAAACGAGAAATGAATTGGGCACCTCTATCCGAAATAATGGACAAAGGGATCCCATGAAGACTCACAATCTCATTAATGTAGATTCTTTCATAATCTCCAGCAGTATAAGTAGACTTAACGGGAATAAAATTGGCAGATTTGGTCAACCTATCCACAATCACCCATATGGAGTCATTTTGACTCTGGGTTCGCGACAACCCAACAACAAAGTCCTTATTGATGGCTTCCCACTTCTAAGTAGGAACATCCATGATTTGGGTTAAACCACCCGGTTTTAGATGCTTGGCTTTAACTTGTTGGCAATTTGGACACTTAGCAACAAACTCTGCTATGTCCCTCTTTAAACCATCCCACCATTAGACCTCTCTAAGGTCATGATATATTTTGGTGGCACTTGGATGTATAGAATAACGAGAACCATGTGCTTCTTCTAGAATTCGATGTCTCAAATCCTCAACATCCGGTACACATAATCTCCCTTGGTACCTAAGAACACCATACCCCCGGGAGAATGACTCATTGAGCTTATCAAGTACCGACTCCTTCAACTCCATCAATAGTGGATCAAGATGTTGCTTGGATTTCACCTCAACCACTAATGACGAGTCAGAGTTATGATGGGCCATAAAACCACCATTTGGAGAATCTTCTAACTTCACACCTAAACGAGCCAACCTATGAACATATCTCACAAGTTCTTTCTTTTCTTCTTCCACATTAGACACACTACCCACAGTCATACGACTCAAAGCATCCGCAACTACATTGGCCTTGCTGGGGTGGTAGAGGACACTAATGTCATAATCCTTCAAGAGTTCTAACCATATTCTCTGTTGGAGATTCAAATCCTTTTGTGTAAACACATATTGAAGACTTTTATGGTCAGTAAACACATCAACAACACACCATACAAGTAATATTTTTAAGGCAAAAACTACAACTGCTAACTCAAGATCATGAGTTGGATAATTCTTCTCATGAATTTTGAGTTGCCTAGAAGTATAAGCAATCACCTTTCCATGTTGCATGAGGACACATTGCAAGCCCACTCGCGAAGCATCACAATATACTACAAAGCCTTCATTACCCTTCGGTAAGGTCAACACCGGAGCGGAGGTAAGCTTATCTTTCAACTCTTGAAAACCTTTTTCACAAGCTTCCGACCACTCAAACTTCACCTTCTTTTGGGTCAAAGCTGTCAAAGGAGAAGAAATAGATGAAAATCCATCATTAAACCTTCTATAATACCCGACTAGACCCAAAAAACTTCTTATGTAAGTGGGAGTCAAAGGTCCAGGCCAATTTCTGACCGCATCCGCCTTCTTCGGATCAACCTCTACACCCTCACCAGAGATAACATGGTCAAGAAAAGCAACTGACCTCAACCAAAATTCACACTTGCTAAATTTTGCATAAAATTAGTGTTCTTTGAGGACTTTCAAGGACAACCTAAAATGACTCTCATGCTCATGTTCATTCTTGGAGTATATCAAAATATCATCAATGAACACAATCAAGAATGAGTCAAGGTAATCTTGGAAAACTCTATTCATTAGGTCCATAAACGCCGCCGGGGCATCTGTTAACCCAAAAGACATAACTAAAAATTCATAGTGACCATATCTAGTTCGAAAAGCTGTTTTGGGAACATCTTCACCTCTCACTCTAAGTTGGTGATATACCGACCTTAGGTCGATCTTGGAAAAGTAGCTAGCACCTTGGAGTTGATCAAATAGATCATCAATACGAAGGAGAGAATACTTATTCTTTATGGTGGCCTTATTGAGTTGACAATAATCAATGCACATTCTAAGAGATCCATCCTCCTTTTTCACAAACAAGACCGGAGCACCCCATGGAGAAATACTAGGTTGAACCAAACCCTTGTCTAGTAAATCTTTGAGTTGAAGCTTCAACTCTTTCAATTCGGCCGGAGCCATCCGATATGGAGGAATTGAAATGGGATTCGTATCCGGTAACAAGTCAATGGCAAAGTCAATTTCCCATTCGGGAGGAACTCCTGGAAGGTCATTAGGAAAAACCTCTGGGAATTCTCTCACTACAGGGACTGAGTCAATAGATGGAATTTCACATTCTAGATCTTTAACCCTCACTACATGGTATATACAACCCTTGGCTATCATCTTACAAGCTAAGCAAGAAATGATTTGACCCCTTGGGATAGTATTTCCACCCTTCCACTCTCTAGTGGGTTCATTTGAGAATTGAAACTTCACTATCCTCGTTCTACAATCTATGGAAGCAAAACAATCATGAAGCCAATACATCCCCAAGATGATATCAAAATCAAACATGTCAAGTTCTACCAAATCAATAAGAGTAACTCTATTGGGCAGCATTACAGGACATTTCCTATAGACTCTCCTTGCAATCACAGAGTCACCCATTGGGGTACAAACCGAAAAGGGTTCAATCAAAACATCAGGAGGTACATCAAACTTCCTAGCTACCAAAGGTGTAACAAAAG
Organism: Solanum sitiens; assembly: GCA_016801875.1. Taxonomy (NCBI): domain Eukaryota; kingdom Viridiplantae; phylum Streptophyta; class Magnoliopsida; order Solanales; family Solanaceae; genus Solanum; species Solanum sitiens. The sequence goes on along the minus strand of JABWTJ010000371.1, from coordinate 377,067 downwards.
AAAGGGTAGCTTCTGGGTCAAGCAAAGCATAAACATTAATAGAAAAGACTCGTAACATACCCGTCACAACATCAGGAGAGCCCTCTTGTTCGCCCCTATCCTTGAGTGCATAGAAACAGTTCCTTTTTGGAGCTTCGGAGCTAGGACCACTTGATTGAGTTTGGATATTCCCCTTTCCTTGAATCTTCACATTAGGAAAATCTTTCACCATATGGCCACCTTTGCCACAACCATAGCAACTATTAGTTCTAATAAGACATTCACCCACATGCTTCTTACCACACTTACCATAAGTTGGTCTTTCTCTTGGTGGATCAACATTTCTCCCCTTTTAAGGTTAAGGATTAGGCACCCTCTCATTGCAAGTCTTGGAGACATTTTAAAGAACCTGGTTTGAAAACCTCTTCTTGAACTTAGGCTTGTCTTGAATGTCAAGCCTACTGTTGGAAGAACCACTTTTAAAAGATCTTGCCTTCTTAGCTTATCCGTTTCTCTTCCTTAGACGACTCTCCTCTACTTTTTGAGCATGAACCATCAACCTAGAAAGATCCATATGTCATGAAGCATGGCTGTACGACATTCTTCTTCAAGCTCTTCCGACACGCCCGTTACATAACGGTTCATTTCATCCCTAGCATTGGAAACCAAAGAAGAAGCATATTTGGACATCTTAATGAACTTTAAGGAGTATTTATTAACACTCATACCTCCTTGACGAAGGTTGATTAACTCCTTTACCTTAGCTTCTCTTTGCTCCCTTGTGAATTATCTGTCAAGAAAGGCCCTTTTGAAAATCTCCCAAGTCAGGGGACCACCTCCTAAAGCCCTACTATCCTTCCACTAATTGTACCATGTCTGAGCCACGACCTTGAGTTGATAGGCAACAAGCTCAGCCTTTTCAATAGTACTCACCCCCATAGAAAACAAGATCTTATAGACCTCATCAAGGAAATCTTGGGGGTCTTCATCAACTTTTGATCCAAGGAAAATAGGAGGATTCATTCTCGTAAAATCTCTCAGACGGCTAGCCATAGTACTAGCGTGTTGGTTCTCTCGAGGAACTACCTCCCTATTAGATTATGCCGTAATGGCTTGAGCTTGAGTGGTGATGGCTTGGGCCATTTAAAGCTGGGCTGCCCTCACCTCACCATCCGTCATGGCCGGAGGATTGATCGGAACTTGTTCATTTGCATCAGCTTACACTTGAGGAGGAACTTGATTTCCTTGGGGATTAGCTCCCGCATTCGCAACCTCATGTCCTACTTTTCTCACGGCTTTACTTCTTTTGTTCATCGCCTATAACCACAAGAAAGAGATTAGATGCTAAAAGACACATAGTTTCAAAACCTAGAGGCATGACATAGGATTACCAAGAAAAGATAATTTTCGTAATCATCACATAGCCTCTAATCCATAATTGTGGCGAACTTCACAACCATGAACAAGACACTATATAATGTGGTTTAGTGAGACATTGATCCTAAAGATATTCAACCTCATGCTCTAATACCAAGTTTGTCACATCCGGAGAGCACCCCCAGATGCGACCGGCGTCTTCATCCTCTCGGAGGACTCAGAAAAGCCCTTAGCGTTCGTCATAACATTTAATCAGTTAAAATTTGCGGAAAAATTAAAAACTTTCATACTTATGTACATATCGAGGTATACTTAGACCTCTTACTTAAAATCTTACTTAGGTTTTACTTATAACATCATGATAATATACATATGTTATTCTAAAACTTGTCTCACATAAAAACTATCTAAAGAGTGTAAGTTGGTCTTAGCCAATAAAATGTCAATATCCCATATAGGCCTTGCTACAATAGAATCCAAAAAACATAAAACAGAATAAAGATAATTCTTAAAAACTACTAAAGTCTTCATAAGCTAGAATAGCAAAAAGATAGCATCCCCGAACATGAGGACCTACCAATACTTGGAGAAAGAGTTCCAAGCTTCTTCAATCGACCTTCTTAATCTTCAATGGCCGGACCCTACATTTGTAGTTATATAAAGTAAGGGGTTAGTACGCCACATGTACTAAGTATGGGTATATGCACATAAACATTTAAGGAAATGCATGAAAAGGACCATTTCATTGGAAAACATGCTAAGTCATATGAAAGTCTTCAATGCACATACCATAGATCATATACGAGTTAAGGATTTCATCAACATAAAACATGATCATAATCAAAGACATATTATCATAAAGTCATGTTAACATTTCATATTCAACAGATCATATAAACATAACATACAAAATACTTACCAATAATCTCATCCCAAATCTACAAGTGCAATGATCATGTAAATCCCCATAACCCCACATAATCGAGTAAACAAGATAGGAGATCATAAGTAATGCTTTGCTTTATATAACGTGTATCATAGATAGTCATCACCTCATATAGCAATATAGACCGATAATATTGTTCATCAACATAACCATAATCACATAAGATTAACATCATATATCATAAGCATTATACATTCATGTTATCAAGAACAATCTCCTAGGACTTCCTTTAGAGTCAACTTGTGCAATGTCTAGGTAGAGTCCCATACCCTACCTATACTAAGTAGACTCCTCAAGTTACCCTAGTCAATGTCCATTTACTTGTATTTCATTTTACTTGAGGGAACAATCGCCTTAACCGACATTAGACCATGTGAGCTAAACATGGAATCCGGTGTCATGAAACCCCACACCGAAAGAAGATGGTCTACCGGCCAATGTAGAACCAAACATGACATAACTTTCTAGGTGGATCCAATAGCTAGTATTCTTATGGTGGCAACATAGTTCAAGAGCTAGGAGATATATTAGAGACCCATAGTTCCACATTACATGGCAGCGTCTATCTCATGAGAGTTATTGTGAACCTACCTTATAATATCTAGTCGGTGCTAAGATTAAGTCCCTTTGTGAATAACCTCTAAGTCATCATTTATTCATAAAACTTATCATAAGTCATATGAGCGTAACTCCTTGTATAAACATGATCATAAGATCTTTAGGTTTTGATGAAAATTTCCTTTCATCATAACCCTTCATTTGTGAGATTAACATATCATAATCATAGTGTATAAGGCATACAAGATAAACATCATCACTTGCATTATCATATCCTTATCATGATCTGACATTTAACATATTCATAGCGCAACATATATACATAGCATCATCATAAATGCTTCAATAGCACTGTAACATCATTTATAGGCTAACATCAACATCATAGAGTAATCACGACTTTAGAAGACTTACCTCTTGCTTCCAAGAACCTTCATCAAGAACTTACGTTCAATTTACAACAATCATCCAACAATATAGTGAAATACTCAATAACATAACCAATACCAACTCTTCAAGTCATAGACAATACAATTCGTAATTAGGGATAAGGAAAGGGTCATTAAAGAGTTCATTCAAGTCATACTTTCAATCTCAATGTTTACATGTTATGAAGTAGTAGATATAACCCAATCAAAACCATTATTTATGGAAGGAACATGCTTCACACGAAATTCAAAACATTACAAGTCAAATTCCCAACAATACATACTTAATTAACCATAGAAAATCACTATACTTAATCAAAAATCATAAATCTAGAGTTAGGAAGAAAACCCGTTTTGTAGAGTAAAAATCCTAGGAGTTGAATTCTTGAAAACCATATTTGAAAGGACCTCTTGGGGAAAGGAATCCCAAGAGTGAAGAAACCATACCTTATTGACGAATATTCCACGAATTTGTATTGAGAAACTTGAAGTCTTCGTCTTCTTCCTTAAGCTTTTCTTGCTCTTCAATGGAGTTTGGAAAAGAGAGCATTCTTGAGAGAGATGGGAGGAAATTTGTTTAATATGATTTGAAGTGCGTAAAAATGGTCTAAAACTGACCTAATATCATTATATACTCGTCCCCTAAAATACCCAAAAGACCCTTCACTTAAATGGATCTTTTTGTGAAGTTAAATTAACTTAAAAATTACGAAGACGAATCTAGGAAGTGGCTGCGCGTCGCGGGGCCAATTCCAATTCTTTTTTTTCAGAATTTTGGGTCGAGGCGCGAGGCTGATTCCAAATTCTTATTTTTGAAAATATACTGAGGCAATGGGCCTCGTGTGGGCTGCGCGTCGTGCAGCAGCCCCTTGACTCTTGATTCATGCAGGCTGTTTTTTGCAGCCTGCCTACCAATGTTGGGATCCTCCTCAAGGACCCTTCGGGTGGTCCTTGGGGAGTCGTTATCGGACGTTTAGACCCTCTATACTACATTTTACCTATAAAAAGTCTTTTTACTTGTTTTAGACTTCATTTGACACTTCCACACCTTCACCAAACATAGGGACGTCAACTAGTTCAAATTAGCTAGTTTCTGAACGTCAAGATCTTTCTTTGTCATTTTGGCTCTAACCTTTTCTAAATAAACTTGTTACATTAATATAGGTCTGAAAACATCATTTTAATCAATATTTAATAGGCTAAGGTCTAGTCTAAGTCAAGGGACTTCCAGAGTGTTACACAAATTTTAATTAGTATAGTAAATTATATATATATATATATATTTGAAAAACATAAAAAGAAGGATTAAACTCCTGGAGAAAAAAATTATATGTATAGACTCTTGTTGAATGAATGACATGAGATTTACAGAATCCCAAAACACTTGATATAATAATCCGGAGATGTTGTAAAGAAATCTGGACGAGATTTGATAGAGTTTTTGTTAATGACAATTTGGGTTAGAAGTAGTCTATCAACACTATATGACATCTGGCTAGAATAGGAGACGTAAGTAGCAAGACGAATAGGGGGGTCGATCAATATAAGCACCACATTGTTGAACATTTCATTATATTATTTTAAACCTGCAGAGACCCTTTCATTAGTGTTCTACCTTAATTGAAAAGAGAAGCATCAAGGTTCAAATTTCAACTTCTCCCTTTGTAGGTACATTAATCCAAGAGTTAGAATCTTGGGTAAAATGTATCTTCTACAAACTCATGTTACTTGTGATTAATTGCTTTGATAGAATTTTCCACTTCTTCAAATGCACCAGCTACAATTATTTAGAACGTAACTCTGCATAAAAAAATTTATTGTCTACTGAAGAATGATAACAACTAATTTCCTTCTTGGTCATCTGAGGCTCTGACCACATGTTCAATTCAAAGTTGATCAAATCTTACTGCTAAAATAGTGCATTTAATAATAAAAAAACAAGGGAAATTACCCCTAATTACTAACGACGACTTTGATTACAGAGTATTACACACTTTTTGATTTGTAAGCACACAAAAACTTGTGGTAATTAATATCCTATTAAGGCATAAATAGTTGATTCAAGACGCTCATGAAGTTGGAATTTTCTATTGCATAATTTGTTTCTAATTCTAAATTATTTGAAGATATTTTCCAATTCAACCTTTGCTTATTCTTCTTCTTCTTATTATTATTAATTCATTGAGTGGACAAACTATTAGGAATATGAGGAAGAGTGAGAAAATAACCTTCTATTACAAAGAAGATACGTACGGATTTCTTGTCGATTGGACGATATTTAATTTGGCTACTGCAGATAGAAAGGAAAAACTTCAAAATCATTAGAAAAATAACATAGAAAGTAAGCAAGATAGGAAATTACCCAATTAATCCTTCGTTTCTTAAGCTCAAATAAACTTTACCTTCTAATACAAACATCTAAAAATTATTTTGACAATTTACAAAATTATAAGACCACAAAAATTCAACCGAAATGCAAGAGCAAAGAACTCCAAAAAAAAAAAAAAGATGAGATTGTAGAAGCAGATGAGACATCAATTTGTTGAGATTTTTTGGTTAAGGAGAATGAGAATTAAAGTAATGATATTATTATTGCATGTAACAAGAATGAAACATGTGTCCATTTACCAATAAAAGAACGTCAAATTTATCATTTAACTTTCTCAAAATCTGGTAAAAAATATTACAATTACAAGATATGCAGTGTTCTTCACGTGTACTAAAAAGGTATAAATAGTTGGTTCACTTTGAATTATACAATACATGTGTACATGTAAAAGAAACCCTGTTATCCAATAACATATTCCACGTTGACAATATACCTTGCACTATTGTTAATTTATAAGTACAACTTACTTTTGTACAAATATTTGTAGCTGCCTTCGTTCTCATCCTTTCTGGCTTATATATATATACTAGTAAAGGTAGCCCGGGTAACAATGTAAATGTTATTGCAATATTTATTTATCTTTTGATTTTCAAACCATCATTGATTAAGTTGAGTATGTCTCGGTTGATCTAGAACGAAAGTGCAAAGTTCGGAAGAAGAGAAGAAGAGAGAGCAGATGGAGCATTGAGGGGGAGATTTCCTTCTAATAACCTGTATATCTTGAGTTGTTTCTCATCCATTACTTTCTTCAAGAATGAGATAATTGACTTGCTTTAGCATGTTATTCTATTTTGGTTTGTTAAATTATTGCCTCTGCTTTGTTACTATCATTATATCCAAGTTCCTGGACTCTTCTTGCCCTGCTAGTTGTTAAATGTCATCCTCTATGATGAATACTGATCAATGTTTGACAGATGAGATAACTTCAAATACAACATCTAACTTAAGTGAAAATATAGATGTGCTGGTTTGTCTATAAAATTTCATGTGATAGCATAAGCTAAACTAACAATAATAGTCACCGAATGAAATAGCAGTAACAACTATATTTGCAGCAATTATTGACCGAAGAATATATCGAGCACATATTGGCGAGTTGCGCTGTTCAGCTAAGGATGCTAAGACAGTTCATATTTGGTCTTGCATTTGGTTAACTGCAAGCCTGTGAAGATGCGAGTACAATAGTGTTTCTTTAGTTGTTACATGAAAACTTTAAACATGTAAAAATATTTTCGACAAATGAAATTTACCAACTAAGTGAACGACATGTCACTATTGAGGAATTCACTTCGAAATGCCAAATTTCCTGAATAATATTTTTAGCAGTCTTGCTGAGTTTGCAAAAAAAATTGCACCACTACATCATATGGGAAAAAGGCACAAAGAATTTGTACTTAAGCACATTATTATCTAAGTAGCTGCTATTGTTCAAAAAGCAACCATAGGACGATGGAAGAAAATCTAAATGTGGAATAAGTTGATGAAAGTATATGCATGATTTAATATCTTCTGAATCATGATACAATATACACACTAACAAAAAATGAGAATAAGAGTCCCACCTCGAGGAGTCCTTTGGTTGTGGTTATTTCTAAAGTATATATATGTCCAATTTTTTTTGTTCTTTGATACTCTGCTTACATCATCTGAGGATTAGTTCCTAAGCATTAGTACAGGGACTCACATATCCGGAATGAACTGTAAAGGATTAATTAACGTTTCCGCTAACATAATAAATAAAGTAAAGCAGAAGATGGGGCATTTTGTTATGCTTTGCCCAAAAAATTTGTTACTCCTTATGATATCAGTCAAGAGTAACTCTTCGTATAACTTTCTGGCCGGTAAAGCAAGCAAGATATAGCTCAGCAATACAAACAATCAAAAGCTAAGCAAGCTCTAAAATCCACAGTAGTTTAAAGTTGAGGAAAAAAGGAGTCGAGAAGATGAGAAAAAAAGACAAAATTGAAGAAACCCACACCCACCACAGAGTAGAGGGAGAAACAGGAAAGGTCAAAAGGTCCAAAAATATTTGTTGGATACAAAGAAAGCACCAAAGATTGTTAAATGAAATAGCAGAAGCAAAATTAGGGAATCAAAATCAACACAATGAAAATTATACCCACAAACTGTAAAGCATGCTCACCCGAGGACCATTATTTTCTGATGCATTTTGTTTTACTCATCTTGTGTTTCTCTGTTTCCCTGTTAATTTCATGCATGTATTTTTGTTTTCGATTGACAGCATAGTGGACAGAACTATGAAATCGATGAAAGCAAAACGTTCCTAAGAAGAGAAGAGGAGGAGAGAGCAGATGAAGGTACTTGATGTTGAGGAATGGAAGAGAGAGGGGCCGACGTTAGGATTGATGCAGAGAAGGAAAAGGATCAGCACTACATTGGAAATGACAGAATTACCCTTCAACTTCAACATTTTTTCAGTGAAGCACACACGTTGACGGAGATGCGTGTGCTTATTCCCATTTCTTATATATATATATATATATATATATATATATATACTTTTGAAAATATATTAATTAATCAACAATTGTTCACAACTAATATCATAGAAAATAATTGATTTATATTTTACAATTTGGTATTTTTTAATTAAACTAGATTTTTGATTATCACTTAAGAAAACTGAAGTGGAGATTTGAATAATAAGCTTTGTGCAAAATAATATTGCAGATTCTTTTTGTAAATATTCAATGTGGATCGTCTTATATATATCGTATTCACACGAACCTATGAAGATAGTCAATGAAATTTTTTATTAGTTAAATGCAATAATGTACATATTTAATTCAATTTGATGAGGTTCAATCATGTAATTAGTCGTATATCACTAGTATTACCTTATAAACGATATTTACTGTGTGTTTTCCTTATCATCTGACCAGATGTGCTTTGCACGTGCATTCCACTTAATCTATTTAGATGTCATATGAACATGTGGAGAATAACTGCATTTTGTTTTTAGAACTATTTATGTATAATAATTTTATTTTATAAGTTATAACATAATAAATGACGTTCTTTTTGTTGGCTCTCATATTTGACTTCTCGATTGTCTGTGTACATAAAAAAAAAACATAGTTATATGAGTGTCCATAGTTAACTGAGAAAGGTTTCATTTTATTTTTTATCGAAAAACATAAAATTAAAATTAAAGAATATATTCTATCAGTGAAATCATATATATCATCACCTATTGTTCTTACACCCTGACACCATATCCTGATAATAGCTAAATTTGAGATCTATCTTAGAAAAGAAACTAGCACCCCGACACTGGTCGAACAAGTCATCAATCATGAGGATGGGATATTTATTCTTGATGTTGACTTTGTTCAACTAACATAGTTAATGCATAATCTGAGAGAACCATCTTTCTTACGCACGAACAATGGAGCACCCCATGGAGAGAGATGTTAGGTCTAGTGAACCCTTTATCTAGAAGATCTCTCAATTGGTATTTAAATTCCTTAAGATCAGTAGAGGCATTCTGTAAGGGGGAATTGAAATAGGTTTGCTAACTTGAGGAAGATCAATTTTGAAGTTGATTTTCCTTTCAAGAGGAACCTCGGTAACATGATAGATATACCCTTTGGAAATCATTTTCCTAGCCTTAAGGTAAGAGATAAATCGACCTTCAAGCACTGAGTTACTACCGTTCCACTCTAAGACTAGCTCATTTAGAAACTAAAACTGAACGATCCTAGTTCTATAATCGACATTAGGCATAATAAGATGTAATCAATCCATGCCTAGAATGATATAAAAATCTATCAATTCTAACTCTACAAGGTCTGTTGAGGTGACTTTTTGGGAAACTGTGACAAGACAATTTATGTATACCCGTCTAGATATAACGGCCACCGACTGGAGTAGAGACTGAGAAGGGCTTGTGGATCCTTTTCTGACTTAGACCCATGAAACTCTGGAGGGTACATCTAAGTGTAGTCCCGGATTATTGTTGCAGCAGTGTTAGTCTATGACGGAGCTGGGGCAACAGCTCGGCGGTCAAGGCCTGAGCAAGCACTTGGAAAACATCCTTGAACTCAGCAGGCATGAGTTACTCATTTTAATGGGTCTTCTGGAGCTGCTGGTTAATTCCTTGTGTTAGCTCTTATAAGAAGCATTTTACGAAATGCGAAGAGCATGAGCTAAAATGAGATTAAATAGAGTTAATAATCTAAACAGGATCTAGTAAATAAAGAAGGGAAGTTTTTCTTAGAGCACATCGTAGCCTCCATGATACGATTCTCATAAGAGAAACGATGATAATATGCGGAAATCGAAAAAATAGAAGGCAATGAATAAATAATTAGACACAAAAAGAGGAAATAAAAGTAAACCTATGAGTATTTTAAACCCAAAGTCCTCAATCTATTAATCTTACAATAGCACCTAATTCTTCCGACGACCTCAAGGGAATCAATATCCGAGCAACCGATGTTTCTAACAAGAAGGCAACAAAAGCTTTACCAAGCTCTCAACAGGAGTTTTTAGTTTTCAATATCAAAATATTCTAAGTCTAAAACAAACCCTAACCAACTATTTTTATAGAGTTTAGGATAAAAGGCCCAAAAGTGAACCGAAAGGCAAAAGGGCGAGCTGGGTTGGGTTCGCATTATTACTTGGCGATGCGCTGACCTGGTAGGAGAGCAATCCTGCATTTCTTCAGCATGGGTCACGTTCTGTAACATTAGAAGGGATGGGGGCCATCGCCTAATACATTGGGAGATGCACCAAGTGGGCCTTGCTCGCCAAAAATCCCTTTTTCAGCAATCTTCAAGGCATGAAAGTCCTTGTTTGACATCAACACCATCTCGAGCACCTTCATCTTCATGAATAAACCTTGCATCCTTTGAAGGTCTTAAGCTTGGATTCTAGTAAATGGCCTTGATGTAATCTGTGTTGCATCATTCTCCTTCGTTAAAAGGATTTGACCTCAAATTCGATGGATCATCATCAGAAACATAGTTGGGAAAGGTGACAGGTCACACATATTGAAAGTGTTATGTACTTAATATTCCAGAGGAAGGGAAAAATTGTAGGCATTGTCGTTGAGCCTCTCAATCACTAGAGATGGTCCATTACATCTCGACATCAGCTTTGTCTTGCTATTGGTAGGAAATCGCTCCTTGCGAATGTTTACCCACACCCAATCACATGGTTCAAACACAATCCGCTTGCGGCCTTTGTTTTCCCTTCTTGCTACTTCTTGGTTCTTCTTTTCCAAGCGCAGCCGCACTATTTCATGAAGCTTGTTCATAGTTTCAGATAGGTTACCCCCATCTAAGCTTAACACAACATCTTGATAAAGAGGGGTGCGATCTAAAGGGGTTAGGGGGTTAAAACTATAAACCACTTCAAATGGAGACATGCCAATAGTGCTATGAATAACTCGATTATATGCAAACTCAACTAAAGAAACTATTCCTCCCATGAGGCCAACCTTCCATGCACGACGGCACGAAGCATAGAACCTAAGGTCCTATTAACAACCTCAGTTTGTGGGTGACACGAAGTTGATAACAACAACTTTGTACCAAGTCTACCCCACAATAATTCCTTTAAAAAGTTACTAAGGAATATTAGATCCCTATAACTTACAATGGTTTGAGGAATTCCATGCAATTTAACAACATGCTCAAAAAACAAAGATTATTTATGACATGGAATGAAATAAGCCATCTTTGAAAATCGATCAACAACAACAAAGATTCTAGCTCGACCTCTTTTGGTCCTTGGCAGACCCAAAACAAAGTATTGAAGTATCTAGCCATTGGTCTTTGAGGGGTGGAGTGTGGAGTGTATAAACCATGGTGAAGGAGGCATGACTTAGCACGTCGACATTCAACACATTGACCACAAATTCGGATAACATCTTTATGCATTTTAAGCCAATAGAATTGTTCCTCAAGAATTACCCTAGTTTTCTCAATACCAAAATGATCCATTAAACCCCCATTGTGTGCCTCCCTCATAGATAGTTTTATCCAAGAGCTCATAGGCACACAAAGTCTCTTGACTTTGAACAAGAAACTATCAAACTTGGAATAATGAGTAGAAGATCTATCCCTCATACACCTTTCCTCTCCCATTCCTCACAATCTTTAAAGATTTGAGCGAACACGGGATCCTTGGGATACAATGTCTTCAAGCATTCAAACCCACTCAATTTAGAAGACAAAGTATTTATCAAGGCAAGGCATCGGCCACAACATTTCCGTTTCCCTTTTTGTATTGGATTACATAAGGTAAAGTTTCAAGGAATTCAATCCAGTTGGCGTGCCTCTTGTTCAAATTTTCTTGGGCCCGAATATGCTTTAGGGACTCATGGTCAGTCCTAATGTCAAATTCTTTGGGCCACAAGTAGTGTTGCCAATTACCCAAATCCCTAATCAAGGAATACAGTTGTTACGATGCTCAAAATGATACGTTAAACTAAAGCCTTGATGTGTGTGCTAAGTCATGAGTTAAGGGGGTTAATTGACAAATGATGAAGCATGAACTATACCTCTAAGATTAAATGAGTTTCTAAGGGTCGAAGGAGGGTAAAAGGCCATTGGACAAGCCAAAAGGGGCAAGCCTAAGCCAAAGGTCCAAGGTTGCCCCAATGTGGCAAGACACTTCCCAAGGGTCTACGACCACCTTCACGAGCAGTGGTCTTGACCACGGCTCATGGATTGGCTCATATATATATATATATATATATATATATATATATATAATTTAAAGCCTTAAAACATTATTTCACTTCATTATTCTCAATTAACCCTAAATAAGACCCCAACTTCTTTTCCCTCCCAAATATCTTCTCTCTAAAACCTCCATTGAAGAACATGGATGGAGATCAACAAGGACTTGAATATGGGAGATATTCACACTAAATTCATGGGGAATCTAAGGCTAAGGTACAAGAGTTTTTTTTTATCCTTGACTAGCTATCACCAAGGAGTCCTTCCAAAAGTGTTTTCCAACTTCCCCAAATTCTAGGTTTTTCTCCAATTCGTGGGTCTCTTTCAAACATGACTTCTTTGATCTAAAATGGATTAATTATTATTTAATATGAATGTTTAAGGATAAATTTAGTTATTAAGCATGTTTTTGATATAATTCTCTAAAGACCCATGAATATTCATCTTTCTTAACCCTGAACCTTAACTTGAGTTAAAAGATGATTAGAGGTTATGTAATTGAGTATGTTCTTGTATAATTCATGATTTTATTGTTATATTATGCTATTTAATGTATGAATACCAAGGAATTAGGTTGAAACTTGAAGGTAGCCATTGAAGTCTAAGAATGAAGGTATTCAATTGTAACTAATCTGTCTCTTGAATTGATTATCCACTTGTGGTTAAAGTAATTACTTATTATGTATTCATAGGTTAATTAGTTTGATCCACTTATGGTGTAGGTTGTACTTGTTAGTATAAATTATAGTATTGTGATGATATCGCTTTTCCCTATAACCCTAATGTGGCTTTGTATGATATGTGATAAGTGTGGTTGATGTATTATGAACCTAGTGTGGTATACATGTTGAGATGATATGGTGGAAGGTCTCTACCCACATGACCCCGTATATGCATGATTATAATACATACTTGAATTACCAATGTATGCATGTTTAGTGTAAGGGATATTTGATATGTTGGTTTATATGGTCTAAGGTATTTAAATGCAATATATGTGAATTGTGCATTGGTTGTGTATGATGGACATGTGAGGTGATCCCTTTTGAAGGGAAGTTCCAATAATGATAATGTTATTGTTGTTGCTCTATTTTAAGACCAATTATGCACACACATACACTTCATGCATGCATACATATGAATATGATGTGTATAGGGTGTTAGTTGAAAGGCTAATTCTCATATGAACCTTTACACATGTGCATGGCATGTGAATGGATATGATGATATGAACATGATAATGTGAGATGACTATGGTAGTGGTGATATGTGGAAGGGGAGGTGGTTCTTATGCACACTACATGACTATGTTGATGAAGTAATACTCTTATATGATATTGGTTCTGATGAATAGAAATTCTCATCATATAACTAATGAGATATGTACACGTTATATGAGGGGTTAAGCCCCTAAGACCTATGTTATGAATTAATGTTAAGGAAGGCTTAAAGATACTTCAAAAAGAAAATTTAGCTTAGCACCGAGTGAACTTGACAATGAGAGGTTTCCCTTCCAAAAAGAAGGTAGGTTCACCCAATGTTTTCATGAGGTGGAAACTACAATACTAATTAGCATAAAAAGGGTTTCGAGTAACAACCTCCTAGTTCCTTAACTATATGCCCCCATAAGAACCTTAGCTAGTGGATCCACCTAGATGCTAAATGAATGTTTATGTCCTACCTTGGAAAATATGATACCCTCTTTTAGGTGTGAGGGGATGACACATAATTCTATGTAGCTCATATGGTCTATGTCGGTTATGGTGAGGTTTCCTGAATGTTAAAATGAATGAATGAAAGTAAGAAGATGAACACTAACTTGGACTACTTAAGGGATGTTACTTAGTGTAGGTAAGGGTATGAGACTTTACCAATACATTCCACAAGTGGGTCTTGAGAGGAGCTCTAGGGTGGGTTCTTTATGCATATATGTTATGAATGGAATTATGATGATGTAATACTTAGTCTCTTATGAAATGGACGATGTTGGTCTCATAGGATAGACATGATAATGATTTCACTTGATGTACATGCTATTGGTCTCACTTGGCATGCATGTTGTTGGGTATACGTGTTATGATGATGTATGAGGTAATGATAATGTTTATGATCTTATTGATAGTTTGCTTGGTGTGTGTGGGGTTATGGGGCTTCACATACATATTGCACTAGTAGACTTGAAGTGAGGTTATGAGTAAAGTCTTATGATGTATGGATGAAATGAACTCTAATATGAAATGTTGAACTATGGCTTATAATGATGTACTTAGAATTGTGGATATGTCTTTCTTATGTATGAACTTATGTTGAGTGCGAGCATGGTCTCCTTAAGGTGATACTTAGTGTAGGTAGGACTATGGACCCTACCTATGCATTGTAGAAGCTTAAGGTTACTCATGTAGGTGTCTTACTATGATGTTGTGAACTTGATATGTGAATATACATGTGTAGTATGTCTTTTACTAGATGATATGTTCACTATTACTATGATGGAGATTATGCATTTATGATGTTGTTGCCTTTGTACTTGATGATCTATATGTGACTTATGTTCTCCAACTCTTTTAAGAATGATGTTCAAAAGTGCATAAATCATGGTTTAAACTAAATGTCCCTTTCAAAGAATATTTCAATATCTTTTATGCATGGCTCCTTTGCTTAGTGCTTTTGTGATAATCCCTTCTTCTACATTTTTACAAAATGTAGGGCTTGGAGAGGTTATGTCGTATGCTTTGAAAGATAGGTTTCTAAGGAGCTTGGGAATAAAGACTTGTGGGAGTCCTCATAGTTTCGAGAATGAACGTATTTTATTCACTTATGTCTTTTTTTATGTTTTAGATTATGAAAGGTCTGTGTCCCTAAGTTGTATTAAAATGAAGTTAAAGTCTAAATCTTATATAGATGGTTTTTGAGAAATAGAGTCATGGATACTATTAACGTATAAAGTGTTCGATTGTTAAAGAAAAGTTTTAAATTTTCCGCTTTCATATACTTAATGTTCATGAAATGCTAAGGGCCTGTATAAGACCTCCGAGAG
Organism: Solanum sitiens; assembly: GCA_016801875.1. Lineage (NCBI taxonomy): Eukaryota > Viridiplantae > Streptophyta > Magnoliopsida > Solanales > Solanaceae > Solanum > Solanum sitiens. The sequence goes on along the minus strand of JABWTJ010000371.1, from coordinate 361,643 downwards.
GTCGAATATGCCGTGTACAGCTAGGGGTGCTCTTGGTCGTGACAACAATTCAAGATCATAAGTGGAATACTTTAAAATAACATTTTTTCACTTTTCACTAAAGTAAGCAATGGGTTTTTGGTCTTGCATTAAGACAACTCCGATGCCTACTTTACTAGAATCACATTCCACTTCAAATATTTTGTCAAAATCAGGTAATTGTAACAAAGGAGCGAAACTAAGCATAAGACTCAAAAGCTTTGTCTTGTTCTCCTACCCACTTAAAAGGTTTATCCTTTCGAATTACCTCGGTCAAGGGGGCTGCAATAATACTAAAACCTTTGAGAAATCTCCTATAAAAACTATCCAACCCATGAAAGCTTCAAATATCACTTATGAATTTTGGAAGTGGCCAATTCTTAATAGCATGAATTTAAGACTCATCAACTTCAACCCCTCTTGAACTAACAACAAAACCCAAGAAGGCAACTTCATTAACATAAAATGAAAACTTATCAAGATTATCATAAAGTTGTTCCTTCATAAGCACATCAAACACACACCTCAAATGCTCAACATGATCATGCATGTTTTGCTATAAATCAAGATATCATCAAAATAGACAACCACAAACTTCCCTATGAAGGGTTTCATCACATGATTTATGAGACACATTAAAGTACTAGGAGCGTTAGTAAGACAAAATGGCATCACCAACCATTCATACAGACCAAACTTGGTCTTGAATGCGGTTTTCCATTCATCATCGAGGTTCATTCGGATTTGATGATAACCACTCCTAAGACCAATCTTCGTAAACACACAAGAACCATTCAACTCATCAAGCATATCATCTAACCTAGGGATAGTATGGAGATACTTTACCATTATTTTGTTGATTGTTCGACAATCAACACATATGCTCCATGTTCCATCTTTCATTGGAACCACTCATTGATCTCTCTAAAATAACCTTTGTTGAGGAGTTACTCAACTTTGCTTTGTATCTCCTTGGTGTCCTTTGGATTGCTTCGATAAGCTTGTTTGTTTGGTAATTGTGATCCCGACACAAAATCAATTTGGTGCTCAATTCCCCGAAGAGGGGGCAATCCACTTGGAAGCTCCTTTAGGAAGACATCTTCATAATTATGCAAAAGAAAGGAAATAGACTTGGGAAGGGAAGAATGATATTAGTTAGTTTGTAGTACATGATCCCTATGTGTGATAAGGATCAAAGAAATTTCAGACTCTATTTCCCCCCTTATCTCTTTGTAAGTAGCCAACAACACTTGGGCCTTTCTTTTCAACTCCTCTTCTTGGCACTCGGCCTCCACATGTTCCTCTTCATTTCTTGTTTTCCCTCGACTCACTTATCCTTTGATAGATATCACTGACTTGAGAGGGGGTCATAAGATGAAGAACATATTTATGATCATTCAACATAAGTGAATACTTGTTGGTTCTCCCATCATGTTTGGTTGAACGATTATGTCACCAAGGTCTCCCGAGTAGCAAACGACAAGCTTGCATTGGGACCACGTCAAATAGAACCTCATCTTGATATTGCCCAATTTTAAACTTGATCATTACTTTTTGATGTACCCTTAATTCTCCACACCCACTCAACCATTGAAGTTTGTAAGGTGTAGCATTCTTAGTGGTAGGAAGTTGTAAGAATTCCACTAAGGCAGTACTAGCAACATTTGCACAACTCTCGCTATCAATGATTTAGGAACACACATTATCTTTGAAGAAGCACTTAAAGTGAAATAAATTCTCTCTTTGGCTCGGATCATCCAAGGCCTTACTAACCATTGCTTGTCTTACGACATAAAGAGGAGCGACACTCTCTCCTTCTTTGACACAAAGGTAGGGTTCCTCATCCTACCTATCTTCAAACTTATCATCTTCTTGGGGATCTTCTTCACATTCACCTGTTAGCTCCTCAAAACTAAGATATATATCACCTCCTTTCATTAGATTAATCAATTAATTTAGACACTCAGTCATAATATAACCCCATCCTCTACATTTGTGGCATTGAACTCCCTAAGGAAATTTTGTTGGGTTAGCGGTACCCTTCTCTCTCGGTGGGTACTTTAGAGTGTTTCTTTTCTTCTCATACGACTTTTGGGCATCCAAACTATTGTTCCGACCACTGATGTTTGAGCTCCCCCTTTGTTCTTGACCGCATAATTGGAAGATCAAGTCTTAAACTTAGACATCTTCTACTCCTTGAATTCTAGCTCTATCTCATGGGCTGCCTCAAAGGAATCATTTAAAGTAGCAAACCTATGAAGGGTCATCTTAGAAGAAATATCTTTGTTCAGCCCTACCTTAAAGTGAATCACGACATGATCTTCAATTTCCCTAGTTCTAGCTTCATGACTATGTTTTGGAACTTGTCATGATAGGCTTCAACATTTTTGCTTCCTTGCCTCAAGTTATACAATTTGGCTAGCAATCCTTGGCGATACCTTTACGACACATACTTGCCTCTCATCAGCCTCTTCAACTTGGTCCATGGTGGAGGATGATCTTCTTGAACAACCAAGTGATACCTCTTCATGTATTCCCACCATGTGAATGCATACCTCTCAAATTGGGCGATAGCATAGCAATTACTTTTGACCTCCGCCAATTCATTCACATTGAAAATCCGGTCACACTGCGACTCGCATTTTAAGTAAGCATCGAGATTGCATTCTCTTTTGAATGTCGAAAGAGAAGTTTTGATAGAGTTGATTCCAACATGTCGGCCTCTGTAACAACCCTAAAAAAAATGAATAGGATCAAGACTTATGTTTTTCAAGAATGCTTGTGATTAGACCAAGGTCCACACGTATTGATACGCGTAGAACCAGACCTCAGAACCCTTACTACGACCAAGCCAACTAACTTGGGGAGTTAATTGAGCTTGGAAAGGTTGGAACCAACCACGTGAGGCACGCGAAAATGAAGATTTAATCGAGAGAGTTTTTACCGGACTTAAAAGAAGAAATCTTAAGTTTTGAGGGTCCAAGGGTAAAATGGTCTTTTCCAAGCCAAGGGTAATATTGTAATTACCCTGAGGAACAAATTAATTAATAAATTAATTTATTTATTTAAGGCAATTCGGGTGGGGCAACCCGAATTGACCCATTTTTCACAAATGGGGTCACTCGGGTTCGAGCCCCACTAGAAGCAAGATTTAACTTGCTTTTATTTTAATTTGTTAACTTCATTTTTAATACATAATTAATATTAGCTGATTTAGGAAAAAGAAATCAGATTTTTATTAATTTTAATTAATTATTTAAGTTGACTAAGTCCTACCAACTAGTCCTACTTCTACTAGACTACTATCTCCCATCCCCCACTCTCTCTTACACGTTAGTCTCTCTCTTTCACTCTCTTTTCTTGGCTGCCAAACGTGATAAATCAATCAGAAAAGAAAAACCAAGTAAAGTCAAAAGTTCATCAAGAACTTGAAAGCTAGAAACACAAAAGAGAAAGCAATCCGGTAACGTTAAGCAAAACGTATTACACTAGTAGGGTAAGGTGTGACTTTGGGTGTGTGGACTGATTTGTGGAGAAGTTCTTGGGCAGCATTCTGGACATTTAACAAGAAAACAAAGGTATGGGTCTTCTTACTCTTGGTCCCTTTCCCAAGAGACCCCTAGGACTCAGAATATTCGGCTCAAAACTAAGGTTGTTTTCCCCGTTGCATGTCCCTGTCATTAGCTCCCAACGAATGTAGGTTGGTATGAATGCTGGTAGACTTTGGATTATGTGATGTTTGTGCTGAGTGTTAATGTGTTGGATGTACGTTAATTTATGAAAAGACAAACCATGTGTGTGTTCGAATTAAGAAAAATGTATGGCATGTTTTGAGTCTCGGCCTAGAGGCTTGAGTTTGTTAATGTTATGTTTGTTGTTTTATGTACACCAATTGAAGTAAATTGTGATGTTCATGTGACATGAAGTGTGGCTGAATTGAGGAGTAAACATCTTGACTAATAATTCGTGAAAGAATGTATCAAAGAACGTATCAAATGAACTATGTATTGCTCTACAAATTCACGAATAAATGGGGATAAAAATGAGCAAAGAATTTACCTTAAATTTCCAGCACTATGTTGGCATATCTCTGCCAAATTTAGTTGTATAGAATGTTAAGAAAAATAAAGAATAATAGGTGAGGTCATTGAGGGTCGAACCCGAGACCTCACCTCGTTAAAATCCCCCAAAATTAAAGAAGAAAAAAATTATATGGAGAGGGGGATTCGAACTGTGGCATGGCTGGGAAAAATAAGTATGAAAGATAAGAAATGAGAGGGGTGGGATTCGAACCCACACCCTCTCAGTTAGTGTCACGCCCCGAGCTACCGCCGAGACGCGGACACGGAACCTAGGACCACAAGTGATCCCAAGCTAACCCTGCTGGCATGATCATGAGCATACTAAAGAATAATAAACTGATGCGGAAGCTAAATCATAATTTAATCTGAAAAGATGGGAAATACCCATATGCTAAAACTGAGATATATGAAAAACTGATGAGTTTAATACAAAGAAATATTAACTCACTACTAAGCTGAAACTAACTATGTCTGAAAATAGCCTCTAAACTGGACTAGAAATACTGGGACAAGCCCCAGCTAAATCTAGCAAAAACTGAAACTAAATGACTAAAGACTGAAATGAAACTCATGACTCTTGTCCTCGGAGAATGAGGACTCACCACTGAATTTGCTGAACTGGAGATCGGGAAATCGATCTATGTGTGATCTGGATGCTGAGAACCTGAACCTACATCACGAGAAGATGTAGCGCACGTATGCGTCAGTACTTGAAAGGTACTGACCATGTAGGATAGAGTAAAGCTGAAATAAAACATAACTGAACAAGCACAAAAGAAAGTATAATAATCTGAACATGATATACTGAATTTCTGAGTTAACTGAATGCAATGACCAATTTATAACATGCTAAAACTGAATACTGAATATACTGATAAATGGTCATGCAGAGAGTCTGACTGAACTGTGGGAGCTACTAATAACCGATAATAAAACCACATGAACTAAATGTGGAGTCCGATGTATACGCCCCATCGAGAGGACCCAATATACCCTGCCAAAGGTATAAAGGCATGCTGGCGTGATCACTAAACTGATTGCCCACAGAGGGGACTTACAACCTACTTGGCTAGTAGTTCTGGGACTATTGGGTACGCTAAACCCTAGTCCAACTCGGTATTATGCTACTCCCAATGAATTCTGTAAATTAACTGATTATGTCTGAGTTTCTATAAATACTGGATAGCTCGAAACTGAACATGCAAACTGAGAATGCAACAATTAATCTGGTAATTATGCATTTATAACTGAGGCATGTATATCTGAAGTGTCTGAAATATCTGACCTAGCATGTGTAATTCAAGGACTAAAGAAATACAAAGCTAGGGTTCTGAAATTCATGCGATAATCTGAGTAATAGAATGATAATCTGATTTGGAACATATACTAAATAAATTCATGAAGTTCTATCAAAGTTCTAGAAACCCTAGGTTTAATCATGATAAGAAAATCAAGAATCTGACTGAAAACTAGGGACCCAATGGGTGAAAGGAACCCACTAGTGAAATCCCGCATACCTGGTGATGAAATCCACGGAAAAATAATTAAGTTTCTGGGCTGGAACTGCTGGAGCTTGTGGCGTTCTTGAACTAGGGTTCTTGAGCTTTTTTTTCTCCTCTCTTGCTTCTAATTTTCTAGGTTTTGATTTAATGATTTGACTTGGATATGTTTTAATTATGTTTCTTGGATTAAACTGACTAAAATCTGATGATTTAGGGTCAAAACGACGTAACTTATGGTTTAAACGGAGTGGGAAAGGTCAAAAAGACCCCTGGGAAGGTTGCTGTCGGGCCACACGACGGCCAGAACTGACGGTCCGTCGTGTTCCCGATGCCCCGTCGTTGGATCCGTCGTGAGGGCTTGTTCGACAGGCCTTTACTAAAATGGGCATAACATTTTACTCGGAGGTCTGATTTTAGCAAGGTCGGTGGCTATGGAAATATAATTCAATTATATATCTGTGGGTAGGTCATGAGAGACATAATTCATTTTGTGATAAGAGTTATGATCATTTTAAGTTGACCCAACTGCATTTCCCCTTAACTGCCTGCAAAAAAAAAAAAATATTCTGAAAAACTAATTTTTGGTCTGTTTTGGCTACGGGGTGTTACATTATCTCCCCCTTGGGAATATTCGTCCTCGAATGAAGACTAAACTATCTGAAATTGAGGGAGAGAGCTGCAAACCCCACTACTAAACACTGAGAACTGAGTTTCTGACTTAATTGAGTTCCGAGTACATGCAATTACGCTGAAAATGCAAGTACAAACTGAGGGAACATGATTCTAAAACTGTGTTTACGCATGAATGACTGTAAAACTGAAGAGGAACTATTACCTCAAGCTGGAGTGGAATCGGAAGGAAAAAGGTAAGGATACTTGGCTTTCATGGCTGCTTCTGCTTCCCAAGTAGCTCCCTCTACGGACTGACTCCTCCACAAAACCTTGACTGAAGCGACTTCTTTGTTTCTCAACCTTCTAACCTGACGGTCAAGAATCTCAACTGGTACATCCTCATAAGAAAGACTATCTTTCACCGCCACACTCTCTAATGGCACTATAGAGGCTGGATCACCCACACACTTCTTCAAGAGTGAGATGTGGAAGACCGGATGCACTGCTACTAATTCTGCTGGCAACTCTAACTCATATGCCACCTTGCCAACCCTTTTCAATATCTTGTAAGGTCCTACATATCTAGGACTGAGCTTCCCTTTCTTTCCAAATCTCATCACCCCTTTCATAGGTGAGACTTTCAGAAAAACCCAATCATCAACTTGGAACTCTAGCTCCCTTCTCCTTACATCTGCATAAGATTTCTGACGACTTTGGGATGTCTTAAGTCTATCTCTAATGAGTTGAACTTTCTCCATAGCATAAAGGACTGAATCTGGCCCTATCAAAGCTGCTTCACCTACTTCAAACCAACCAACAGGAGATCTACATCTACGCCCATATAAAGCCTCATAAGGGGCCATCTGAATGCTGGAATGGTAGCTATTATTGTAGGCAAACTCAATAAGAGGAAGGTAATCATCCCAACTACCTTTGAAATCGATCACACAAGCTCTCAACATATCCTCTAAGGTCTGAATGGTACGCTCTGCCTGCCCATCCGTCTGTGGATGAAATGCTGTACTAAGGTTAACTTGAGTACCAAGACCTTTTTGAAATGACTTCCAGAAATAAGAGGTAAACTGAGGACCTCTATCTGAGATGATAGACAAAGGAACCCCATGCAACCTCACAATTTCATTAAGGTAAAGCTTAGCATAGTCCTCTGCCGAATACGTAGTCTTGACCGCCTAAAAGCGAGAAGACTTAGTCATCCTATCGACTATCACCCAAATTGAGTCATGCTGTCTGCGAGTACGAGGTAACCCTGTGATGAAATCCATATTGATCACATCCCACTTCCAAGTAGGAATATCGATCTCTTGAGTCATACCTCCTGGTTTCTGATGTTCTACCTTGACTTGCTGGCAATTGGGGCACTTACTCACAAAGTTTGCTATACCCTTCTTCATGCCATTCCACCAATAGACTTCCCGCAGATCGCGGTACATCTTAGTGGCACCTGGATTAATAGAATACCTGGAGTTATGAGCTTCTGCAAGAATATGCTTCCTCAACTCTCCCACATCAGGAACACACAATCTACCTTGGTAGCGAAGTACACCATCTCCCCCTTGGGAGAAAACCTCCACTCTCTGATTGTTGACTGCACCCTTTAGTTTAAGCAAGATCGGATCACTCTCTTGCTTTTCTTTAACCTCCACTACGAAAGACGATTCTGCCCCATTCTGAACTGTTACACCGCTGTCTGATATGCTCATAAGGCGAACTCCCAAGCGAGCAAGCCTGTGAACATCCTTCACTAGCTCCTTTCTTTTTTCCTCAACATGGGCTACACTACCCATAGATAATCTACTAAGAGCATCGGCCACTACATTCGCCTTTCCAGGATGATAATGCACACTCATATCATAATCCTTAAGGAACTCAAGCCATCTCCTCTGGCGAAGATTCAACTCTTTCTGGGTGAACACATACTGAAGGCTCTTATGATCGGTGAACACATCTACATGAACACCATACAAGTAGTGTCTCCATATCTTGAGTGCAAACACCACTGCTGCAAGCTCGAGGTCATGAGTTGGATAGTTCTTCTCATGCACCTTAAGCTGTCTAGAGGCATAAGATATAACCTTATCTCTTTGCATCAACACACAACCAAGGCCAACTCTGGATGCATCGCAATAGATCACATAACCATCTTATCCCTCTGGTAGATCAAGACAGGAGCTGTAGTCAATCTAGTTTTCAATTCTGCGAAGCTTTTCTCATAATCATCTGAGTCAACCTAGTCAATGGTGAGGCTATGGATGAAAATCCTTCCACGAACCTCCTGTAATAACCCGCTAGACCTAAGAAACTTCTGATATCTGTAGCAGAGGTAGGTCTGGGCCATTGTTTCACTGCTTCTATCTTCTGTGAATCTATGCGGATCCCTTCGCTAGATACAATGTGACCAAGAAAAGCAACGGATTGCAACCAAACTCACATTTGCTAAAGTTAGCGAATAACTGGCGATCTTTGAGAGTCTGTAGAACAATTCTCAAATGACTTGCATGTTCTTCCTCGCTCCTAGAGTAAATGAGGATATCATCAATAAAGACGTTAACGAACAAGTCCAAGTACTGTTTGAACACTCTGTTCATCAAATCCATGAAAGCTGCAGGAGCATTGGTTAGTCCAAACGACATAACTACAAATTCATAATGACCATACCGAGTTCTGAAGGCTATTTTCGGAATGTCACTATCTCTGACTCTGAGCTGATGATAACCCGATCTGAGGTCTATCTTTGAGAAATAACTAGCACCCTGAAGTTGGTCAAACAAGTCATCAATCCTGGGGATGGGATACTTATTCTTGATTGTGACCTTGTTCAACTGTCTATAGTCAATGCACATTCTGAGAGAACCATCTTTCTTCTTTACAAATAATACTGGTGCACCCCATGGTGAAATACTAGGTCTGATGAAACCCTTATCTAGAAGGTCTTTCAACTGCTCTTTCAATTCCTTAAGCTCTGCTGGAGCCATTCTGTAAGGAGGAATAGAAATAGGCTGGGTATCTGGATGGAGATCAATTCCAAAGTCGATTTCCCTTTCGGGAGGGATCCCAGGAAGATCTTTTGGAAATACTTCTGGAAATTCACAGACTACTGGAACTGACTCAAGAGTTGGGGTTTCAAGGCTAGAATCCTTAACCCGAACTAGATGATAGAGATAACCCTTAGATATCATCTTTCTGGCCTTAAGGTAAGAAATAAATCGACCCATAGGCACTAGGCTACTACCCTTCCATTCTAAGATTGGTTCGTCTGGAAACTGAAAACGAACAATCCTAGTTCTACAATCGACTGAGGCATAACATGAGTGTAACCAATCTATGCCTAGAATAACATCGAAGTCTACCATTTCTAACTCTACTAGATCTACTAAAGTGACTTTCTGAGAGACTGTGATAGGGCAATTTCTGTATACTCGTCTAGCTATAACTGGGTCACCAACTGAGTAGAGACTTAGAAAGGTTCTGAGAGAGTTTCTGAACTAACACTGAATCGGACTGCTATACTGAGTTACAAAAGACAAAGTCATGTCCGTTGTCTGAGTGAACCATATGTGAGTCACATCCTTGAGTTGGTAGGATGCCAATCTCACCTATCACTACCAGTTACTGACATCACACCAAATATTTTCTTGACCTTGTCAATGAACTTCTACGGGTCCTTACCAACTTGCGACCCTGAAAACTTAGGTGGATTCATCCTAACGAAATCACAAACTCTGGCTGCCACTAATCGATCATTTCTATTAGTAGGAACTCGAACCTACTGATTGTTCTTGTTGTTCGTACTCTGAGCCAAAAGCTGAATTGGCGTTCTGAGGCATTTGAACTTCCTTATCTGGTACTAGAGAAACTGCGTTAGCATTGCGTGCATTAGCATTCCATGCCTAAGCTCTACGAGAAGGCATGATCTTAAGCGCATAACGATGGATTAGAAAGAAGATCATACCAACGCATGATAAGAATATCAAGAAAGTGAAGTTTTCCTAAAACACTTCATAGCCTCCCTCTCATTAGATGTGGTGCACTTCACACCCATGAAAAGGACTCTACTTAGTGCGGCTTTTCAGACATCCTAGGACTCTTGAACCTAGTGCTCTGATACCAAGTTTTGTCACGCCCCGAGCTACCCCCGAGACGCGGACACGAAACCTAGGACCACAAGTGATCCCAAGCTAACCCTGCTGGCATGATCATGAGCATACTAAAGAATAATAAACTGATGCGGAAGCTAAATCATAATTTAATCTGAAAAGATGGGAAATACCCATATGCTAAAACTGAGATATATGAAAAACTGATGAGTTTAATACAAAGAAATATTAACTCACTACTAAGCTGAAACTAACTATGTCTGAAAATAGCCTCTAAACTGGACTAGAAATACTGGGACAAGCCCCAGCTAAATCTAGCAAAAACTGAAACTAAATGACTAAAGACTGAAATGAAACTCATGACTCTTGTCCTCGGAGAATGAGGACTCACCACTGAATCTGCTGAACTGGAGATCGGGAAATCGATCTATGTGTGATCTGGATGCTGAGAACCTGAACCTACATCACGAGAAGATGTAGCGCACGTATGCGTCAGTACTTGAAAGGTACTGAGCATGTAGGATAGAGTAAAGCTGAAATAAAACATAACTGAACAAGCACAAAAGCAAGTATAATAATCTGAACATGATATACTGAATTTCTGAGCTAACTGAATGCAATGACCAATTTATAACATGCTAAAACTGAATACTGAATATACTGATAAATGGTCATGCAGAGAGTCTGACTGAACTGTGGGAGCTACTAATAACCGATAATAAAACCACATGAGCTAAATGTGGAGTCCGATGTATACGCCCCATCGAGAGGACCCAATATACCCTGCCAAAGGTATAAAGGCATGCTGGCGTGATCACTAAACTGATTGCCCACAGAGGGGACTTACAACCTACTTGGCTAGTAGTTCTGGGACTATTGGGTACGCTAAACCCTAGTCCAACTCGATATTATGCTACTCCCAATGAATTCTGTAAATTAACTGATTATGTCTGAGTTTCTGTAAATACTGGATAGCTCGAAACTGAACATGCTAACTGAGAATGCAACAATTAATCTGGTAATTATGCATTTATAACTGAGGCATGTATATCTGAAGTGTCTGAAATATCTGACCTAGCATGTGTAATTCAAGGACTAAAGAAATACAAAGCTAGGGTTCTGAAATTCATGCGATAATCTGAGTAATAGAATGATAATCTGATTTGGAACATATATTTAATAAATTCATGAAGTTCTATCAAAGTTCTAGAAACCCTAGGTTTAATCATGATAAGAAAATCAAGAATCTGACTGAAAACTAGGGACCCAATGGGTGAAAGGAACCCACTAGTGAAATTCCGCATACCTGGTGATGAAATCCACGGAAAAATAATTAAGTTTCTGGGCTGGAACTGCTGGAGCTTGTGGCGTTCTTGAACTAGGGTTCTTGAGCTTTTTTTTCTCCTCTCTTGCTTCTAATTTTCTAGGTTTTGATTTAATGATTTGACTTGGATATGTTTTAATTATGTTTCTAGGATTAAATTGACTAAAATCTGATGATTTAGGGTCAAAACGACGTAACTTATGGTTTAAACGGAGTGGGAAAGGTCAAAAAGACCCCTGGGAAGGTTGCTGTCGGGCCACACGACGGCCAGGACTGACGGTCCGTCGTGTTCCCGACGCCCCGTCGTTTGATCCGTCGTGAGGGCTTATTCGACAGGCCTTTACTAAAATGGGCATAACGCTTTACTCGGAGGTCTGATTTTAGCAAGGTCGGTGGATATGGAAAGATAATTCAATTATCTATCTGTGGGTAGGTCATGATAGACATAATTCATTTTGTGATAAGAGTTATGATCATTTTAAGTTGACCCAACTGCATTTCCCCTTAACTGTCTGCAAAAAAAAAAAATATTCTGAAAAACTAATTTTTGGTCTGTTTTGGCTACGGGGTGTTACAGTTAGAACCCAAATAAAAGGGAAAATAAAAATATGAGAGGCGTGGGATTCGAACCCACGACCTCTATGCGGATGGGGGGGAGATAAAAATAAAAAAAAAATGAAATGTGGCTGTGGAGATTCGACCCCACAACCTCACAGTCAACTCAATTAGTCAACTCTTAAAAGGGAGAATAAAATAAAGAGGTTGTGGGGGTTCGAACCCACAACCTCTCGGCCTTAAGCGAATGGAAGGGAAAGAAAATAAAAGAGAATTTAGTTTGGCTGAGGGGACTCGACCTTGGGTCCCAATGTCTTACATGGACCGAAACAAATAAAAGAAAAACGAAAATGGGGTTGTGGGGGCTTGAACCCACAACCCATCGGCCAATGCAAGAAAAATTTTAAATAGACAAGTAACCCTTCAATGTAAATATTGTGATTTGACTTAGAGTTAAAATGTTATAAATATTAGAGTGAAATCAGTTAATAATGTAAATGACATTCAATTGATTCAAGACTTGGGTTTCCTTGCCCATACTTCCGTATTGATACATAAGTCATACGTGAACAAACGTCCAAGAATAATGCCACCCACTTAGATCAAATTCAAGATCTTGGCATAAATACAAGATACATAAGTCTTGTACTACATAATCTTAGGAATGTAAGAATCACTTAACGAACTATGAATGAAGCCTCATGGCTTGTGTGTATAGACTCATAAGTCTAACATACGTTCAAAAGTAAGTGAACCCAAGACGTATAAAATGAAATGATGAACCTTAGAGGGGTTAAGTAAGTGTGTGAGACACACCAAATTGCCAAGTACATTGGCATATGACGAAATGAACAATCACGTAATAAGAGGTGAATAACTAAGAGAAACAAAGATGCAAATGATGATGAATGTGGTGACAACATGATATGAGGCTAATGTAAATGAGGAGAGTAATCTCAAATGAGCCTAAGTAAATGTTACTAACATGTGTTCACCTATGAGAGTATAACATAATGAAGAGACCAGTCTCTATGAACACTCTAATGAGAGTATTGAGCTTAACACACTTAATACGAATGATGAGATGAGAAATCATCTAATGAGCTATGATGTCCTCATACTAGAAGTCAACTTCCATAACGTATGAGATGAATGAAATGGAACTTTATACTGAGCACCGATAGACTAGCTATGAGCGGTGATGCCTTCTTTCGGGAAGGGCGGAGGTTCACGTAACTCTCATGAGATGAGACTGTCCGGCTTGCCGGGTATGGGTCTCCTTATATCTCCTAGTCTTCGAACCTATACTGCCAATATAGGGATCTGGCGGGGTTAAATTCCCATGTACGCTAGCATGTTATTGGATCACTTTGGCCGGTGATTCCACCTCTTTTCGGTGTAGGGGAGACACTGGATTTCATAATGCCCACATGATCTATGTCGGTTAAAGTTAAAGTTCCCAATGAATGAATGAGGCCAGCCTCAAATGATGCACATAATGAAATGAATGATACCAAAGGTGTTAGGATAGGATAATCAAAAGGTGAGTTAGATTCAAGTAATGACATTAGGTCATTCTTGGTCATTGCACAACGAACCTAATGAAAGTCTTAAACTACATCCTAGGTAGAACTGGTGGTTTCACTGGACTATGAACGAAATGAAATGAAGTACGTATGAATGAATGAAGCAGACTCTCTGTTTGCTAATGAAGACTCCCTAGTTGAGGTCCCATATGTTGAGCCCTCATTTCTGGGATGTCTTAATGTCAAGTCCATGATTCCAAGGTCTCATGGCATATGAATGAATGATATGAAAGAAGTTATGTACTACATGTAAAATGTATTGTATGCTATATGGTATGTGCTATGTGTATATGTTATGTGCTGTGTGCAAATGTGAAAAGTATGATGATGTATGTTATTCTCATGGTATCACTTTCCTAATCCAAATTTGGAAAGCTCACTTACTTTCCTCATCCAAATTTGGAAACTTTCCTAATCTCAATTTGGCAAGTCCACTGACTTGACTTTCAAAAATCATGTTGTTAGGAAAGAGCTATTCTTTCTCATGCATGTCCTTGGTGTGTGCTTGCATATACCCATACTTAGTACAAGTGTGTACTAACCCCATACAAACTCTACTATTTTAGGTGCAGGCACAGGTGGACGGTAGAGCTACAGGATCATCGCTGCAGTTATCCGGACGTCCAGCATTCATTCGGTTTTTGGTAGGTCCTCATGCTTTCGAGGATGCTACTATTTATGTTCTAGCTTAGTTTAGGAGTTGAGCTAGTGGAGCATGTTCCACTAGCGTTTCTTTCTTATTTTATTTAGACTATATATGGGTGCCATTTTGGCAATTATACAATTATGTTATTGAACTATTTCTTTCATTTGATTATCTCTTAATGTTTAGATGGTTGATGTTGAACAAATTACGAATGTATAAGAAATGTTTAGAAACAAAAAGTTTCAAATTTTCCGCTAAAAATTAACCTATGTAAAGTAAGAGTGACGTAAGTAGGCTTGTGTGCGACCTCTGAGAGGTCAACGACGCCGGTATCGTCTGGGGTCTAGATTCCAGTCGTGACAGCCTCCATGGCAACCTTGTCATTGTAGTGGTAACCCCTTGAATTCCCTCCATGATAGAGGCTACCATGTTCTTCTCTAGCTTCTTTACCAACTTCATGCTTGATAATGGATTCCCATTCACTCCCATCTTGAGGGTGGTTTCTATGTTGTATCCTATCAAATGGCACTGGACCCATTCTACCTCTTGGTACACCTTGCAACACGTGACTTATTGGTTGATTCCTTGGTTAATCATTACATGGTGCTTCTTCACCTTCACCTTCAAAACCTTCTTGATCTTCATCATCCCTCTCTTCATTCAAAGGATTTGGTTGGGGTTGCGGTCTTTGTGTTACACCCTCAAAACAACTTAGGTGAAACTAGTGCCTAACATATTTTTCATGAGGATATAAGTTCCTAAAATGGTTTATAATGTGGTAATGAGGCAGTGTCTAAAGATTTGGGTGAATTGGAAGTCAAACGTCATGGGACGACGACGACGTTCGACGACTAAGTCACCTATAGCCTCATGTGTTTTTATGTGTTTATGTGTGTTTAATGAGCTTATGAGGTCCTTATATGAGTAATAATAGTTTTTATATACAATGTGTCAAGTTTGAAGGTCAAACGTCCAAGAATGTCCAAGACGTTCCAAAGTTTTGCCTTGAAAACGTGCTTGTGTGTTTTAGTGTGTTTCATCAAGTTTTATGTGTTGTTTTGAGGTAAAATTGATGTGAGAGGTTACTAACATGTATATGAGAGTAATTAATGTGGAAACGTCTGGGCAAAACTCCCCGAGGACCGACGAAAGGGTCCTAGAGGAGGACCAAAGCCTTGGGCTAGCAAGCTGCCCAAGGCAGCAACATTTGGTCATTGGGGGAACAAGTCCGCGTCGCGGACTTGGTACACCAAGAGACAAAATGTTTCTCCGTGTCACGGACACATGGCGGACTCCACTGGTTCAAGAATTAATTCCAAAAATGATGCGGGAACAGCTCCGCGTCGCAAACTTGTTTCCTGACGATAATTCCGGAAATTTAAGTTGAGTTTGAGTTGGTTAAAAGGTCCTATAAGTTCAGGGGTCTTTTGGATATTTTAGGGGGTAAATATTGGCGGTTATTAGACCTATTTAAACCCCAATTCACCCTTCAAATCAAAACCCTCAAGTCCAAAACAAAATATCTCCATCTTTTCTCGCCAAAAACCTCCATTGATGAAGATTTGAAGCTCCAAGGAAGAAGATAGATTTTTCAAGTTTTTCTCCATCAATCTTGTGGGATTTTCATCACAATTAAGGTATGATTCTTCATCCTTGAAATCTTTTTCTTCAAGGAGTCAATTCAAATGACTTTCAAAGATGATCCAAAACATGAAATCTTCTAAATTGAATTCTAGCCATGGGTCTTTGCATGATGATTTTCCTGAATTCTTCATGAACCCATGCAAAACATAATCTCTTCAAATTGGCTATATTTTGGATGTTATGATCTTGCCTTAATGTTTATGAATTCTAGTGTAGTTTTCTATGGGCTGTTGAATGATGTATAGGCTATTTTAGATTGATAAATATATATTGAATTGATTTAGATTCATTGAGTATTATGATTTTTGTATTGAATTTATGATCATGGCCATGGTTAAGGGCCTTTGAGTATTGTATTGGATTATTTAGCTATGGATTGAAGTGGTGAGAATGGATTTGGTGGTACACTTCCCTAATTCTCTTTATTTTATGTAATGTTGTTCTTGAATATGTTGTAATTGGTATGGTCCACTTATGATGGCATTGTTATGTGTTATAATTATGAATTATGTGGCCTCGTCGGTGTTACCTTATGTATTATGATGATCATGACCTTGTCGGTACTACTTGAAGTATTATGGTGATTTGTGTAGTTGGTTATGTGAAGTATGATCATATCTACCTACATGTTAGTAATGTGAAAGTATGTGGTTCTTCTATTGAAGTTGTTAGGTGATCATGTTAGACTATGACTATGTCTTTGTGTGTGTAGTCTTAAAGTTGATGAATGATTCTTCCTATTGGGTTATTGAGTCTTATGATGACTATATTGATGGTTCTATAGTAGTATATAGGATGACCTATAGTTGACTTTGTGGTGCCTATGTGCTTCTTGATGTGATACACTATATATGATAAAGTGAAGTGTTGATGTGTCTTATCTAGGTAGACTTAAGTCTTTCTTCTTGATGCATAAATGGTATGTTAATATGAGATGTCTTGACTTAGGATGCTAAAGCCTCTTAGTCTTGTATGTATGAATGACACGTGTCCTTGAACATAGTGAGAAGGTCAACTTATGTGGAACCTTTGAGAAAGAAGGTTAAGATAAGCTTGAAGTCGAAAGCCGTAATGGTATCCTTCTTGTGTGAGTATGGACTTAGGAATTATTGGATCAAACGGCATGAAATAATTCTTAGGAAAGTCATTAAGCTATCCTCTTTGCCATTGTAAGGCAGCCCTAGGGGACCTCTTTGGTAGGGTTAATGTTATTGGGTTATGAACTAGATATGGAACCCCTTCGTATGATCCTTTATGTGAAATACTCTATGAGAACAAAGTATAGCACCGAGTGAGTATGGTATGGGAATTAGCTCTATTTGTATTATGAGAATAAAGGACAAAGAAACCCATCATATTCCCGGACCATGTTCCTACATGGGATGTGTCCAAGTTCTACAATTGGCAAGTAGAACACCCTCTATCGGAGTAGGTTACAACTCCGGATTCCATGTTTCTCTACCATGGTCTATGTAGATTATTGCCTATTCTCATCATACGGGATACCTACTAGTGTTTGAGAAGTCCATGAAGTTTAAGTGGTGGTATGAGACGCTACCTAGACATTGCACCCTTAGGCTTTGAAGATGTTAGTTAGTGAGTCCCTAGGTATTCTCCAAGACCATTACTTGAATATCCTTATGTGATGCATGTCTCTTAAATGAACTAATGAAGTTAATGACATAAGTTAGAAAGTATGTCATTGAATGAGTACCTAGTCTATAGTAACTTTCAGGATTTCCTAGTTAAAGTGTGCAGAAGGCATTAAGGATCTTAATATCTTCATGTCTTATCTAGGGAAGTATTAAGAATGACTCTAGGTAGGAAGGTTGGTTGATACTTTAGACATGATCTAAACTTAGGATGTCTTAAGGATTATTTAGGTAACCTTGAAGAGGGTATATGAGCGTTCTCTTGTAGGATTACTTAAGTAAGTCTTTTGATAACCTTGGAAAGGAGAATGTCATATTATGTATATGTTATGTGTTTTGGTGTATTGTAAGTGTATTCATCTTATTATAAGTAGTCCCAAGGATCATTTAGGTGTGATTAGAGAGGGTATATGGGCGGTCTCTCTTTGTCTTACTTAAGTGAGTCTTAGGATAGCTTTTAGTGAGAAGGTTTTATGTAAAATGAGTTCACTGTGAAACTTAAAGTGGTTCACTGTAATGTTTGGTAGTTCACTGTAATGTTCCTAAAAATGTGGTTAAATGCTTATGTGTTATCTTATGTGTTCCTAAGGTATTAAATGTTGTTCTTATGCTTATACTATGATGTTTTAATCAAAAAAAGCATATTTCCATTAAATGTTCGTTATCATGATTTTTATGCATCAAGCCATACTCAGTACATGTGTTTGTACTAATTCTATATTTTATCTATCTCTAAAGTTATTCATAGGTGAAGGAGCATTTGGGAGCGAAGCTTGGACTATAGGATCTTTCAAGCAAGTTTGAAGTATGTCCTCATTTGACTCGAGGGCATAAATATCATTTGATTTCTTATTTTGAAGTATTGTAATAGACTTAGTAGTCTTATATTTCGATTGTATGGGCCGTGTCCCAAGTATCTTTTGAGTCTAAGATTTGATGACATGAGACTTAGTATTTAGTTTGGTTTTATATGAAAGATATTTTTAAAGACTATCCAAATGTTGTGAAAAGTTTTAATTCCGCACTACTTTTAATATATGTATAGGCGATGAATGATGCGAAAGGTCTTGTACAAGACCTCATAGAGGTCAAGTACGCCGTGTTGTGATTCGAGAGTGTCATATGTTCTAGGGTGTACTCTCGGGTCATGACACTTTGGTAGGTAATAATTTGGTTAAATGGTGTGTGTTAAGGATGTTTTTGATATGATGGAGCTTCTTGACTAAGTGGAAAATGCAATGGTCGATTGGTACTTTTGATATTTAAGCCCAATAGGTTGAAAGTTGGGTGCAAATCTTGGCGGAAGGGTTCTGGGTGTGAGAGTAAGAGAATGAGTGTGATCACGCCCACTTGTAGAAGCATGAAAAGTAGCTTGTGGTGTGAAGTAACTTGAGTTGACTCTACATTCTACAGTAGCCAGTCTCCCATTTATCCGTGATATATCACCCCGCACATTGTTCAACGATTCCAACAAGGCTTCCAAAGTAATTTCTCCGACAGGTGCTTAAGCATCTCCTCATGTATCCATTGTACCTGACATTCAAACATCTCACAAAAACAAGCACCAAACAACGTTATCGTTAATAAATTGAACTCACAATCACTCGTGTTTACACACCTTTGATTGCCTCTCAATTGGTGCTGCTAAGGTTGTCAATCATTTTACACTGTCGATCACAAGGTACCAATTTCAAATCTAGGTCGGAATGGATTCTTGTTTGAAGAAGAACAGACGACTCGATTAAACAAATGGACTTGAATTAAGAGTTAACTACAATATAAAAACGAGAATAGCACGAAAAGAAAAGGCACAAACAAGGAAGTGCCTTCAAGAGTAAACACGTAGAGTAATTATGAGTTTAAAATCAGTTTAGGTTTCTTAAGAACGTTTAGGAATCAAAAGAAAAGAAACTAAGAATTTAGAACATGAGTGTAGCTTGAGTTTTCGATCGCCGAATGACCTGTTTTCTTTACCCAAGTTGAAGTTTTGCCTGCCAACTTGAAGATGGACTCGCCAAACTCTGCAAATGGACAAGCAAACTCAGAGATAGGGGTGGTAGTTCGGCGATGCACCATTGGGACTCGGCGACCAAGGCTTGGTTCCGCCGAATGTTCCAGTAGCTCCCTCATATGGGTGAACAATTTGGCGAGCAACCTCCCCAAAGGGCGAGGCGCTGATTGGTTAGGCGATGCACTCTTTTTCTCTCCAAATGGACCCTCTACAGCTCCTTTAATGCTTTAAATTTAAAATTTGGTGGTCCCCCTGCTCTTGTCCTTTAGTCTTTTAGGACTTACCCTTTTAGTAAATACCCTATTACAAATAACTTTACTCTTTATCTTTCTTCCCCTTTTAAATCAAACACTTGCTTTTCAAATATTCTCTTCCTTGAAGATATAAATGTTCTGCAAGAACTTCAAGAACAAGATGAACACCAAAATAAAACCCTTAAAATTTTTGCCTCAAAATTTCACAAAAATTTAGATTAAGGTTATCTTTGTTATGGGGAACAACACCCAATACTCTTTTTGAACTTTAATTCCAAACCAAAACACTCAGATTTCAAAACCCACTTTGTCTTCTTCAAGCTTTTTCAAGTCTTCAATTGTGGATTCTTCAATAAGACTCCAAACTCCTTCCAATATCAGCCTAAGACTCAAATAGGGTTGGAGAACACTATTCCAACCTTAGAACCTCAAACAAGACTTAGATCTAAGAAACCCATTTCAACAAAAATCTCAAAAACAAAAAACAAAATATTTTTTTTTGTACCAAACCCAAGACTAGATTCATAGGAATGAAGCTAGACTCAACTTTGATACCAAATAATATGATTCTCACACGAGAAATGATGATAATATGCTAAAATAAAAAATACATGAAGTAAATTATAAATACTAGACACACTAAGAGCAAATCAACGGAAACCTATTGGTATATTATCCCCAAAGACCTCAATCGAGTAATCCTACAGTAGCACCTAATTCTTACGACGACCTCAAGGGAATCAATATCCCAAGCAACCAACATTTCTAACAAGAAGGCAACAAAAGCTTTACCAAGCTCTACACACTCAACATGAGTTTTCAGTTTTCAATATCAAAATTGTTTAAGTATAAAAGTAACCCTAACCAGCTATTTATACAATTTAGGATAAAACACCCAAAAGTGACGCGAAAGGCAAAAGGGCGAGCTGGGTGGGGCTCGCCTAGTGTCTTGGCGATGCGCCGACCTGGTAGGCGAGCAATACTGCATTTCTTCAGTCTAGGTAACATTTTATAATATTAGGTGGGCTGGGGTCCATCGCCTAATCCATTGGGCGATGCGCCAAGAAGGCCCTACTCGCCAAAAGTCCCCTTTTCAGCAATCTTTGAGGCATGAAAGTCCTTGTTTGCCATCAACACCATCTCGAGCACCTCCATATTCATGAATAACCCTTGCATCCTTTGAAGGTATTGATCTTGGCTTCTAGTAAATTGCCTTGATGTAATCCGTATTGCATCACTCCCCGTCATAGATGTGGCACTCTTCAAACCCATGAAAGAGACTCTACTTAGTGCGACTTTCAAACACCCTAGGACTCTTGAACTTGAGGCTCTACAGTAGCACCTAGAACTCAATCGAGTAATCCTACAGTAGCACCTAGTTCAAGAGTCCTAGGGCGTGACAAACTTGAGGTACATAGTTCTGGGACATGGGAGTACGCTAAACCCTCTTCCAACTCGGTGCTAAGTTTACTCCCAACTGGATATAAATCTAAGAATGCAACTGTAATACTGAATAGCTCAAAATATTGATAATTATCTGTGAATGCATCATACATACCGAAAGGTATGTCATTCAAACTTTGAAGCATGATTTTCTGACTAATCTAGCTAGCAAGTATAATCATGAAACACATATAATTAACATAAGCTAGGGTTTCTGAGTTTTATACATGGGACTATACTAATTCACAAAGAAACATGTAATTAACATCATAGATACTATAGCAGCTAAAAATTCCAATGGATCCCTAAGATCAGGGAACCCTAGGTATGAACAATTTATGAAGAAGCTGAAGAATTGACTAAATTCGACAGACCTAATGGGTGAAAAGAACCCACTAGTGAAATCCACATACCTCATGGAGTAAATTACGGATAAATCCATTGGATTTTGGGGTTCAACATGAAGAAGATCTATATGTGTTCTTGAGAGAAAAATGTCACCTCTTTCTCTTTATTTTCTTTCTACGTCTAGTGATTCTTAGGAGAATGAATGTTTTAGGTAGTTTTTGACTAATTAACTAGACTTAGACAAAGTAAAATGATGTAGTTTAAGTAACAAACACATAAAGCAAAAGACCAATATGTCCCTCACTTAAAGCTGACGAGGTGATTGTCAAGAGGGGCTGCATGAGTCGATAAGGTATCATGGCTCATCTAGTGAGTCGTGATGTTTCCCTACCCGACAGTGCTTCACTAAAATGAGCATAACTTTTTACTATAGGCTCGAAATTAGAAAAACTTGGTGGCATTGAAAAGAGGACTCAAGGACCTTTTTAGGTCATGGGCCATGTAATTGATTTCGTGCTAAAAGATATGATCGTTTGAATTTGACCCAAAACTCAAATGATAAGTCCCTTTCACGGACGACTTCATGGGCCATGTGAAGCTTCATGGACCATCTAGGCATTCGTAGTCCTTCACAGTGACCTTGGTATGCAACCTCACTCTCTAGGTGACTTGTATGAACCCCTAGACAGACCGTCCAAGTTACCACGGGCCGTCTAAGGCATCGTCTAGGTGAATCCTGCCTAGGGAAATCTTGGATGGTCTCACGATGCCCTTAATGGGTCGTGGACCCCTAAACGGACCATCTAGGTGTCACATCCGCGAGCACCCCTAGACGTAATCGGCGCCGTTATCCTCAGAGAGGACTAAGACTAGCCTCTTAGCAATAGTCATTACATTTCATTGGTTAAAAAGTGTGGAAAATTAAAACTTTTCATATACATATATATAATGAGGCTTCTCGCTTACACATCATATATACATAGGGAGTTTACATAGACTCCTCGCATAGGAAGCTTACATAGGCTTCTACTTTTATATGCCACATATACAATATAAAAATATAGTCTAATAGGAAAGTCTCATATAAAACCATCTAAAGTGGAATAGAACAATTCGGGCATAGCCCTTACACAAATGTATAATTGCCACTTAGGGCTTACAACAATGACTTGAACAATCAGAGTGAAATGAAGGTCTTTAGACTATAACAAGTAACATAGGTAGAATAGGAAAAGGCATCATCCTCGGATCTTGAGAACCTACCCACACTTGGAGAAAGATATCCAAACCTTCTTCAAAGTAACCTCAATACTTCAACGGCCCGAACCTACATTGTTTGGGAAAATGGAAAGAATATGGGTTAGTACACCACTTGTATTAAGTATGGAAACATATGCACACATAAACTTAGAAATCATGCTAAATGGGACATTTGTTCAAAACCATGCTAAGTTACTTTGAAAAACCTTATTCACAACCAAGAACACATATAAGACAATAATCATATATTTCTTAAGGATATAGCATATTCAACACAAGAGGAACATCATCAAGTTAAGTCAAGTCAACATCTGTAGTAGCATATTAGAACTCATAGCCAAAGCAACTCCAACATCATGTTATAAAACAAAGCATGTACAAGAGTCCATAACATTACAACATATGCAAGACCCTTAGTCATAGTCCACCATCAAGTCTACAAGTGCAATGACCAAGTAAAGTCCCATAACCTCACTCGACCATGTAAACCAAACAAAGGATCATAAATAATGTCTAACTTCATATAACATATATACCAACAACATGTTCATAAGTGAAACCAACATCATATAGTATCATTAACATGTAAAGTCAACATATGCATATCAGTTCCTTTATAAGAACGTAAGATCATAAGAACATCCTCCTATGACTTCCCTCAAGGCCAACTAGTGCAATGTATAGGTAGAGTCCCATGTCCTTACCTAGACTAAGTCAAACCCATTATTTCATCCTAGTTAGAGTTCACTTTATTACTTCATTTTACTTTCGAGAATACTTGCCTTAACCTACATAGATCACATGAGCTAAATGTGGAATCCGGTGTCATGAAACCCTACATCGAAAGAAGGTGTACTACTTGCCAAGGTAGTACCAAAACATGAACATAGAATCTTGGTGGATCCACTAGCTAGTATTCTTATGGGGGAAACATAGTTCAAGAACTAAGAGACATGTTTGAGACCCTCTTTATGCCATTGGCATTATAATCTCTATATCATGAGTACAATAGTGAACCTACCTTCCCTACTTGGGAAGGGACACTCCTCACTACTAGTTCACTCGGTGCTAAGCTAGAGTCCCTTTTGAAATGTCTTTATGTCTTTCTTTAACAATCAAAACTTATTTTAGGTCATAGGAGACTAACCCCTTTGTATAGTCATAGTCATTATCTCAATAGGAATTGCATGAGAACATCCTTTCAATACAACCCTCGTATGTGAGATTAAGATATTATCATCATCATGTCATAATTTGGTACATAAGTAATTCATAACCAATCTTATATCATTTCATCTTAATCATAATCTCATGATTCACATAATCAAGAAAGTTCAATTGTATTATCTACTTAATCTAACCACAAGATATGCTTCAATTGAACTTCATCATCAAGTACAAGCCATCGTAATTGAAGTAAAGGATCAAGATCACAAAGTCTTATCAATTCTCCTTCAAAAGCCATCATTCATGGTCTTACCATCAACTAACCAATTTCATCCAATAATAGGTGCAATAAAATCATACAATAGTAATTAACATAAGAACTAAGTCAACTACATCAACACTAGTTCATAACCTAGGGTTAGGGAATTGGGGTCAATTCGTCACCTCTTCCCCATATTAGGTTTAACATCAAGAACTACCATAATTGAACAATAATAAATCATAATATAACCATAAAAATCATTAGAAATCAAGAACAATACAATTTGAAAGATAAATTTCGGATTAGAAAGAAACCCATGTTCAATTCATCTTTTGTAAATCAATTTTGAAAGAACCCTTAAGGGAAAGGAATCCCAAAGGTGAAAGGTTCTCATACCTTGATAATTCTTGAAGATTGATGGAAAAAACTGATGTTCTTGAAGCTCTAATACCCTTGACCTTGGTCTCTATGGAGCTTTCTTTGGGGAGAGACAAAGTAGAGAGAAGGAAGAGTGATTTGAGTTTGGGAATTGTGGGGTGTTAAGTTGGGTTTAGACTTAGCATAGCTTATATAGTCACTTAACTAACTTAATTAACCACCCCTTAACCACTAATTAAACCCCTAACTAATTAACTAATAAATTTGACCTCATTTAAAACTTGACAGTGAAAACATGCCTGACCTACGAGACCCCGACCTACGATTCGTAGGTCAGTCGACTACCACCTGCACCTACAGTCCTGCAGGTCTGTCGATAAGTTCAGAGAGTATGAATTTTAGCCATTTTTGGAAAATGGATAAGTGTGGGACTACGGAACCATCGACGCCCCATCACTCAGACGACGCCCCGTCGATTGGCTTCGTAGGTAGCCACTGCCAACACTGCCTAATTTTGCAAATTTGGGTCAAATGCAAGGGTCCTCTCCAAGGACCCTTAGGGTGGTCCTTGGAGATTTGTACCCGGATGTTTCGACCCTAAACACACTCTAACACTATTTTTCCACCTTTTCACCAATTTTCATCAATTTCCGACTCCTGAAACCCCATGATATAGGCTAAGGCACACTAATACCTCTTTCACAAATCTTCGGACGTCATGGACGTTTCTTGATTTCTTGACTCTAAAAATTCCTAAATGGATTATAAACATTATTTTAGGTCTTATAACAGTGTTTCAATTCTTGGATACTCATGTGAGGCTTTAGATTAGGTTTTAGACTTTCAAAGTGTTACACTAGGTTTTCGTGAAGGGTCCATTGTCCATTTTTGGTTCGTGGACTTGTCTGTTTGTGCTTTCTAGCCCTTTCTCGAAGTCTGTGGTGTTACATATAACCTTTAAAGTTTCTATATTATAAGTGATCATTATTTTTTGGGATATCTGGAGAAGTTTTTTTATTATTTCTTAGAGCATTTTCCACCACAAAAGATTTAACCTTTTCACACCTATTTTTATACCATGAATAAAAGTCAATAAAATTACCTTCTTTCAATGATGATTCACTTTCATCATGATCGTAAAATAACAACCCTTGATTCAAGAAGTCTTACCACATCAATTGAAGCATTTAAGTGTGTCCAATATTCATGCTTAATTTGATCAGATTGTTTGTCAAATGTAACACAAATGGATAGTTGTTGTATTTGATCATCACAATTTCTTTTTTCTTGATCATGAATGCTATTCTACCCTCCAATATGTTGATCAAACTTAACTTTTATATGTTAATTCCTTACCGTTATTCTTCAAAATACTTCACATCCACCTTGATGAATATTATTGCCTTCAAATAAATAACACAGCAAGCAATGTACCACATCTACATTCTCATTATACTCCTACTAATCATATTCTTCAAACCATTTAGAATTGAAACGACGCATTGTTTCAAAAATATAGATTGAGAAAATTCATGAACCTTAGGTCAACAAGGACCGATTTGCACATATCCCCTTCTTATTTTAGCACGACGTTTTAGATCATGATTTTAAATTAGAGTTTTTGGGCTAGATCAAGTTCTATAGCATTTAAATCAAGTTTTTGTTTCTTTTAAGAATGTGATAGTATCTCTTATTGACCAACTATTCCTTTTAGGGAAAATTAGCAATTAAGTCATAATACATAATATATTTATTCAAAATAACAACATTTTAAAAATATTTATTTAAAATATCAGAATGACAATATTCTAAAAATAATAGACCCCATTACCCACTTTTCACTCTCTAAATATTTTAACCCAAATTCTATCATTTGTCTTTTTTTCTCTGAAGATTTCTTTCATTATTCCATATCCTCAAGTAACTTTAGACCTTGTATTTTTCTTAAATCAAAATCCTCCATTTTTCTAAGAAATCTTAGAAATCATTCAAAAGATTTTCAACCTTTGTCGAGTATCGAGATACAAAAGTATTTTATATGTTTTGTATGTTGGATCTGAAAGAAGTATCAGGTGAAGAAGTGTCATTTTTGAAGTGTCAATATTAGGATAAATCGATCAAAAGTATTAAATTAGATCTGGAAGATGAGTCAGGTGAAGAAGTCTCATTTTCCAATGTCAACATTCGAAAAATTGATAAAATTGTTGAAGATGAGGGTGATGAAAAACAACTTTATGGCATCTTCTACTATTTATCTAAACTATCAAATTGTATTCTTATTATTTTTATTATTTGTTGTATTTTGTATTAATTACAAAATTCATGTGTGTCTTGCTAAAATTTGAGTTTTTCAGGTGTAACTTGTATTTATTTGTAGTGAGATTCATTTCAAATTATGTATATGTTTAATTTTGTAATAGATAAATAATTTTACAGAATTTTATATGTTATTCTGTATTAGTCTTCATACAATTTTATTATATTTTTGTATATATTCTAACTCTATGCCAACAAGTTTCATATTTTTTGTGCTCATTTTGTATTTTAATCTCATTTTGTTTGCCAAGCAGTGTTGTATTTCTTTTTTATTTTGTATTAATTCTAAGTGTATGCCAACAAGTTTTAGATTTTTTGTGCTCACTTAGTATTTCAATCTTACTTTGTATGCCAACAAGTTTTGTATTTCTTTGTAGTTTATATTAATTCTATACGTATGCTGACAAATTTTAGCTTTTTTGGGATTACTTTGTATTTCTATGTCACTTTGTATGCCAACAAATTTTATATTGTTTAAATTCTATATTCATTCTAAAATCTTTTTCACTGCCAACAAAAATCTCAAATCAATAGACTGTAATTCGACATAAATTGAATATTTTCAATGGAGAGTTAAAAGTTAATATTGAAAATTTGATGTTTAAGGGAGAGAGAAATAATGTCAATTGTGGAACCAAATACGTATAATAAGAAAGAAACTTTGTAAATTTTAATCCCAAAAATAAAAGATGAAAAGAGCATAAGAGTAGTGATTTTATTTTAAAAATGTTTTGCTATGAGACCCATTAAATATTAAAGTTCTGCTATGAGGGCCCATTAAATGTTAAAATATTGTTGTTTTGAAAATTTTCCCCATTCTTTTATATTAGGTTGACTTAGAGACGTCAAACTTATTTTTGATACACTACTAACATAATTGTTCAAGTCCATGGAACTTCAAGCTAAAATATTAACAAAACTAGAATCGTTTTATCATAAATAAGAGAAAGAGAAGGAAAGTGGAGAGAATTATTGACATTTTTATACTCAACATTCAACAATATGGTCATATAATATGGGTAAAGGAATAAAAGGGGAAAACCCAAATCCACAAGGAAAAGGGTATTAAAATTTAAGTAAGGAAATCAATCTCTTTAAATATGACCAAAAAAGGGACTTTATTCGACCTAATCATAAAAGGAATGAACATAAAATTGTCATTTTATACTAGTTTTTTAAATATGCGAAATAGAGTTTAGTTTAAAGCAAAAATAGGCAAATTAGAGAAATGAGGACAGGGTAAGTCGGGATTTTTAAAAAATGGTGACATTAAGGTTTCAAAATAAATGGGTGGTGACATAAGTCTTAAGTATTGGGTGTAGGTGACGATTATGTGATTAATGATTAAGGATTATGGAGTTGCCCTCAAGTTTATATGTTGACAGTTTGGTCCACTGAATTAAATGAAGGGTAAAAGGGTAATTTCACAATACCTAATTTAACCAACTTTTGTCGGAATTAAATGAGGGGTAAAAGAGTAGATTGACTAAACCAAACCTAATTTAACCAATTTTGGTGGGAAATATCGAGCCAAAAGGGGCAATAGAAGATTTTTCCCCTGCCTCTAGCCGTCGTATTCGTCCTCTTTTTCTTCTTCTTCTTCTTCTTCGTCTTCTTCTTCTTCTACTCTCGTCTTTGCTAGCTTGCTTTCCTTTCTTCCTGCTCTCTTCATCTTCTTATTCTTCTTTTTTTTTCATACATTGTGGGTCTTGGCTGCTAGTGTTTGAGCTTTCTTCTTTGAATCAGATTACCTAATCTGTAATTTGTGGACCAAATTTTATTTTGTTTTAATTGGAATTACTTCATAAGCGATTGGGTCACACACCATTTTTTCTGGTAAGTAAAATTAATAGTTATTTGAAATCAATTCATTATCATCTGATCTGGGTACCTGCAATTTTTTCAATAATTTGCATTCGCGTTTCCAACATATTGTTATATATGTTGCAACAATTGACTATTATAACATATTATAGTCATATGTAGCAACATAAATGTTATTTCAATCGCAACAGAACAGTAATATGTAGCAACATATGACTTACATTTCGCAACTGAAAATCCATATGTGGCAACATATGATGTAACATAAAAATGTTGTCACATGTGATTTGTCTGTCACAACAGAATAGTCATATGTAGCAACATTCAATTTACATTTCGCAATAGAAAAACCATATGTGGCAACATATTAAATAACATAAAAATGTTGTCACATGTGATTTATTTTTTCACAATAGAACAGTCATATGTAGCAACATATGACTTACATCTCGCCACAGAATAGTCATATGTTGCAACATATGATATAATATAAATATGTTGCCACATGTGATATAATATAAACATGTTGTCACGTGTGATTTATTGTCACAATAGAACAGTCATATGTAGCAACATATGAGTTACATTTCGTAATAGAAAATCCACAAGTTGCAACATATGAAATTGCAACATATGATATAACATAAAAATATTGCCACATGTGATTTATTTTTCACAATAGAACAGTCATATGTAGAAACATATGACTTACATCTCGCCACAGAATAGTCATATGTTGCGCCATATACTTATGTATTATAATTACTAATTGTTTTTTAATTAATCCTACAAATACAATGTCATTATTTGTAGGGATTGATTGTCGTGGTGAATGGGTCGAGAAGAAAAATCGATTCATATGGCGTTGGAAGGATAGTAAAATACGAGGAGGCGGTTCAGTAGGAATGTATGTCAAAAGAAACATTTTGTATGATGATTTCTTCAATTTAGTCATGCAAAAGTCTGGATACAATTGTAAACCGCAAGATCTTGTTATGAGTTACATTCCCCATTTTTTTTCATATTGAGAAGGTCTTACCTTTTAGAATAATCGATTAATCTAGTTTGCTTGTTTATTTAGGAGGAGTAGAGAAACCGCCCATATTAAGAGTCTACGTAAAAGAAAATCCTATCGAGGAGGATCATAATGTAGACGAAGGCGAACAAGATATGTTTACTGATGAATTTCATCATGCGGACATGAATACTCCTAATGATGAAATTGGAATAGGTGAAGGTGAAGATGAAGGTGAAGGTGTAGGTGAAGGTCAAGTTGAAGGGCCGGACCTGGAGAGCAAGTTTCCTCCTACACCTATAGTTGGCAGCAACAATCCATGTGCTTCTCAAACTTCACATGTGAATAATGTTCGAGATGATGAAACATGTTTTTATAAGGGAATGACATTCAAGAACAAGCAAAAACTGGCAAATTCATTGAAAACTGCTCGCTTGAAAAATATTTTAGACTGAAAAATATGATTAATTCTCGTAATATGTTTTCCTTTAAATGTTCATATTCGGATTGCAATTGGTGGCTAAGGGCTGTGAAATTTACAAGTAGTGACAAGTTTGCCATTAGAATCTATGAAAAATACCATACGTGTGGTTCAGAGCATCTTACAAGTCATAATCCCTACGCCACAGTAAAAGTCATAGAAAAGTACTTTGAAATTAGGTTTCCCAATGGTAAAGGTCCATCCACAAGAGACATGTCAAATCAACTCCGTAAAGAATTGGGTTGTAAGGTAAATTATTGGAAGATTTATAAGGTCATGGAGCATGCTAAGTCTAATGTCAGGGGAAAACAGGAGCACAGGTATGCAGTGCTTAATGCGTACCGTTATATGCTTGAAGTTGCGAATCCAGGAAGCAAGACGACATTGTCGCTCGATGAAAATAGGAGGTTCCAGTACTTCTTTGTAGCATATGCTGCTTGGATAATTGGTTTTCAAGAAATGAGAAAAGTAATAGCCGTTGATGGCACATTCCTAAGGATCAATAATGGAGGAGTTCTGCTATCGGCGGTGGCACAAGATGTCGAGATTCATATATTTCCAGTGGCTTTCTGTGTCGTGGACAAGGAATGTGATGCCTCATATGAATATTTTTTTCAAAATATGAGAAGTTTTGTAGATGATACTGATGAGTTGTGCATTATCTCTGATAAGCATCCAAGTATTCAAAAGATGGTTTCGAGAATCTACCCTCTATCTCATTATGATTGTTGCATGAGACATCTTGGGGAATATTCGAAATAACTTTCACAATTCGAAAGTAGTGTCCCATTTTTATAAATCAGCAAAGGCGTACGATATATGTGAGTTCAATGACCATTTCAATCAAATAAGAGATTTGGTACCAAAGGCGGCTGAAGATCTTGAACGTATTAGATTCCACACATGGAGTAGGGCATATTGCCTGGGAAATAGCTACCATATTATTTTAGTTTATTTTTACTTTATGTGCTTTATTTGATTTTTATCTTTTGTTGTGTAGATATAACATTATGACGTCAAACATCGCAGAATCGATGAATGCTATGTTTGATGTTGAAAGAAAATTTCCCATTGTCGCTCTATTTGATAAAATAAACAGGAGATTTGCATTGTTATTTCACCAGAGGCGTATGGAACTGGTGCACTCTGCAAATAGATTTGTTCCCTCAATTGAAAAAGACATATCAGAGTATGTCAACGCGGACAACAAGTTATTGACCTATTAAATCGCTAACTACAAGTTCAGTGTCACTGATCATGGAGATGTTGATGCTGTGGATCTACAAAGAAGATCTTTACTTGTAGAATTTTTGACTTGGACAACATACCTTGTCCACATGCCATGGCAGCGCTTCGATCCCAACATGGTGCCAATTTTGGAAATCAGATTTACCTGTACTCCTCTCAATATTATTCGGTGGAAAAATACATAATGACATATTGTCAGGAAATTCACCCGGTGCCACCTGAAGATTCTTGGATTGTCCCTTTGGATATCATACAGAGAGAAATACCTTCTCTATATGTTGATCCAAGTAAACCCAAAAGAAGGACATATAAGAGACGGCGTGGAGTTGGTGAATTATTTCCAACAAGAAAATATAAGTGTTCCGTATGTAGGGACTTTGGACACAAAATAACTACATGTCCAAATCGAAATGCCCCATAAGAAGTGTTGTGTTGTTGAATTTTAATGAATGTTCTTTCTTATTTGAGGATGATCTCTATTATCTAATATAATTTATAATAAACTTATGTGATGTTATTTATATATAATGCGTGATTTATTTAATTATGTATTGCTACTTATAACAAAATATGCAGAATAGTGCATATGTGGCAACATATGCCAATTATATGTCAGAATAGTGCATCTGTGGCAAAATATGCCACTTATGTGTTAGATCTTACAACATAAAATTGCATATGTGCCAACATATGTCAATTATATCTAACAAGTACCAAAAAAACAAATCTGTGGTAACATATGCCACTTCTGTGTTAGATCTTACAACGTAAAATTGCATATGTGCCAACATATATCAATTATGTCTAACAAGTACAAAAAAAAAATATGTGGCAACATATGCCACTTATGTGTAAGATCTTACAACATAAAATTTCATCTATGTCAACATATGTCAACTATGTCTAACAAGTATCGTGTAATGTGATGATATAATTACTGTCATTGGAACAACTTTCAAGAAATAAAACTATAATGACGCGACTCTTCAATTTTTATCGTTTTTCAAAAAAAAAAAATACATGCATTTGAAGTCAATTTCTCATTTCTCTTCTCTTCCAACTTTTCAAATTTCACTGAATTTTCAATATGAATAACAAATATTCAAAACTCACTATGATTAAAAAAAACTTCATTGAATCCCTTCCGAGGGAACTAGTAATTCTCATCGTTGAAAGGGTTGCTTCCTACTCCTATAAGATTTAATGAGTGTTAAATTTTGGTATGTATGTATTAATCAATTTTTCGCTATTTAATTTTATTTCCTAATCATTTTGTTTCATTTCTCATCTCCAGGTTTCTCAATGAAGTAGGTAATGAACGTTCTGTATATCAGAAGGTAAATTTGCTCAGGTTTCCTTATCGTAGATGGTCGATTGTTCGACAAGCCATTTCTTTCCTAGAAATCTGCTGAGAATAAGGGAATTCAGAAGCCTTATACAGAGAAGGCGTGGTAATTTTTAATATTTTTTTTATTGTATTAACGTTTTTTTAAAATTTTGCATTTTAAATGTTATATTTGTTCTATAGTATAATTTTTTCAACTGTAGCGATCCAAATGCATTGGAAATAATTATTCAAGCAGCAAACGGTGGCCACACTGGACCTGAGTATGTGCTTGCCATAATGTCAATCTTCGTGGTGAAACAATGAGTGAAGGCTTAATGTTCATTGCTAACATGAAAAAAACTGAGCCAGATGTAGTGAGAAGATGTCGAAATCATCTGTGAAATGTATTATGTGGAATATATGTTTCAGGACCTCGTTTGTTGGGATGAAGACCCATTTGTTGCAATGTTCATCAATATGAGCGAATCGGTCGCAGGATTGATTATCCATGGAGACGACACCCAGGACAGTAAAACGAAGATGATGTTCATTGTAATTTATGTAGCTGTGATATAGAACTAGATTATATAGTTATTTTTCTGCCTCATACGAGGGATTAACTAAATTGTCATATGTGGCAACATATGTAACGAACTTGCAAATTAATTGTGAAAAATGTTGCCCTTCTTTGTTTTGTATATGTTGCGACATATGTCAATTATGTGTTGGATATACAACAGAATATTTTAGATGTGGCAACATATGTCAATCATGACTTATACATTACAATATAATGTATTTGTGTAAACATATGTCAAATATGTTTTAGATATTACAACAGAATATTTTAGATGTGGCAACATATGTCAATCATGCCTTATGTATTACAATATAACGTTTCTGTGTCAACATATGTCAATTATGTGTTGGATATTACAGCAGATATTTTAGATGTGGCAACATATGTCAATTACACATTTAAAAACTAATTACGAATCTGTCCCAATATACTTTTAAATAATGATTACGTGTAACTGTTGTGTTGTGAACAATCAAATCTAATAATTATTGATATCTCGAAACAGATTTAATTTAATAATTACGACTCTTCAGTTTTTTTACTT
The DNA here is from genome assembly GCA_016801875.1 of Solanum sitiens. NCBI lineage: Eukaryota > Viridiplantae > Streptophyta > Magnoliopsida > Solanales > Solanaceae > Solanum > Solanum sitiens. Next base: position 327,449 of record JABWTJ010000371.1, on the reverse strand, counting down.
TGTTGAAACGTCATCTCTTGCAACTTTTCAAATTTGTTGGCATTTTATAAAAACACAACAGAAGGGATGGATAAGTCAAAAGTTGTCTTCTCTCCGTCTTCATTCTCAAAAATGGTTTCAACTAGGAAAAACTTCATTGAATCCCTCCCGAGTGAACTAGTAATTCTCATCGTTGAAAGGGTTGCTTCCTACTCCCTACAAGATTTAGTGAGTGTTAAATTATGTTACAGGTTCCTCAATGAAGTCGCTAATAAACGTTCTGTATATCATAAGGTAACATTGGTCAGCTTTCCCCCTGAACCTACATGGATGATGAATCAACATGCCATATCTTTCATGAAAATTTGCGTAACATCGGAGAAGTTAGAAGCCTTATACAGAAAAAGCATGGTAATTTTAATGTGTTTCATTTTTTTCCACGTTTTCATCAATGTATCTTGTATTCTTAATGTGTTGTTTCTTTTATAGTTCGATTTTTTCAATCTTAATTATCCAACTGCATTGGGAATGGTTAAAAAAGCAGCAGAAGATGGCCACCGTGGTGCAGAGTATGTGCTTTCCATAATTTCAATCTTTGAAGGCGGTATATCCATGAGAGAAGGCTTGATGTGCATTACCAACATGAAAAAAAACATGTCAGTAATAGTGAGAAGATGTCGACACCATTTGCGATACATTTTAAATCAAATGTGGGTGCAAGAACCTAATATTTTGGAAGAAAGACCCATTTGTTGCACTGTGCATCATTCCATCAAATCGCCCGCATGAATGGTTGGCCCAGGGGAAGTGACGATGAAGACGATATTCATTATGAATTGTGTAGTTGTGATTTAGAACTAGATTATCTAGTTAAATTTCTTCCTCATACGACTGTGTGAGATTAATTTAATATGTGCCAATATATGTCATATGGTGGAAATGTTGTATTTTTTTATTTTTTATTTATTTTGGAATTGAATATGTGGCAACATATGACATATGGTGAAAATATTGTCTTTTTGTCTTTTGTACTTATTTTCGAATTATGATATAACATATGTACTTATTTTATACTTATTTTCGAATTAAATATGTGCCAACATATGCTGATTCTGTTGTTGAAATTGCAACAGATACTGAGTCTGTGGCAACATATAATTATAAAAATGGATCTTTTGGGGGGTTAATTCAATTAAATTGTCACCTAATTCGATATGTAACACCAATATATAGTCCTACTACATGTCTAAGTAACAAATTATGGTCCTATACAACAACCTTCATTCGATTCTATCAATTATATTTAGAAAGACTATCATCCCACTAGTTCATCATCCAATGACCTAGTAAATCCATATGATAGTTATATAACACCCTTCTAGATCGTTGTTCCAAATGTTATACCTTATTTTTATTGCTTAATTATGGTCTAATTCACTAAAATTTAGTCCAAATTTTCATTTTTCCATTCCTAAATCGATCAATTCGTCGATTAGTGCCTCCTTAATGTTTCATCTGTGCCAACATATGCTGATTCTATTGTTGAAATTGCAACAGATTTTGAATTTGTGGCTACATATAATTATAAAAATGGGTCTTTTGGGTGGTTAATTCAATTAAATTGTATTCTAATTCGATAGGTAACACCAATATATAGTCCTACAACATGTCTAAGTAACAAATTATGGTCCTATACAACAACCTTCATTCGATTCTATCAATTATATTTAGAAAGACTATCATCCCACTAGTTCGTCCTACAATGACCTAGTAAATTCATATGATGGTTATATAACACCCTTCTAGATCGTTGTTCCAAATGTTATACCTTATTTTTATTGCTTAATTATGGCCTAAATCACTAAATTTTGACCAAATTTTCATTTTTCAATTCCTAAATCAATCAATTTGTCGATTAGTGCCTCCTTGATGTTTCATATGTTCCAACATATGCTGATTTTGTAGTTGAATTTGCAATAAATACTGAATCTTTGGCAACATATAATTATAAAAATGGGTCTTTCGGGAGTTAATTCAATTAAATTGTCACCTAATTTGATATGTAACACCAATATATAGTCCTACAACATGTCTAAGTAACAAATTATGGTCCTATACAAGAACCTTCATTCGATTCTATCAATTATATTTAGAAAGAATATCATCCCACTAGTTCATCCTACAATGACCTAGCAAACCCATATGATAGTTGTATAACACCCTTATAGTCGTTGTTCCAAATATTATACCTTATTTGTTTTGCTTAATTATGGTCTAAATCACTAAAATTTGATCCAAATTTTCATTTTTCCATTCCTAAATCGATCAATTCGTCGATTAGTGCCTCCTTGATGTTTCATCTATGCCAACATATGCTGATTTTGTTGTTGAAATTGCAACAGATACTGAATCTGTGGCAACATATAATTATAAAAATAAGTACTTTTTAAAACTGGTCCAATGATAGGCAAAGCCCATTCTGTTAAACTAAAACTAAAATTGTCCCAAGTCCATTCTAGAAGGATATATATATATATATATATATATATATATATTCAAATTTTACATCCTTGCCTCTTCGATTTTGGCACTTTTTTTTCTCTCTCTCACTCTCTCCGATACGACCTCTCGCTTCGCATAGATGTAATGATACTATTTGATTTTCATCAGTCTTTTTATCTGTCAGTCTTTTCTATTCTTTTTAAAGACGCAACTAATTTGATTGACCTTTGGTTAAACCAAATTTCGGGACTCACATATGCAATACTAAATCAATTTTTATCAGCTCGACTTTTTGTTACTTGATTAGATATGATGTCAAATGCAATACTAAATCGAATTTGTGATGATGAAAATGATACCATGTTGGGTGTGAAAATCTACTGCAAACATGGAGACTTACTTTCAATGCAAACTTCATGCTCAAATAACAATCTAGGTTGAAGATTTTGGTCTTGTCCACGCTATCATGTATGTTTATTTCTACAGTCTTTAGAGACTTCAGATCTCTTTATTTTATTTTATTTTTAATTTAAATTTCTTTATTTGTGGTGTGTATTTTAGGAGAATGCATGCAACCTTTTTAGATGGAGGGATCGTGAAGATGTTGATATACGATCCAAGTTCGTTATTCTCAAATTGGCGAACAAAATTAAGGAGTTGGAAACTGTTGATGAAAGTCATGTTAAAAGAAGTACCAAATGGGGGATGAAGGACAAGAAGAAGACCAAATGTTGTAGCATGTGGAAGCTAATCTTGGTGTTGTTGGTTTTTTTCTTGTATTATTAAGCATTACCAAGAAGAATATTGAAGATGATAGAAAATTCTTATGTGGTTGTGTACAACCATTAAAATTATCATAGTTGTGGAAATAAATAAACGTAGTTTTGCACTCTTGATCAAATGTTTGTTTGACACTTTGAGGCCAATGTTCGATCATTTGTTGCTACATATACCTCAAATGTTTGCACATATGTATCATATGTTGTTGCAGATGTGTCATGGGTTGACACATCTGTTGCAATATTTGCGTCACATGTTGTGAAAGACGAATCATCTGTAGCAATATATTCCACAAATGTTGCTACATATGACCATATGAGGCCAATGTTGCTACATTTGAGGTGAATGTTGTTGTAGATGATACATATGTTGCTACATATGAGTCCTATAAAATAACAATTGAACACATAAATGTCATTTGTTGCTACATATGCCTCAAATGTTAGCACATATGTATCATATGTTGCTGCAAATGTGTGATGGGTTGACACATCTTTTGTAATATTTGTGTCACATGTTGCGACAGACGAATCATCTATAGCAACATATGCCATAAATGTTGCTACATATGACCATATGAGGCCAATGTTGCTACATTTGAGGCGAATGTTGCTACATATGATATATATGTTGCTACATATGGGTCCTATAAGATAGCAATTGAGCACATATATGTCATTTGTTGCTACATATGCCTCAAATGTTGCCACATATGTGTCATATTTTGCTGCAGATGTGTGATGGGTTTTCACATCTGTTGCAACATTTGTGTCACATGTTGCGACAGATGAATTATCTGTACCAACAAATGCCTCAAATGTTGCTACAGATGACCATATGTGGTTGGAGCTAGGATTTTTCAAGAAGGGGTTCAAAATTTGAAGAACTAGACACACGAATTAACCAAAAGACTTCAACATTTACTATATAAGAAAAAATAAAATAACATAATTGATAAAATAAAACATTGTCTTTAATTACAAACACATTGTTAAGGCTTTAAGCTCCGAGATATTATCCCATAAGCCCAAATATATTGCATCCGTTCAACTAGATTGTCACAGAACATGATTTTGGGAGGTCGAATTTTTATCCCACTAACCAAATGCTCAATGAATGCAAGGGAATATGACCCGCACGCCGCTCCAGTTTCATTTTTTACCATGGGTTCCATTCGACCTGTAAATTCCCATGGTTCATTGAGCAACTTTTCTGGAAAATGCTCCATTATTCCACTCTGCTTCAACAATTTAGGCAGCAACTCGAAGACAGGTTGTATGTATGTCAAAAACTTGGCATGTTCCGTAACCATCAGGTTGCAGTCATAAACATTCATGCGACCTTCGTGCAAGAGAATCTCGAGAGTCACAAAATGGGTATTGTCCATGTTCATGACTGTCAAAATCCTTTTTGCATCAATCCAATCCATGCCTCCGGGATATGGCCTGATACCCCTGACATAGTCAATCATATCTTCTTCCCATACAAAGTCATGAAATAACTGTTTAATGCTTCTGCCACCAACAGTTGTTGCCTCATCGCTCATTTCATTATATCTTTTTTGGAAGTTGGTATAGAAGTTGAGATCCAGGATTCTATCTCTGGGATCATAGTAATCCGAGTATGTCTCATGCCTATGACGCATGAGGTTAAGGATTTCGTCAATATACTGAAATAAAAAATAAATTAAAGAGTAAATAAGAGTAGTCATTGAAAAGATAAAAGAAACGCGCATTATAAATTGTAGGATTACCCAGTCTTCCCACCAAACTTTTGTGCTTGTCATGTTCCTGAAATCTTGTCCTGTAAAAACATACATGCCGTATTCTATTCGAATATCCTTTGAACTCGTCAGACTCAACACTTTGGTTTTTTTTTGCTATAGTCGCACGCTTATAAATATTCAACTTTTTGTACTCCTTCACTTCCTCTATTACGGCCCTTGGAATTTCTCCAACATCTTCTTCTTCAAATTTTGTATTGCCTTGGCAAATTATTCTTTCCTCCTCTTGTCATGTGGAGTATATGGATGTCGAATATTCTTTGATAGAATGTCCTTGACCCCCCTCTTGTTTTTGAATTCATTGACAACTTGACCTAATGTTTGAAGATACATGATAGAATCTTCATCATGTTTCTTGCACTTCTCACAGAGAAAGCCACAACATCTTCCACAAGAGGTAGCCCCTTGGTCTTGTCCAGCACCAGCACCAGCACTAGCACCAACACCAACACCAACACCAACACCAGCACCAGCACCATAAAAAACAACTAATTCATTAACGACTTCATTAAAAATTATGTCTCTTTTGATGGTTGTTGCTCCAGCCAACTCCATTTTAACTCTATCCACAACAGGATCAAAAATGGTTTCAACCAACCCTAGAGTAATTGGATATGACATTTGCAATTTCTTTACTGTTAGGGTAATTCATGGATGCACAACCTAAAATTATAAAAATGAGTCATCAGTAAGAATATTTGGGTCATATGTTTCCACAGAAATGTCATTTGTTGCTACAGATGGGTGATATGTTGCCACATATGTGTCATATGTTGCTACAGATGTGTCATAGGTTGACACATGGGAATCTGTAGCAATATTTGTGACACAAATGTTGAAACAGATGAATCATATGTAGCAATATTTGTGTCACATATTGCATCAAACGAATCATCTATAGCAACATTTGTGTCACATGTTGCAACAGATAAATCATCTGTAGCAACATAAGAGTCATATGTAGCAACATAAGAGTGTAATATACTAATAATAACTTACTGCATCAAGAGGAGGGTTGAAAAGATCTAGAATATGCCCTTCCTTGGTAGTTTTTGTTCTTGATTTCAACCATCTCAATATCCTTGGAGATGATCTCTGTTCTTATGCAATTACTTGATGGGTCAAATAAGGAATGACTTCAAATGCCCAAGCTTGTAAAAAAGGAAACATGTCACTAATCAAATGTTGAATTACTTAATATAATATAAAAATATTAAGAACATTTAGTTTTACCATGAACGCCCATGGAAAGACAAAGAAGTTACTGATCTTTTCTCCTAAAGGTTCCAAGTAATATTTGAGAGTTAATTCAAAGTTGTCATGACCCCAAGGATAGTTGTTGAAAGCCTCAATATCCTGACAGAAATTCACCCATTTAAATTGTATGTTGTTGTTGAGATCCCTCGGCAAAAGTATATTATGTGTAAACCAAAGTAAGCACAATGACTTCTTGTGCTTCCTTGGTGTATCCTCGTGTTCCAACAAATTTACTAAGTCAGAATTTTTGAATCTTTTGCCAACAAGGGACATCAAGTCCTGCTCTCAGTTGGCAGTGACTATTGTCCTACTTCTGCTACTTCTTTTACTCCTTTCTTTCTTCTTCGTGGTTCTTTTTTGACAATGTATTCAGGGACGGGCTCAAGAGGAGGATGACATTTTAACCCTGTAACTATGGAAAACTCTCTTTTGCCAAAGAAAACTGGCATGCCACAATAATTAATTACAATATCATTCTTCTTTTTGGGATTTTCAAATATGAACCTTCTTTTCAGAAGTTCATACACAATGGTTATTTGAAAACGTGGAGTTGTATCGATGGGTAAATCAAGAAAATGACCGAAACAACTATTTCTGAAAAAATCTTCCAAAGGATTTTTCTTGAGGATATCCCTGAATTTGACGAAAGGTATTCTTAGGACTAACCTAATAATGCTACAGATGCACAAGGAAAGTGTCTGTATTGATGATTCTAATTACATCACCACCAGTAGCATTGAAAACTTCATGAAGTTCTTGTTCTTCTTGTGCCTCAACTACTTCTCTATTAACTACTTCTATATTTTTCCATTGTTCTTCCTCAACTTCTTGTTGTTTTTCCTCTTCTTCCAAAACTACTTCCCTTTCTTCATATTCTTTTTGACAAAATTCTATTTCTACTTGAGAAGAATAAATTATTTCAGATGCAAGATCTTCTAAAAGACTGGTATTTTCATTCCTCTTTCTAGCAACTTTAGACCTAGCCTTCTTCTAGATCTTTGTTGTGTCAGATGTATCAAGTTTTCTTTTGACATGAGCCATTATATTTGTATCTGCAACCACAAAAATAAAATATTTGAATGCCACACATGAGATACAAATGAAGCTTTTTGAAATAAACAACACAATACACAACAAACAAACAAACAAACCACAAAATCCTCCCTAAACACTATACAACGTACTACAATGAACAACTACAGAACCATAAAAGTGATAAAACCACTCAAAAGTGATAAAACCACGCCAAACAAGTAAGCAGATAAGCACATGCATTTCAAACCCTAATTAAATATTACCTAAGAAGATATAAACTACAAATGACGAGGACAACAACGTCTTGTTGTAGAAGAGGATCGCAACAGATTACCACTAATGTTTTAGAAAATATCGCAACAAGAACAATCATCTGTGAGTGAAGGAAGGAATAATGGAACAATAGAAAAGAAAATTGAAATTAGTAAAAAAAAAAATGAAATAAGAAACGACTTTTATAGCAGAGAGGGGAGAGAGGAGAGAGGAGGAGAGGGAAAATGAAGGGAGGATTATATTAAAACCATTTAATTATTTTTTTTAATTTTGACAATTCAAACTGTGACATATGTTGCCACATATATTCTTTCTGTTGGGGCACATATGTTGTATATATAGTGTAATATTGCCACATATTTCATTTCTGTGATATCTTACCACATATCTCTTTTCTGTGTTATATGTTGCCACATGACCCCTTTCTGTTGGTATACATACAGACAAGCTACGATTAATATTATCAACAAAAAAAATTTATTTAGTAAAAATAAATAAAAGTTGGAATATGAAACGACTTTTATAGGAGCGAGGAGAGAGGGAAAATGAAGGGAGGATTATATTAAAATCGTTTAATTATTTTTTTTTTAATTTTGACAATTCAAACAGTGACATATGTTGCCACATATATCCTTTATGTGACATATCTTACCACATATCACCTTTCTGTGAAATTGTTGCCACATGTATCCTTTCTGTTTGTACATATGCAGATAATTATGTGGAGTTTTTTACAACAGAAGTTATATATGTTGCCACAGACAACCCCTTTGATCCTTTCCATCATAACTGATATTTATTCCAATAAAATTGAAATAATCCTAAAAACCATTTATATTAACACTTCACCAATTGTTTTATACAACTTATCAAAAAAAAAAAGGTAATTCACAATGATATGATATACATAACCACCTATCTAATCAATGGTTTTCAACACAACATTTTCATCGATCTTAGCTTTTTTAGGTCTAGGCATCTTTGGGTCTTCATTGTTACTAACATAGCCATTATAATCCCATAATTCCTTAGGAGTGAAGCATATCTCAAGCGGAGGGTGTCAGGACTAATTCCACATGATGATACTTCTAATCCATCACTCAAAAACTCAGCGTATGCAGCAACAAAAGTCCACAATCTCTGCATGGTATATCATCAATCAGAGAATATAATAGCAACACATTTCGATAGTCGTTAGACAAAAAAATAATGTGATACTTACAGACTACTATTTTCTTGTTGGGCAATACCAGTAACATGTCTGACTTCGAATGGGTGAGATTTGTTCTTTCCTTGGTAACATTGAAGAGCTGACCAGTTGGTTCGCTCTTTTTGCTCAAAAAATCCACTTAACTCAACGTACTTTGACAACATTGTAGACAACTTTTTAAGCCCGGAGGATAATTTTCTATTAGACCTAGTTGAAAACATTGAATCATACACTTTTTATGCACATTTCCTTCAATGCAACGACTGCCAAGACCCAATGAAATTCCCCATTACTATTTACAGGAACATAAACATCATCTGTCAGGTGCCAAGGTAGTCCACAAGGTATAGCAAACCCTTTCATTATGCCAACGATTTTATCCTCATATTCACTAGCATTGTCAATGTATATTTTGAAAAAACAACTAGTGGTGGTATATTGATATTTAGAATGAATCTGTTGCTTCGACTTCTTACGCAAATAGTAAAATATGACATTCACATAATGCACACATGCATCAAACAAGTGTATCAATTTAATTGTATATATTCATGTACTAAACAATACATAAAATTGGGCATGAATTTAGCTCATCATTCCAGCACTTATTGGGTTGAGACATTACGTAGAACAAGTCCTTATTATTTGGAAATGCAACTACAAAATCAAGTTGGTCAAAATCAAGTTTTGAGCAATTGTCTAAGTAGTGATCGTCCTTGTTTCCTCTGCAATTGTGTAATAATTATAAATAATTATTTAGTGGACAACAAGAAGAAATACTAATAATAGTTGAACGACCTTACTTTTTTGCATGATGCTTGTAAAGACCCTCGTTTATCCATTGCGAGAAGGATGACATTAGTTCAGTTGGACCCTCGCGTCAATGTTAAATTTAACCTTCAAATGGATATTGTCGCTTCACATCACAACTGACGACTTCGACTTTCTTCTCTTTATTTTTCGCTTTTGCTTTTGCTTTTTGCTTCTCCTTCTCCTTCTCCTTCTCCTTCTCCTTCTCCTCCTTCTCTTTCTACTTCTCCTTCTTCTTATCCTTCTCCTTCTCGTTCTCCTTCTCCTTCTTGTTAGCCTTCTCCTTCTGCTTTTGCTTCTCCTTATCCTTTGACTCCTTCTCCTTCTCCTCCTTTTACTTCTTCTCTTTGTCCTCATTTTCCTTGTTCTCCTTCTCTTTCTTCTCGCTAATTGTAGAAAGTGTTTGGGAAATACATTTTTTCAACCCCCTACACTTCAGAGGCTGTGAATTCTTCTTGGATCTTTGGACATCAATATTATGATACATTTTTTTAAAAATATCAGTGAGTTTTTAACACGACTAATAAAATAATCATGTTGCTGCTCACATTCTTCGCATAGACAAAAAGAGCATTTGATGTTAGAAGAGGATGCACGACCAAAAAAAGATTGATCTGTTGTCATGGATGAAGCTTCTTGTGTCATTTCATCTACAAGGCAAATTAAAAAGATTTGAGAGTTTACAATTCATTATAAAATAATATTAACATTATGTTGCCACAGATGGTTAGAGTCTGTTGCCATAAATTAACATTATGTTGTCACATATGTATCTACTATTACCATAATTTTACATTATGTTGCCACATATATATCTATGTTGCCACACATGAAAATTTTATTGCCACATATTAATCATATGTTGACTCAGATAAATCTTATATTGCCACAGGTGAATCTTATGTTGCCACAGATGAATCCTAATTGCCACAGATGATATCTTATGTTGCCACAGATGAATCTTATGTTGACACAGATGAATCTTATGTTGCCACAGATGAATCTTAAGTTGCCATAAATGGATCTTTATGTTCCCACAAATGACCATTTGTTGACCTACAGTGAGATGTTACAACATATGATAGACTGTTGGAATATGCACCAACATATCACTAAAATGTGGCAACATACGATACATCTTCCAACAAATGAAAATATATGTTGGACAACTGAACAAGACTATATTTCTAAAATCATATCAAAATGGCCACAAAAAGAACAACAAAAGCAACAAAAAACGACACCATTAAGTCGATTATTCAATTTTTACATCTATAGAACGTTTTATTGTTCATGCACTCAAGAAAAAAACTTCGAAATTGTAAATATTTCAAAAAAATAACTTACCCATTTCTAGTCGAACACGATTTCAGTTCAGAAAGATGACAGAGAGTAATGACTGGACAGGACGAGGAAAATAATGGAGATACAGATAGTCAGTCAAAGAGAAAGATAATGGAGGAGAGATAGACGATTTTCGAATTTCTAGGGAAAAAGAAGAACAATCCCCCAAGAGAGAAGAGAGAGGATGAAGAAGATGAAAAGATTCCTTTTTAAAAATAAATGATTTGGATTGAATTATAGAAGTGTGCTTTTTTGTATCTTATAAAAGATTAGAAAATTTAAAAATGTTAATTTGGTCACATATTTACTTAATTACATTTTAAAGAGGATTTGACCAGCTCTTGATCAATCTGTCACCAAAAACAAAAACGAGACTTATTTGACACCTTTCCTTAATTTTCTCGCGTAAGTCACGACCCTGAGATGCTGCTCTCTCCATGTCACAAATTTTTTTTTTTTATAGTTTTAAGGGCATGCTACAAAATTGAAAACAAAATGAGGACTAGAGGAATCAAACCTAAGAGTTGTGTACGCTTTGTGCACACCCTTCCACTAAACTACTGCTTTATTATTTGTAAGGGTATTCAAAATGTTAGATTTGACCTATATATAATGTGGAAACGATTTTCAAGTCATACCTTTTTCCATTTAGTGAAAGAAAAGGGGAAATTTAGTCTATAGCCTTTAACATACTTGTGTTTCTTTTTTAATTTTATATCATTTGATAGATCTTTATTCTTACACAAAAAAAAAGAGGCCTAAAAAGGTCCTGTTCAATTTGTAAGTGGATATACAAATAAAATATGAACTAAATATCTGCCAATCAATAGATGAAAGATGCTGACTGCTCTAGCTCTTGCCAAGTCTAATGTTAATGGAAGACTTCCCAGACATCATTACCAATGACGTGAGTTTACACCAATCAAGCCTAATGCTAATGTGAGGAAGATACAAGGGAAGAAATAGAAACAACTACCAATGCGATAGACTTCACAACATATTGGACATCTTCAACAAGGTTTACTCGAAAGATTAAAATTTCATTGCCAGAATATCTTTACAAGACTAAATACAAGGTTTATCAGTTGTATTATCTTGGAAAAGAATACTACCATTCGGTTACTGTACAGAGCTCACTACCATACACAAACCTGCTGAATTGAGTTTAAAAAACTACATCTCCAGATAAAAAATGGAGAATCGACGTTCCCAAAATGCTCATTGTAAAACAACCAAGTTCAGACATGCTGGGGACTACTTGCAGCACCGTCATCCTGCAAATGAAACTTAATAAATGAACTCGGGATAATCTATGCTCAGATTTTAAATATTACGTAATTAGAATATTCTACGTAGCACCCAAGTAGATAATTTGGCAGCAATACTTCCACTGCCAATCTGAATTGAAACAGATCAACAAGGCAGCTACCTATTCTACTATTTTAACAGCAAAATGAAGTTCATCAGAAGCAGAAATAGTGTGAAATCAAAAGCATGCATCAAGTAACGCCATAGTTAAAGGAGCAATGTCAGGGTCACTTCGGGGCTAAAATAGAAATAGGGAGAGAACTCAAAAGAAAGGAAAGGGGTGGCAAGTAGATCTAAGAATTCTATTAGTTTGTTTCTGTGATAAATTCTTCGGAGTAATAGTAATTGATAGGACCTTGTTGGTAAGTGCTACAAGATCATGTTATGCCTTCGAAATGAAAAATAATTCCAAGTCCGCTTTTTTCTACAAACAAGAAAGCTAAAACTAATATATATATACTATATATATTAAAAGTGGAAAATTACAAAGTGCACGGTTGGATTACCATTTTACCCCTCCACTAAATTAAAATCTAATTAACTATCTAAATACAACAACAACAAATACATAGCCAGTGAAATCCCATAAGTGAGGTCCAGTCGAATGTATGGAGACCTTACCGTTCTGCCTCGTGAAGGCAGAGAGGTTGTTTCTAATTAACTATTGAATTAATTAGAAGTACTATTTTATTTATGTAAAAGATGAATTAATCCGAAACCCCCCTATATTGCTTTAATTATTTAATCATGGCATTATAAGTTTTCTTATTTAGTACTGATTATTGCAAACATTATTCACATTCGCTTGCGCTCTTTAGTTATATCATTATAAATTACCTTTAGTTATTATTAATTATTTCTATCTTTCATCTTCCCTTATATTAACTTTTTCCAAATAAATTCATATTCTTATATCAATGTATATGGAGCATAAAATATTACACAAAATTAATTGCTTTAAATATTAATACATCATGTGTAACACTAACTTCCACAATTCCTATCATTTATCTTTTCATTTTCATAACTTGGTTTTTCAAATTATAGGACTTTTCAATCAGTAACCTCTTTGTTAAAATTAAATATAGGTTAAAAGGAATTCAAAAGAACATTAAGAAACACTATATCAAGGCAACAAACGGTTTCTATTTCCCTCAAAGTTGTTTTTCTTAAAACATCTAGCCTTCCTTTCATTTTCCTTTCTTTTTTCCTCTCCTTTCTGTTCCCTTAAAGAAAAATTTGTGGGAACTAAAAGGAAGTAGAAGATGGAGAAGTACGTAGATGTCAGAATTGAATAATCACCAAATTCAACTTACCTTCAACTTTCACGGGATAATATATGAAGACTACTATCTCCATCAGTAACACTAGCAGAGGATTCATGAGCTATGAAAAGGAGGAGGTTGGTTTCTTTGGAAAGTTGATTTTGAAATTTTAATTAATTGATTCATTCTTATAGTTTTTTGTAATCACATTTTTTATCGATAAAAAGACAATACATACGAGATAATGATGAGGAAGATGGTAAGTTAGTTCTTAGTTTCTCTATATTTTAAATGGGAAGATTGGCATAAAGTTCATTTATTTGTCAATTCATACATTTAATGTATAACTAGTTTCTTGACATGTGTGTTGCATGTGAATGCCAAATCATGTAATATACTATTTGATATAAGAATAATATCAGTACTATTAAAACAAAGCTTTGAATACTCTTCGGGGTGGCCCAATGGTTTGATCTTGGGACTTCTATGTTGGAGGTCTCAAGTTCGAAACCCCTTACCAGCGAAAGCATGGGGTTTGCCTTCTGGGTCGAGCTCATCGCACCAGGCTTGCCTAGTGCGGGTTACCTCTCCTATGTGGTTTACGAGCTATTGCATAGGAGCGGGGGTTTTACCCTGTGCGCACCAAAGGATAGCGGCTATGGGTTTCCCTTGTCGTAAAAAAAAAACCCAAAGCTTTGAATAAATAAATATATATGACAGAATGAATTACAAGTTTCTACGATAGATCAATGTGGATCCGCATATGGTAATTTGTTGTCGAGGTCAAAATGATTAGATATCATTCGAAATTATGAATTCTCTTATCCGTTACAACTGCATTGTGATAATCAGGATGGTTGCGGTGGCATTATGGTTGTTACAACTATCATGAATATTGTCAATTGAATAAGTCATTTTTGAATCATTACTATGCATTTTTGATAGTCGCACTACTCCCTGACAGTGAATGAGGTTGATATACATATTGTTTGAACCTTATAATTACCTGGTCATTTAAGTTTAGTGTTTGATATATCTAAAGATACAAATTGCATAAAGAATACATAAAAATATTCAATGTATTTTAGCATGTTTTATTCCTTACAATTTCGGTGACACTTACCATGAAACAATATTTGGTGGCAAGAGTTTAGCATTAATGATCACTTGACCAATACACTTTACTTATACATTAAGCTTATTCATTTATCAAAAACATTTTATATAATGAAAGCTATAAACCTAGTTAATCCAATAGGAAAGGTAACACTCAATTGACAAATAAGCAGATCATTTGAATATTTATGCTAATCTGAAATTCACATTTGATATTAAACCTTCAGATTTCTATCTCTGTTTTCAACAAGAAGTTTAGTAATTGTGATTTTGTGGTAAGTTCACTGATAGGCCAATGTCTTGTTAATTCTTCACTCAAACCTTTCATGTTATATGACATTTCAGTTTTTTTTTCCAGCTTCTTTATCCTTTCTTTGTGCTTATCTTCCAGCTATATGTACGTGATCACCTATAATGAGAAGGAAATTGAGTAGTATACTTTAGTAGTACTTCAAGATTAATCAAGGTTTAATAAACTCTTTGTAATCCCACTTTCTCTAAATAGACAAGAACTCCATTGCCTACAACTTGTTGAGGCAAAAGATTGTATAGTATTCTAAATATAAACTCAGTAAGAACATAGATACCCACTAGAGAAAGGAGGATGAATCAATTCTTGTGCCATCCCACAAAATCCCCCCCACGCCCCCACCCCGAACTTCATGTGTGGTTTAATTATTCTCATACTCACCTATAATGGGAAGAAATTTGAGTACTATCTCTGCCCCAATTTATAAGACTACTTTCGTTTTTAGTCATTCTCAAAAAGAATGGCATAGTTCAATATTAAGTAACAATTTAAATTGAAACTACCTATTTCACCCTTATTGAAATGATCTATAGCTACACAACCATCTATCAATTATTTTAGACCACAAGTTACAAAAGTCATTCTTTCTTTCTTAACTCCGAGTCAAGACAAACTAACTCATATAAAATGGGACGGAAGGAGTATTATACTTCAAGATCCAAGGTTTTATAATCTCTCTCTCAATTCTAAGAAAACTATAACTACATTCTGTACTTGTTGAGGAAAAAGAATGTAGTACTAAATATAAACTCAATGAAAAAGATATAAAAAACCCTATTGAAAAAGGAGGATGATAAAGTCATCCATCACACTGTTCTCCCAAATTTTATGAGTGGTTTAATTATATATTATTAGTCCTCTATCCTTGACATGTATCTCTTCATGCACAAAATCCTAAGGCTATTAACTCCAAGCTTCTTCATGAGCAGAGATTTAAGTTCATCATCAGGAATTGGTTTCCTTCAGCTTTTTTGTTTTTTCATGGAATTTTGAACTTGCTAAGAATTGAAAATTCTCACTATTTTGATGCTCAGAATATGCAGGTATAAGAACATTAACATACTCAAGGGGATCAACACTGCCTTTCTCTCATCTCAAGTAACCCAAAAGGTAAAGGCTTGTTGTTCCTCACAAGAAATCAGGCTTAGTAATATATGCATGGAACAAGTACGGGGGACAAAATCAAAGTCAACCTGCCCATCCCCCTGCCCCCTCCCACCTAAACCTATTCAAGTTTGGATGGGCTGTTGAACCACCCATTTATTAGCTCAACCCACTCAAAATTAGGTTGATATGTAGCCAAAATCGGCTACTGAGAAATCTTATCAAAATATTTGTATAAAGAAATTTCTTTTATTTGATTTGTTATATATAGCCATGATAAAGAAACATAATAATTTTATTTGATAGAAAAGAATTATCAAAGTACAAATAACGCAATTAAGAGTTTAGAAATGGCGGGTTGGGTTGTGACCTGCATTTTAGCCTAATCCATTTCGGCCCAAGAGATTTTAGGCGGGTCAATAACCCACTCATTTAGTAACTCAACTTATTTTAACCCACCCAAACTCAGTCCAACCCACTCATTTGACACCTATAGAAACAAGGTACATGCCTCCACTCTGACTATATTCTGGTCTAACTTAGGATTTGGCTGAGCCATGAACAAATGAAACTAATTGTTAAGAAACCTTGATAAGGTTCACTAATCCCATTTCTCCTTGAAAAGTAGATCTATTCAGCTTCATCAACAATAACGTGAATTTACTCTATCTTCTTCTTTCTCTTCTTGGTCTGGACTATATTAGTGAAGCTATATGAAGCGACATGATTTTTTCTTTAAAGTAGGATTTAGTTAAAGGATACTTAAAGTTGTCAACGTTATGAATTTGAAGGACAAGTTGAACGATTGAAAAAAAACACTCACATAAAGAACACAACAAATCATTTTTTTCTTCCATACACATTTTCAATAAATAGGGTATTTATCTATTTGGAAGGGCATTTAAGTAATTTAACTTTCCACTTTTGAGTTCAAACTTTTAATCAAATATAGAAAATCTATACAACTTTCTTAAAATTACGATTATGATTCATTAATTATTGCAAAGATATCATTTACATTTATTTCTTATTTTTGTTTTCATTCAACCAATTAATTTTTGTCATGAATTTGAAAGCATTACCAGAGATCATGAATTGGTTAAAATCTTGACACTTTCCAACATTTTCTTCTTTAAAATGTTAGTGTCATGTGAACATACTCTTGGCTGCTTCAAAATAACATGCTCACCTTTTTATATTTGATATATGCATCTATACCAAGTCAAATCAGGTAGGTACTTTCTCTCACTGCGTTTCTCATTTACGATAGAGAAAAATAACATGCGATTATATAGATTTCACAAATTCAATATATTTTTTATGTTTTAGTTTTAGTTTCCTGTGGAAAAAAATAAAACTTTTTTCAATTAACTATGAAAAAACATATAACTATATAATTGAAATACTACTATCGACAAATTATTAGGTTGTACGGTGGTCCAAAAATTATTACATTGTTAGGTGGTGGCAGTGGTTGTTGTATGGTAGGAAGCGCAGCTCTGATTGTTCGCAGTAGTGGTGGTTGTAAGTTGTAAAGGTGGAGGTGGAGGTGGCTCGTGGTAGTGACCGAGGAATGTGGATGGTGGTTGTAGTGGCAATGATGGTGGTTGTAACAGTGAAGGTGGTTAGTGATGATGATTACATAGTGACTGCTACTGGTACCCTTCGGGGTGGCCTAGTAGTTTGGGCATGGGACTTCCATGTTGGAAGTCTAAAGTTCAAAAATTTTTGCAAACGAAAGCAAGGGTGTCTTTTGGCTCGAGCTCGTCGCATCGGGCTTGCCTAATGCGGGTTACCTCTCCTTTGTGGTTTGCAAGCTATTGCATAGGAGAGAGGGGTTAACCCTGTGTGCACCCAACGGGTAGCGGCTGCGGGTTTCCCTAATCATAAAAAAAAAAATAGTGATTGGTAGTGGCTACGACAATTGTAATTGTGGTTGTCAATGTTAGTGGTAGTGGTGGTGGTTAGCTGTGGAAGTGGTGATAGTAGAGATTGTTATGATGATGGTAGTGGGGTGGTTGATAATGGTGGTTAACAGTAGGGGTGGTAGTGGGGAACAACTGATAGTAGTTGTTGACAAAATGGTAGTGAAAAATCATCTTCACAAATATCTTTGAATAGTTTATTAATAGTACCAAGACTTTGTTAAAGAAATGAATGCTTCACACCTAATCAAACTCTAAGTGGTTAAATTATAAAACAAAAAAAAAACTCAATTCACTTACTCATTTGAGGTTTCAATCAGGTTTAGACATCTATTAAGTGTTAGGCTAATATGTTTAATCATAGGAAAATTCAAAATTTGATGTTTGTGGGTTCCTAGAACGACCTCACGTTAATATACAATAATAATTGGATGCATAGTCATATTTATAAATAGAGTTTTTGGTCATAAACATCCTTAAACTATACTCTAAACTTAAAGTACATCCTTAAAATATCTTTTTTGGCAAAAAAATATCCTCCAAATATTTGAAAGTTAACTTTCACCTTTGAGTTAGATATTGTCAAAAAAAAACTGAGGAAATCCTACAAAAACATGTGTAGATTATGTGACTATCTACAAAAGTTTTCTTGCATAATTTCGTTACTTGCTATAAAAAGCATCCGAAAAAAAGAATATAAAAAATATCAAATACCATTACTTCTTTAAACAAAAATGTTTGGAAGATGCAAGGTTACATGATCTACTCGTGTTCTCATCTGTCAATGGAAAAAACCTAGAGCTTAATTATCTTTACCTTTTACAAAGTTAATTTGTAGTTCAACCAATAATTTTTTGGGACAGTCTGATATTGAGGTGATCAAAATTCTGACTATGTCTCACATTGAAGTTTCATTCTCCATTACTAGAAGGAAGTCTTCAGCAAACACCACTTCTAGCAAATTCAAATGAGAAGAACCACGTTTCAATTGATGAATTTTTTAATATTAAATCACATGAAAAATGAATGGGAAAAACTATTAATCAAAAGATTTTGCATAATGCTGAACTTAATTGATGTAAATGTTTACGATAACATTTTTGACGTATCTCAAAATAATAAAGACAATGGGGTGACTTCATTTTTGTGGGTTCTATTAGTTTATTGACAAATTTTAACTGAAGGATGAAAGTTGTTTACTTTTAAATACTTGAAGGATGTTTTAAAATTTCAGGTTTCAAAATGTGCTATTACTTGGGAAGTGCGCCAAAACTTATCCACTCAATCTTCTCTCTCCTAAAGTTTGCCGTCAACATTCTCCGATGACTTCTCTCTTTTCTAGATATGGGAGAGAAATTGTTTTTATTGCAGGTGACAAATCTTTTGAGTTATTAAACATTAGTGAAGATTGTGATCGATGGTTCACTCTAATTGAACGTGGGAGGAGGCTTACTGGCAGTATTAGAATCGATGAAGCAAATCAGCGTTGGGTGTGAAGCTCTGCTTGAAGCTTCACAGGGAAGGGGAAATCGATGCAGAAGGTGGGCGAGAAAGAACCAATGCGACTCATACAGGGTAATCCAAAACTTCAGCATCTATGGCTGGTACGTGAGAGTAGAAAATTTGCTTGGGGAGAAAAGAACATCAGTGATTATCCCGGAGAATGACTACAACTGAGGGTGGGAAGGATATTGCAGGGAAGATCAAAAAGTTTCTGGGGAAGGCTGTAAATCCACGATTTCAGCTTTGCAGATTCAAAGGCAAAATCATATTTTCAAGCAGCAAAAATTACTAATTGGCCAACCAACTCGGAGAAATCTTCAGAGTCCCAGTCAATAGAAAAGGAGAATTTCCTTGCGAAGTGTCTAATAGGGACGTTCAACAACTCTCTTAATATCAGCCCTAATCAAGAGTAATTCAAAAACAACAGATGGCAAATCAGTGCAGGGCGTAGAGTCACTCCATAAATCACAACAAATTTCTCTTCAAGCTACACTCCAAGCAGGAAGCTATACGAGTCAAAAATGGTGATTGGTTTTGGAACGGAAGGAGGCTAACCCTCAATTGGTGGTTAGTGGCTGCTGAATTTGAAGCAACTCACAGAGACGCAGGTCAGAGATGGGTGAAGGTGTTTGGGAACCCCTTGCATGCTTGGACAGCTGAAAATATCAGGAAAATCGGAAATCAGTGTGGGGGATAGTAGACATTGATGATCACACAAAGAACAGGAATCAACTTTATTGGGCTCGCATCTGTGTTCACTCCGACATGGAATTTCAAAGGAAGGTGGATTTAGCGGTTAAGGAGTGCGATTCCGATGTCGTCGCGGGTAAAGTCAAGCATGAGGTCTTTACCTCTAGGACTCCTGCAGCTATAGGTATAGCTGCACCTGTTTTCCCCAACCCTAGAAAGCAACACATGAACAACCACGTGGTTCAACAGAAACCAAACTTTTAAAAACGGGGCGTCAGGACGAAAATAAGGAGAAGGGACCATTAATATATGCAGATCGGACCTAAAGAAGAGGGGAGCAGAGGGTCAGCCAAACAACACAAGATTCGGAGAGCTATTGGGCCAGTCAATAATGCTAGAACGCCTCAAATTAAAGACACTCTGAAGCCTAACCAGTTCTCAGATTGAATTCTGAATCAAACGCAGAGCATAGAGTAGCAGGGAAACAGACAGAGAAGCTGGTGATAAAGCAAAGAACTTTAAGAACATATCACGCCCCATAAATCCCTCTTTATTACCAAGAATCAAACAAAGTAACTGCCTCAAGATTCTGATTACTCCATTTCCTCGAATAGGGACTTTCTCTCTCTCCTCTGACATGAAGAAAGCTCTCAAAATCAGCAGTTGCTGGAAAACCCTGTGAAAAACAAGATGACACAGTGCACAAAGATTGTTATGGCTGTAGCATGCAAGGCCTTTGGGGTGAATGCAAATGGGTTTGAGCACGAGATCCTGGAGATGATCTTACGTATGGAACAGAAGAGAAAATTACAACTTCAGCAACATAAGGAGCAAACAAAAGATGCAAAAAATTCCAAGAAAAAAGGGGATGGCGAGGTGAAAATTTTGATTTCCACAGGCAACTATGACAAAGGGGTCCATAATGAGGGAGAAAGAATCATGAAGGGTAGGAAACTCAAAGCACTGTCCGAATGAAAGTGAAAATCATAAGTTGGAATGTGCGGGGGCTTAATGACAATTAAAAATAAGATCATTATATCATTGGTCAAGAAGTGGAAGCCAGATGTTTTATGTCTACAAGAAACAAAAATTGAAGGATGCCTTCGGTTATAGCAACACAGATTTGGGGATCTAGATAGGTTGACTGGGTGGAATTAAAACCATATGGAAGGAGAGGGGGTTTCATAATATTCTGGGAAAAGAGGCAATGGAATCGCATAGATTTTTTGAGAGGCACATAGTCCATCACTGCATGTTTGAAGGGTTACAGGGAGATCTCAGATGGTGCTTTACTGGTGTATATGGGCCACATTCAAATTGGGAAAGAACATATATTTGGGATGAATTAGCTGATATTAGAGGGTTATGGACTGATTACTGGGTAGTTGGAGGAGACTTTAATGTCTGTAGCTTCGAACATGGAAGGTTTAATTGCATTAGAAGATCAAGAGCAATGAGGAACTTTTCAGATCTTGGAGTTGATTGATTTACCTCTTCAGGGTGCTGATTACACTTGGTACAGGGGTGAGGATTCAACTCAAGCCTCCAGAATAGATAGATTTCTGATTTCTACCGATGAAGTGACAACTTCGGTGAATGAACTTGGCCTTCCCAAAAGTAACTTCTGATCATAGACCCAATGTCTTGGAGAGTGCTGACTGGTATGTTAACCCGTCATACTTTAAATTTGAGAATATATTGTTACAACATGATGGTTTCATTGACAAAGTCAAAGAATGGTGGCAGAGCTATAATGTTAATGGTTCCCCAGATCACATACTAGCTCAAAAACTGAAACACTTGAAAAGGGATATCAGCAAATAGAATAAAGAGGAATATGGCAAAGTGGAAGTCAGGGCAAGCAAAGCGTTGGATGAACTTCTAATACTTGAGCAGGCAACTGAAGGCAGAATGAAGACTCTAGAGAAAAAATATCAGATTTTGAATCTCAAACTGGAAATTCAGAGGTCCGCCAGAGCAGAGGAGGCCTCGTGGAGACAAAAGTCCAGATGTTTGTGGTTTAAAGAGGGTGATAGGAATACTAAATTCCTCCAAAGGGTTCCAAATGACAACAGAAGATACAATAGAATAGACAAACTACTAGTGGAGGAAGAGATAATAGAAGATAAAGAGCTTATAAAGGAGGAAATACTCAGCTTCTATCAGTCTCTTTACAGAGGAAGAAAACTAGAGACCTACAACCTCATTTGAAGGGATGGGATGTCTAACAACTAGGGGTGTCAAAAATAAACCCAAACATAGTTAACCCGCCCAACCCGCCCAGAATTTTAAGGGTTTGACTCAAGATAATTTGAATTGGGTTCAATCTCAACCCATTCAAGCTTTTAACTCATTTGAAGAGAATTCTCAATTGAGCCCAATTCAATCTCCAATTTCAACCCGTTTTAAAAATTTTTATTAAGATATGTTCTTATAAATTGAAGGTAGGAATTATTATCTATTCAACATCTTTTAGGATTTATCTATCCATTTGTTACTCTTATAACAAAAAATTCTTGAGCGCAAATTCAAATTGTGATTATAAAAGTTAGATCAATATGTTAAATTATTGAGATTAATCGGGTCAAATTGGGGGGGTCAAGACCCAACCCGTTTTTTAGCTCATTTGAGCCCAACCCATTTGAGCCCAAAGTAAACTTGGGCAGGTCAAGACCCAACCCGACTATTCAACCCATTGTAATATTTTCAATTTCAACCCAACCCCCCCATTTGACACCCCTACTAACAACTAAAGAAAAAGATGGTTTAGAAGCAACGTTTGGTGAGGAAGAAGTGGTAGGTGCATTCACATCTTGTGCTCCCGATAAAGCCCCTGAACCGGATGGCTTTACCATGGCCTTTTATCATTAGAATTGGGATACAATTAAGAATAACGCACTTTGAGCTCTCAATCACTTCCATCACAACTGTCATATGGTGAAGTCTTTTAATGCATCTTTCATTGCCCTTATACTAAAAAGAAAAGGAGCTATGGCGCTAACCAACTACAGACCCATTAGTCTAATAGGTAGCTTCTATAAACTCATAGCTATTGCTGGCACCTGGCTGAAAGACTTAAAAAGGTGATTGGAAAACTGGTGTCAAAATATCAAAATGCTTTTATTAAAGGCACGCAAATAACATATGGTACATTGCTGATAAAATTTTGGACTAGAAGCAGAAAAATGGGGAAGCGGGCCTCCTTTTTAAGCTTGATGTAGAAAAAGCTTTGACAAAATAAATTGGGCATTCCTAATCTCAATTCCCAGAAAGATGGGGTTCGGGGGAAAATGGATCAGATGGATAAGATACAGCATGTCTACTATGAAATATTCCATCCTTAATAATAGTGGTCCTATGGGATTCTTTTCTCCCACGAGAGGGATCAGACAAGGGGATCCTCTCTCTCCATTTCTCTTCATCCTTGCTATGGAGGGTCTCAGTTGCATGCTCGAGAAAGACAAACAGAGACAATTGTTGGAGGGTTTCAGGGTTGATACCAACAGTGAGACTCAGGTGTCCATCTCAAACCTATTATTTGCAGATGACACACTCATTTTTTGTGGTGCTGAAAAAATCACGAGTTCTCTACCTTAACCTCACCCTCATGATTTTTGAAGCATCACCAGACCTTCATATTAACATGTCGAAGAGTGTTATTTATCCTGTTAATGTGGTGCCAAATTTGGTAGAGCTGGCCGATATTATAGGGTGCACTATTGGCAATCTCCCAACAACCTATTTGGGACTGCCTTTGGAGGCCAAACACAAAGCAACTGAAATATGGAATGGGGTTATTGAGAAATTTGAAAAGACTGGCTACATGGCAAAAGCAGTACCCTTTCTCTAGGAGGAAGATTGACTCTAATAAGCAGTGTCTTTGATAGCATCCCAACATATTTCATGTATCTCTTTCCAATCCCTGACAAAGTCTTGAAGCGTCTAAACAACATCAGGAGACTTTTAATGGGAAGGAAACAGTGAATCTCACAAGTTACACCTTGTGATGTGGCAAAAAGTCACTCTTCCCAAACACATCTTGGCGGTGGCATCAAAGATCTGCTATTCATAGCAAGTGTATGCTTATGAAGTGGCATTCGAGGTTCACTCACGAGGAGGATGTTGGTTTGTGGAAAAAGGTGATAGTGGCTAAGCATGCAGCAACACCCAATGGTGTACAAAACAATCCACACTTCCCTACAGAACTGGATTATGGAAGGCCATTAATACCTTGTAGGATGCCTTTTCTCAAACAAACTCAATTTGAGGCAGGGAATGGGAACCATATCAGATTCTGGCTAGACAAATTGTATTGCTCAGGATAGGGATGGCAACTCTTGGAACCTGAACCTAAAAGAAATTTGCAAGATTGGGGATTTGAAGAGTTATTGAATCTTCTCAAAAGCTTAGAAAACAGCAACATTAACATTCAGAGCATTGATAAGTTAAAATGGAACTCCAACAACAAAGGTTTATACAAAGTCAAGGCATGATATGAACACTTGAGCTCCAATAAGATGATGATTGATCTATGGCTGGAAGTTAGTCTGGAAGACTAAACAACCCCCCTAAAGTCTTGTGTTTTACTTGGACAGCCTTAGAAGAAGCATGCCTCACTCAAGACAATCTTATGAGAAGAAATTTCAACTGGTCAATAGGTGTTACATGTGTCAGTCGACTTCAGAAAACATCAACCATCTTATGCTTCAGTGCCCTATTGCAACACACTTTTGGAACATGTTCCTAGCGCATTTTGGTATAAGTTGGTCCATGCCCTTCAATATCAGAGATGCCTACACTAGATGGAGCTCTATGGAAGTTAGCAAATCCATCAGGAAAATCTGGATCATGACCCCAGCTTGTATTTTTTGGGTTATTTGGAATGAAAGAAACAGGAGATATTTCGATGGAGTTTATTCTCCAATTTGTAAGCTTAAGGCTAGTTGTTTGGTCAACCTTTTTAGTTGGGCCAACTTTTCCCCTGTAAATAACTTAGATCACTACCTGGATTTTGTCAGCTCCTTAGCTCTATAAGTTTTTTCTGTTCTTGTTGAGCTGACAGATCCCCCTTTTGTATCTTTGCATCTACTGGATGCCTTGATGAAATCTCACTTGCTTCATAAAAAAAAAGGATGTTTTCTGCTAAAAATGATATTTTAAAGATATTGTCTAAATTTAGAGTATACTTAAATTTAGAGTATACTTAAAGAAAGATTTTGGCCAAAAACTTTTTACAAATATGTAGTAGAATTCTTAACACATATACAAGGTCTAGACAAATGCTATTGGGTTCCTCATACCACATTGTGGATCTACCCATGTATCCACCGTAGGTCCAATATTTACTAGAAGTTTTTTTAATATTTGTTAGAATAGAAATAAGTATTTCCTACTTATAATAGGAATAAGAATAGGATTCCTAGTTGGAAAAGGATTCTAATGTAGTGTCTATAAATAGGGTCTCAATGTAATAATTTAGACACACAATTCAATAATATTTTTTCCTATATATTTCTCACATGGTATCAGAGCATTGGTGAGAACTTCAAGTCACCGGTGTCAAATTTCGGTGACGACGGTGGGACTAATTTGTGTCATCTTTCGTTCTGAAGGTGTTGTGCAAAAGACAACACCGTCAAGAGGCTCGGGAAGCCCAGGCGACCAAACACAAACCAGACCCACCGGAAAATACCCCTCCACGCGCCGATCGGAGGTGGAAATTTTTCGGCGAGATCTATTAACTCACCGGCGCGTGAGTGCTACTCCGGTCACTTTTTTCGAGTTTTTTTTCTGTCCAGTGTTTTCGATCATAACCCATATAGTTTTCTCCAGATACGATCACCGGAACCCTAATTCTAGTGATTTGTAGGCAGTTTCCGGCGAAATCAGACATCTGTAAGGCAGTTTCCGTCAATATCCCAACAAAATCAAAATTTTCAAGCCACTGTAGGTAGATTCTGACAACTTAGTGTAGCAGCTTCTGGCAGTTTCCAGCGTACATACCAGCCTATGGAGAATAGACGGGGGAGAGAACGTTTTGGAAAATCTCGATCCAAGTGTAGTCATTGTCATAAACCTGGACACACTCGTGACAGATGTTATATTTTGCATGGTCCCCCACCCAGTTATGATCCTATTGTTCTAAAGGAATATAATGAGCTCCTTCGAAATCTCGCAAGTAAACAACGTTTTGGAAAACCTCGATCCAAGTGTAGTCATTGCCATAACTTGGACACACTCGAGAAATATGTTATATTTTACATGGTCCACCACCCAATTATGATCCTGTTGTTCTAAAGGAATATAGAAAGTTCCTTCGGGGTCGTGCAAATAAACAAGCGTCTCCACAAGTAGTTTCGGTTGCACAACCATATGTTTCTGTTGCGGGTAATTCTTTTACTTGTGTGTCACAGTCTAGCATCCTTGGATCATGGGTCATAGACTAAGGGGCTTCTAATCATATCTCTGTTAATAAATCACTTTTGTCTGATATTGTTTATTCACAATCTCTCCCAGCTATTATTTTAGCCAATGGGATCCAAACAAAAACAAAAGGGGTTGGAAAAGCCAAACATGTATCGTATGTCACCCTAGACTATGTTCTTTATGTCCGTGGTACTCCTTTTAATCTAGCATCGATTAGTCATTTGACGAAAGCCCTACATTGTAGCATAACTTTTTTTGATGATTTTTTTCCCATGCAGGACCGTAGTACGGGACAGACGATTGGAACAGGACATGAATCACAAGGCCATTGCTATCTTACCTCTTCTAATTCCTTAACAACTCCGTTACATATTCCCCACATCTAATTTACAAACGTTTAGGACATCCAAGTCTATCCAAACTCCAAAAGATAGTATCTACTTTGTCTAGTTTATCCACATTAAATTGTGAGACGTATCAACTTGGGAAACACACTCTTGCTACATTTTCATGTAGTACTGAGGGTCGTTCAGAGTATTTTTTCATTAATCCATTCTGATATTTGGGGTCCTAGTATAGTCAGTTCCACCTTAGGATTTCGTTGTTTTGTTAGTTTCATTGATGATTATTCGAGATGCACTTGGGTTTTCTTAATTAAAGATCGTTCTAAGTTATTTTCAATATTCAAAGGTTTCTTTGCTGAAATACAAAATCAGTTTGGTGTTTCTATTCATACTTTCCGTAGTGATAATACCTTAGAATACTTATCATCCCAATTTCAGGAATTTATGTCTCATCAAGGAATTATTCACCAAACATCTTGTCCATACACTCCTCAACAAAATGGTGTCGCAGAAAGAAAGAATATGCATCTCATAGTGACTGCTCACACTCTCCTCATTGAATCCCATGTGCAGCTGCGTTTTTGGAGCGATGCAGTCCTTTCATCTTGTTATTTAATTAACAGAATGCCCTCTTCTTCTATTCAGAATTAAGGTTCCACATTCCATATTTTTTCCTCAGTCACATCTTTATCCTATCCCCCCTCGTGTCTTTGGGAGCACATGCTTTGTTCATAATTTAGCCCCAGGGAAATATAAATTGGCTCCTCGAGCCCTTATGTTCGCTGATGTTACATTTTTGAGTCTCAGCCTTACTATACATCTTCTGATCATCTTGATGTATCTATGGTCTTACTCATGCCAACCTTTGAGGAATCTACGGTTACTTCTACATCTCCAATTGTAGTGCCACCACTACTAACTTATCATCGTCGTCCACGTCCAACCCTAGTCCCAGATGATTCTATGTCATGTGCCAGACCCTGCTCCTACTGCGGACTTGCCTTCTCCTAGCCAACCACTTGCACTTCAAAAAGGTATACGATCCACTCGAAATACTACCCCGCATTATATATTCTTAAGTTATCATCGCCTATCATCACCCCATTATGCCTTTGTGTCGTCTTTGTCCTCTATTTCCATCCCTAAGACTATAGGTAAAGCACTTTCTCATTCTGGATGGAGATAGGTCATGGTTGATGAGATGTCTTCTTTACATAAAAGTGGTACTTAGGAGCTTGTCTCCCTTCTTGCAGGTAAATCTACAATTGGTTGTCGTTGGGTTTATCCTGTCAAAATTGGCCCAGATAGTCAGGTTGATTGACTTAAGGCTCGCCTTGTTGCCAAAGGGTACACTCAGATATTTGGGCTAGATTATAGTGACACTTTCGCTCCTGTGGCTAAAATAGCATACGTTCGCCTTTTTCTATCTATGGTTGTCGTTTGTCATTGGCCTCTTCATCAGTTGAACATTAAGAATGCTTTTCTGCATGGTGATCTTGAGGGAGAAGTCTCTATGGAGCAACCACCTGGTTTTGTTGCTCAGGGGGAGTCTAGTAGCCTTGTATGTCGATTGCGTAGGTCTCTTTATGGTATGAAACAGTCTCCTCGAGCTTGGTTTGGGAAGTTCAGCACAGTAATTCAGCAGTTTGGCATGACTCATAGTAAAGCTGATCACTCGGTGTTTTACCGGCATTCTGCACAAAGTCGATGTATCTATTTGGTTGTTTACGTTGATGATATTGTTATCACCAGTAATGATCAAGATGGTATCACTGATTTGAAGCAACATCTCTTTAAGCTCTTCCAAACTAAAGACCTTGGCAAATTGAAGTATTTTCTCGGTATTGAGTTTGCTCAGTCTAGATCAGGTATTGTTATTTCCCAACGCAAGTATGCCTTAGACATTCTTAAGGAGACAGGAATGATGGGATGGGATGCAGACCTATTGACACTCCTATGGATCCCAATGTTAAACTCCTTCCCGGACAAGGGGAGCAACTTAGTAATCCTAAAAGGTATAAACGACTCGTTGGAAAGTTGAATT
Source organism: Solanum sitiens (assembly GCA_016801875.1). Lineage (NCBI taxonomy): Eukaryota > Viridiplantae > Streptophyta > Magnoliopsida > Solanales > Solanaceae > Solanum > Solanum sitiens. Next base: position 298,441 of record JABWTJ010000371.1, on the reverse strand, counting down.
ATCTCCGAGTCACTAGACCTGACATCTCTTTTCCTGTGAGTGTTGTAAGTCAGTTTATGACTTCCCCTTGTCAAAGTCATTGGGAAGCAGTGGTTCGTATTCTGCGATATATAGAGTCGACTTCTGGTAAAGGACTACTTTTTGAGAATCAAGGCCATTAGCATATCATTGGATATACAGACATTGATTGGGCAGGATCACCCTCCAATAGACGTTCGACATCCGGATATTGTGTTTTAGTAGGAGGTAATTTGGTGTCAAGAAGAGTAAGAAACAGAATGTGGTTGCTCGATCTAGTGCGGAATCAGAATATCGAGCAATGGCGACAGCAACTCGTGAGCTAGTTTGGATCAAACAGTTGCTGAGAGAACTAAAATTTGGCAAAATTGATCAGATGGAACTTGTATGTGATAATCAAGCGGTTCTTCATATCGCATCAAATCCGGTGTTTCATGAAAGGACTAAGCACATTGAGATTGACTGTCACTTCGTCAGATAAAAGATACTCTCAGGAGATATTGTTATGAAGTTCGTGAAGTCAAATGATCAGCTTGCAGATATCTTCACCAAGTCCTTTATAGGTCCTCTTATTATTTACATTTGTAACAAGCTAGGTACATATGATTTGTATGCACCAGCTTGAGGGAGAGTGTTAGAATAGAAATAAGTATTTCCTACTTAAAATAGGAATAGGAATATGAATAAGAGTAGGATTCCTAGTTGGAAAAGGATTCTAATGTAGTGTCTATAAATAGGGTCTCAATGTAACAATTTAGACACACAATTCAATATATTTTTTCGTATATATTTCTCACAATATTGTAGAAGATTTTATAATGTTGGACTGAGAGATTTAGATGGAGAATCGTGGACTGCGGGGAAACAGAAGAATCCTAATGCAATTGTAGTTGTTCCATGTTGTACTTGAAATAAAATCGGAAAGGAGAGAGGCTGGAACGTGGTTGGCACGGGGGACAGAACCAAAGGTGAAAACTGCTGGGATTGGGTGGTTAATTTTAACTGGTAGATAAAAATGATTAATGAGGTTAGATATAAAAATAACAAAGATAGCAAAAGGAAAGAGAAATATCAAAGAAGCAAGCATCAATATGCCTTTGAAACTCTCCGTCTACTATCAAGTCAAATAAAACAAAAAAACAAGAGAATGGAAGTTAGTCAAGGTCAAAACTTGTCCTGTTCTCTACTTTGACTAAACTCTTCCTGTTTCCATCAGCTAGAAGTAGGCATGTGATTTTAGACCCTCTCTTTGTTTTATACTATTTTAGCATTTAGTATTTCTTTAGACTTAATCTCGATATTTAGAGTTTTATTTCATTTTACTTGTGAAAAAACAAAAATTACAAACAAACAAACAATGTCGTATTTTGGTTTAGATACGGTTTAGTAGATATCACAAGGATTTCAGAGACCAAAAGAGAGTGACGGTTGGCAAAGTCAAACTGAAATAACACACAGCTCATCTCCAAAAGTTCAACAAACAGCTTGATGACAATTGATGGGTTTTTATAGGACCTCCAATGTTCCAACACGTCTACATCATATTTACTTGTCCTTTTGGGAAATAACAAGATGGGGCATTAATAGTGTACATAGGCTCTTTCCCAGCTTAGGTGTCGCAAGATGCTATCTGATGAAACTAAGATAAAAGGTGAGAAACTAGCTAGCAACTAAGATGATGGTACAAATTTCATTTTAGCCATGTTCCCTAGATAAATGTATGTACTTGCATTAAAAGAAACCGCAATATGAATACTTTTACAAATAGACATAGTTTTCTTCCTATTGAAAGCTTAAAGCAGTTCAAATGCAGCAGAAAAGGCTTGCACTTCTCTCAGAGGCTAATGTTTTGCAGATTTGCTTAAGACTAATGACAATAGAGACTACATGGTCTCTGAGGCATAAATGGAAATAAGTCCAAAGCCTTTTCAGCTGTAAAATTGGTGATATTACAATAGTAGAAAGTTGGCTGACTTGTAAAATCTTGACCAAGAAGGTCTTTGGAATAAATATTCCAATCTTCATTGTCATTTGAGACTCTAAATAATAGTTAATAAAGTTGGTCTGCAATTATTCCACAAGAATCAAGATCAAATGAATGTGCATTCTCATTCTCGCAAGCGAAGATGTACTTCTAACCGCTCCGTAACCAATGATCGGGTGAGGCAGAAACTATTTAGTTTTTATGGTCAAAAAGAAGATAAGATTCTTGATTATTCAGACCTTGTTCATTTATTACAGATACAGGACTGAATCACAAAAGGACTGTCTCTTGCTTAGTACTGAACACTTAAAAGTTGTTCACAATTGGCACTAAAAAAATTAGTCTGATTATGAGACCCAGGAAGAACTTCCAAGATACAATAATGAGATTCCAATGATAAAAGTATTCAAGGGGAGACATCTATATATGGGCCTAAACATTACCATCACTGTAAGGTCCCAGAGACTCAAAGTGCTTTTCATGATTCAAAAGTGTCGTTGAGCAATTGTTAACTATAGCAACTAATACAGAGGAGGGAATTGCAATCTTTAACAATATTTAGAGCATATAAAGTCTAAAAACTAAGCATTATGAGGAGCCAACATGAGAATGTCAAACATATTAAGGACAACTCACGTCGGTGATGCGGATAGATCTGCTCATTGATGGCTTAAATTGAATTGTTTTCGCCATAGAAGGTGATCCAATCACAAAGCCATTATTTTGACTACCCTAAAAACAACAGGAAGAGGATATAATGACCATCAAATATAACATAAAAAGTATCATATAGTTAATCATGACTCAGCTAAATCTCAAAATACAGGAAAATATACACTCAATCTCAAGAGTAAATACCAAAGTAGGCATGCATCTTCTAACAAACGCCTGCCACATTTACAGAGATGTATTATTCTGCTTTTACACGCTTCAGAAATACTCCTCTTTCTCCAAACTTACGTAACATGCTTTCTATTTTAGGATGTCCTATAATTTATCTATCATTTAATAAATCAAGTTTAAGTCAAGGTGTTTCCACATTAAATTAACTTTTGAACTACTAATTTAATATTGACTTTTTAGGTTTCTGAACGACTTTTAAGAAAGACATTTAAATGTCTTTACACCAAAAATGAAAGGTTATGATACAGTTCCATTTAATCTTTTGAATGGAACTGAAACTATCTTCAAAACATATATTGTTTCTCTCTCCATTTTGTCCACCATATACTAGGTGGAATTATTATCCACCACTTCTTTTGACGTTTGCTTCCTACTCTCCTGATCCAGCAGCTAAGATCTGTTTGTTGTATGTTCTAGCAGTATCCACTTAGTTTCTGTGAGGCTAATAAATAATGCCCAAATCTGTAAAGTAACTTTGCAATGTAGAAACAAATGGTTGTTAGCTTCCTCAGCCACATGCACAGGTTGCACCTAGATGCTATGTGGAAAACTCTCCTTTGTAAGACATGCTTTTCTAACTACCAACCAATTGAAACACTTCACCCTTGGTTGGAGCCATGTTTTTCTATACCTGCTTCCACTTTCCATGGGCTTGTCTTACAACTTGATTGCTTTATCCCTTTCTTCCTGTACAGCTATTCACTGAAACACTGTCTTCATTGTCATGCTTCCACCTTATTGTATCAGGCTCTGAAGTGATACCTTTAAATCCACTCAATTCTTGCAGCATCTCAACCACTCTCTCCACTTCCCAATCATTCATCTGTCTTCTAAAGGAGATGTTCCATCCTCGAGGAGGATATATGTCAACTATTGTTGCATCTGGATTGTTTTAAAAAGAGATTAGATCAGGATATGAGTTCATTAAGGCCTCATGTCCAATCCAGTTCTCTTTCCATAGAAGATCTTGGTGTCATTCCCCACTTTATAATGTAAGCTCCTAGCGAGGTTGGACCAAATATTCCCAATTGTTCTCAACACTGCAACACCATAAATGCTAGATATTGTGTTAGTACACTATTTGTAATTCTGCCCATATTTGCTATAAATTACCTCCTTCCACAATGCATGATCCTCCCTGGAAAATCTGCAGAGCCACTTCATCAGCAAGCAATCGTTTTGCACCTTCAAATTCCTGATACCAAGACCACCAGAATGCCAGCTCAACTAAGTAGTGTGCCAGTTAGCCAAATGTATTCCTTTGCCCTCTTTATTTCCCATCCACAAAAATTTCTCCTCAACTTATCCAACCTCTTCTGCACCTTGGAGGGGATGGGGAATAATGACATTACAAAATTGGTAGTGGATCCAAAACTGAATTGATCAGAGTAATTCTTCCTCCTAGAGAAAGGTATTGAGTTTTCCACTTTGATACCTTCTTCGCCGTTTTGTCTACTATTCAATCACAAAATTTCAACTCTTTCTATTGGTTGCCTAAACGCATGCCTAGATACACTATTGGGTATTGATCAATTCTACATCCCAATATGCTAGCCAGACTCTGCATATGTGATACTGCTTTGATAGGAAATATACTGTTCTTCCTCCAATTTACACACAGAGAAGAAGTAGCCTCAAAGATCACCAAAAATCATTCTCATAAAGCTAATTTGTTCTGCATTAGCTTCACAGAAAATAACAGTGTATAATCTGCATAAAGCAGATGGAATATATGCATCTACTGTCCTCAATTGTTGCCTAACTTGAACCCTTTAGCCACTAGCCACCCTCATCATATTGTTGAAACCCTCCATTGTTAACATGGAGAGGAAAGGTGAAAGAGGATTTCCCTGTATGAGACCTTACTAAGTCAAGAAGAGGACTTCCTTAGTTTTCATTCTCATAAAGCTAAGTTGTTCTGCCTTAGCTTCATAGAAATAACAGTACAATCTGAATACTTGCTCCCTTCGTCTTAAGTAAAGTGCAATTTATTTACTTTTTCAATTCAGAACTCTTAGTCAAGATGGAGAGATTGAATATTTTTGTTTCAGGTTCCATAGGAAAGAGAGGAGCTACCACCCAATGGTACTTTACAAAAGTATGGTCACGGGGCAAATACCTTCTCGAGACTATCAAAATGGATTCGTGGCACATAGGGGCCATTTGGGGGAAGGTCTCTTTACCAAGGATTCTCCATTCTCATGGCTCAAGAACCTAACAATCTTGATGCAAAATACAATCTTCTTTAACCACCTCTCACCAAAACCCATTTGATTAAGAATATTGAAAAGGAACTCCTAGTTGACAGGGTCCTAAGCCTTCTCAACATCTACTTTATGCCTAGTACCTCGATCTTCACCTTTGAGCCTAAAGTCCAAAATTTCGTTGGCTATTAGTGCAGTATATGTGATTTGTCTACCTTAAATGAAGGATAATAGATGCTTGTTTAGCAACTTGCTCCCTTCATCATAAGTGAGGTTCATTTTACTTTTTTGATTCAGAACTCTTAGTCGAGCTGGTGAGACTGCTTTTTTGTTTGTGGTTCCATTGGAAGGAGATGAATCATTACCCAATGGTACGTTTACTGGAGTAAGATTGTTGGTGGCTACTACCTTCTTGACACTATTAAAACGGATTTGTTTCACGTAAGGGCTATTTTGGGGATATCGTTCTTTACTGAGGATTCTCCATTCACATGGCTCGAGAACCTAACAGTCTTGATGCAAAATACAATCTACTTCAACCACCTTTCTATAAAACCCATTTGTTTAAGAATATTGAAAAGGAACTCCTAGTTGAAGTGGTCATAAGCCTTCTCAACATCTACTTAATGCCTAGTACCGGGATCTTCACCTTTGAGCCAAAACTCCAAAATTTCATTAGCTTTTAAGTGCAATATCCATGAATTGTCTCCCTTTAATGAAGAATAATAGATGCTTGTTTAGCAACTTGCTCACCTCCCTCTTCAGCCTCTCTTTTAGAAGCTTAGAAATAATTTTATAGATCTGAAATCTCTTTGAGTTCAAAGACCCTGTTTTCTTAGGAATAAAAGCAACATATGAAACTCTTCTCAAACAATTGAACATATGAAGCTCTATTTATGAAAAGAAATGGAGAACTAAATTTCAATATCCAGATATCTCTAAAATTTGAAGAGTTTGAATTAAGATCGGTGTCATGAATTATATTGGCATACATATTGTGATCAAGCACTTGATATCCTTCCTGATCATCTTTGCTAGTCTCCAAGGCCCACTTTAATAGAAGGCTCTTCTTGTGGGCTTTCAAATTCTTAATTGTCAAACCTCCTTGTTTTTGTTAGGTTATAATAGCATCCCACTTAACCAAATGAAATTTCTTTTCCCCTTCTCCATTACCTTGCCATAGAAAATTTCTTCTCATAAGATCTAGCTTTTGAATGATTTTTCTAGGCATAGGAAAGAGGGGACATCATATAGGTTGACCTGGCCTCAAGAACACTATTGATCGATATGACTCTACAACCCAAGGATAAGTATTCACTTCTCCAATACTAACTTATTTTAACTTTTTTCCACCACAGAGTTCCAAATGCTCAAGGGTTTACTCTTAGCTCCCAAAGGCATGCCAAGATAAGTGGTGGGAAGCTCCCTATCTTGCCACCTAAAATGTTTGACAATCAAGTGTATATCCCAGTTCGGCAATTCATAACCTCCTCTTGCAAACATTTAGAATGATTTCCTTCAATAAATGTTGCTATTTTTGTATAATGCCCCAAAAGTATACCCATTTTCGAAGGTGGAAAAGTTTTGCTCATCAAACACATTTAACTTATTTCCGAAGAACCTTTATAAGATTGATAACACCAATTATCCAATCATTTAGCAACATTCAATTCCAAATATTTGCGCAGTATGTTATAGTAATATTTCAAGAAAAACAAAAAGTAAAAAGTTGTAAGTTTGACCTCTTCCTCCATTCTATATAAAAGCCATACATGTAATTATCATCAAGCTAATTATGTCAAATCAAACTAAAATATTTCAAGAAAAGCAAAAAGTAAAGTTTTAAGTTTGACCTCTTCCTCCTATATAAAAGCCATACATGTAATTATCGTCATCAAGCTAATTATGTCAAATCAAACTAAAATATTCAATGACGATTCAGGAAACGAAGATTATTAATTTATTATTAGCATTATATACGCGTTATTAAATAGCCCCAAAACAAAACCATATATTTTTTTGATAAAAAAGGTAAGAGGATAAAAATCAAAACATATATCTTTAGCTATGAACTCATAATGCATATGAGCAAATATTTTTCTTCTTCACTTCATCTTTATTTTCTTCTAGTCAAGCATAACTAGGTCAGTGATTCCTCCCGTCAAGTCACAATGTCAGCATCCCAATTATATCATGCTTTTAATAAGACTCCACATCCATTATGTTCAATACATTTTATCAAAAAAAAAAATTGCAAATGAGTTGAAGGAAATGCCATGGAGTGTTCAAAGACATCTAAAACAGATCATATTCATTGTCCACATCACTTACTCAAATAATCCAAAGCAACTAAAACATGACAAATTCAATTATATATAAAAGGATAACAGAAAAAGAGGAAGGGAAGTGCTAAAGTGGTGTTGTGTACCCTGCAAAAATACGTTTCGTCTTTACCATCTTCGAACAAGGAGGAATAATATGCAGGATCGTATACAGAACCACCTAGAGCATCATCAGGATTGGATGGCTGTCTAGTTAGAGGAGTTGCAGGATTGAGAAAACTGTTTCTCATATCACTATCTGCCTCTCGGGGAACTGAACAGTCTATATAAGAAACACCGAGCTTATACATTTGAATCCACAATAGTGAAGATGATAATCTCACACAAAATCCAATAATTTGCATGGAGAGAGTGAGTTTCACCGAGAAGATAACAAGGGTTCCATAAATCCCAGAAGAAATATTCCTGCATGAATAAATGAAGTTCAGGAAGATTTTACTTTTTCTAACATTTCAAGAGCTGTGGTAAATTTACTGTACAAGGATGTTTGAGAACACAATGCATGAGTGAAGGCTGGCTCTACCTGCAATCTTACACAGTAATGCAGCAGCCGGTGATGCTATTAAGTCAAACTAAAAATATCCATGAAGTGACCAATAGAACAGCTTACAGTAAGCAAATAAGTTGAGCTAAACCAAATTTTTAGGATTGAGAAAAGGCAATTCTTGTAGAAAAGTAATAATGTGAGGAAACAAGAGCTCATACTACTTCAATAGCATTTGATAGAGTGTTATATAATAAATAAGAAAGATGAATTTGGAGATCACATTAATCCTTAAAACATAAAAGAGGAGGCCTCACCAGAAACCTCCTTTACAAAGTATAGTAGACCATCTAAGCAAAGATTCGAACAATCCTCCATATGCGTATAGGCACGAACCCTATGATTTCTAAGTTGTACATATATGTTAAGGTCCTTTACTAAGTGTAGTTAGTGTATCAGATGTGGTTCAAGGTCGTAAGGTACCTCAAACACCAAGCCGAGTTCAAAACAATTATATCGGATTAATTACAACATGAATTCAGATAAGGGTCAACTTCAAACAACCATATCTAGGTGACCTTTGATCAATCAAATTAAAGGATTGTGAGTCTTCTTTCCAACGCCGCCCACCATTCTTCAATCGATTATGGATGATTTACCAGAGACGCTCCAACCTGCCAAATGGATCGAGCCCAACTCCGCGACCAAGTCCGTGTCACGGAGAGGAAGCGGACCTCACCATCCACTTCAATAAAATTTCGCCTTCCAGCTCCATGACACAGAGCCAACTCAGAGTTGGGCCAAAATTCGTCTATTTTTGTTTTTCTTTATTAGAATGTTTTTATCTTAAAACCTTTGGGGAATTATCTAAATAACCCTAAACGTTTAGAATGTCAGTTTGTTTTTCATAATTTAACCCTCTCATTCTCTCCTAAATCTCTACGCTCAACAACTTCAAGAAACACCAAGACTAGGGTCCATCTTCCAAGATTCTCCATCAAGCTTCGTCACTAAGGCATATGGACTTCAATGAGGAATTCGTTTCATCCTCATGTCCAAAACACCTAAGTTTTTATGAACTTGATTCCATAATTAGGGTTATCACGCCCACATTCAAATTCTCTCATGTCCAAAACTATTAAGTTTTTATGAACTTTATTCCATAGTTAGGGTTGTCAAATCCACATTCAAATTCATCATATTCATGACCTGAATTGCATGATTTCTTGAACTTTTTATTCATGATAATGGAATATTGACAAATGCACTTATTTTATATACTTAAAAAGGTTTTCCATTGTCATCCTAGTTAGTTCTTGGAATGTTATTGTTTATCATTCATGAACCTTATATTTCAAAACATGATTTTAGAGTCTTTATGTTATTATAAAAGCTATTGAGAAATTACAAGATATGCATTTTCTAGAAATTTTCTCATGATTTAAGTTGTGAACATGTTTTGAAAAGATATGTTTTAGAAGAGATTTCAGTATATGAATTTAGAAAACGAGATTTGAGCATAGCCTCAAAGCAAAATATGTTTTAGAAAGAGATTTTGAGCAAGACTCGTGATAAGCTTATGGATAGTATATTTTGGGAGTAGTATTTAGCACCAAGGTTCTACATAGCTCAAGTTCTAGAATTATGTGCCACCACAGAATTATGTTTGACCACTTTGTCAATCGACCATTTGGCCCTAAGAGACTAAAGTTAGTGAATTTTTCTTTGGGTTTTGCCTTTATTTAACTGATGTTACCTCTGCAAGAAACACGAAGCGAATGGAATCCACTCATTCTTTCACTATTGAGTTGCCCGACAGCTTTGGGATTTGTTCCTTAATTTCTTTGGTTTAAAATGGGTCATGCCAAGCTCAATAAAGGATTTACTACTACAGTTGGGTATTAAAGGAAGAAACAAACAGATAAAATATATCTGGAGAACTATCCGGCAGGTGTGTTTTGGGTATTGTGGAGAGACAAGAATTCTAGGTGCTTTGAGGGCAAAGCAAACCCTGTACATGAAATGAAATATAGGTGTCTGTGAATGCTAGCTTTTTCGGTGTAAACTCCAGGATGTTTACGAAATACAGAAAAATGATTAGATTTCATTAATTCCTTCAGGAATAGGATCTTTTGTATAGAGGTTTCCCCTTCTTCATTGTTATTTTTGCGTAGGGGACTGCCCAACCTTGTACATTCCAATCACCTTCCTGGTGTCTAATTTTTAATATATCTATAAAATTTCTAGTTACTGGCATAAAAAGGAATACTAAGCCACAGGATTCAACATTTGTGCTTTGTAATCCTTTTGTATTCACAAACACTCTTTTTGAAATAGGAACTAATTTTTTTAAATTGAGCACAAACACTCTTTATTATAAAATTCTCATCTAGGATCAGAAGATATCGCCTTTTTGAATAGTGAATAACCATTATAGGCTACAGTTCCTTCGGTTAACAGAGAAATTTACAGAAATAATGCTCCATCTTGAATGGCGTAAGGCAATTATAATCCTTCAGTATAAATCCTCAGGGAGCTAGACAAATCTTGGAATTCTATAACACTACTCCATTTCTTATCACTAGTAGACACCCACTATCAGTTCCTTGTCCATTAAATCATTCTTTGGCGCTTGCATTGAATAGTCTTTAAACCAAAGCTCTGTTTCATATTCTTTTTTTTTTTCAGAATAAAAAGTTCAGGTCAGTCCAAATTAAAACTGTCCATAGTTAATTTCGGTACCAAAGCACAAGTTTAACCCTGGTGTGAGAAATGAAAGAACAAGTAACAGTTGGAGCATCTCTGTAGAGCCTTGCATCTCTGTCCATCGTTAGTTTCGGTTTCAATTACTTGTCTCTTACATAGCTCCAATCTTCCACTTAACACCAATGCATTTAATTGTGGGAACTATTTAAAACTTCAGCTTTCCTCCACATCAGTTAGTATCATACTTTTTAATTGTAGATCCTCATGAATTTTAAATTTCATGTTGGCATATGCATGAATTGAAGCTTTGTAGTGAATCTACAACTATAACTAAGAACATAAAAAATTACGGTCTTTTTTGTTACTCAAACATGGTGGTTTCAACGCCAAATAAATTCCTAAAAAATTATGTTTAAAGGATTAAAGCTAGAGATAACAATTTACATATTTGAACTCAACCATAAGCCACTCACTCCATTTCTAATGCACATTCTTGTCCAATATCTTATTCAACGACCAAATGTCCACACAAATAGTCAACTCTAACAAATTGCATCTTCAGAAAATACTTAATTCGAAAAGCAAAATAAAGTTTGGATAGATGACATTATTTTGATGAGATAGGAAATACATATATCAACTAGGAGGTACTATATAATTTTTTGAAATAAAACTTATTTAAGAATGGATTCTCAAAAGTCAAATTAGATGTTGTTCTTTTCAAAAAAAAAAAAATATCAAGACACTATGGACCCATAAAACATTTCTTGCATTCATTAAGGTTTCACTTCTCTGGTGTTCAAAAATATTTATATTTAACAAGCAGAAGCAGATTGTAACATAAATTATGTTTAACCTAAAAAGAAATTGAAGTGAAATATGCGTAAGTGGCTTATAATAATTCTATAGAGTTGAAGATTCATCATTCCATTGATCTGTAGATTACCATTTTGAAAAATTAAAGAGTATGAAATGAAACTTACCAGATTTCGGATGCAAAAAGGATGAACCAAGAAATGTCCACTAAGATTGCAGAGAAGAGAAGTACAGCGTATGTTCTACCAAGACTCTGACTGCTACTCTCAATAGCCACCAATGCGAATAACCCAATACCCAAATTGATTAAGGAAACACCGTTGTATAATGCCCCAAGAGATCCAATCATTGCACAACCGATCTTGTGGAATCAAAATAGAAGAGAATTAAACACCAATTTATTTATTTAGCCAAAATGAACAAGTCAGAAAATACCTGAACATAGATGAGAATAACTGCAAAGGATTGAATCCTGTCATAATCACGTAGCCACGTTTGTATGTGAGTCGTAAATGCAGAACAAAGCATCATATACAAGAAGAAATTCCACTGGACACTATTAACTGAGAAGAAAAGAACAGATGGGGAAAAAGGATAATCGGGGTTCTACATTGAAAGCCCCGAAAACCGTTCGATTTCGCTTCTCAACAACGATGTAACAAAGCGACGACGCCACTTCCTCTTATTGAACACTACCGCATTTAAGGCAGCCCTGGGCAAGGAAACCCGATTTCTGGGATGTCCCGTGTTTCCTTTCCTTTCCTTCTTCAATAAAAAATAAATTCTCTAATTTTTTGCGGTATTCATTTAATTATATGATTATATGATGTTTCTTTTTTAGTACAACCCCAAAATAGCCAAATAAATAAATAAGAAAATGATCAATAAGGTGTTGTTTGGTTATGAGACAAGTCCAAAATTAATATATGAACATATCCTTTGGTAGCTAGATAAGTTCCAAGTTATTCATGGAGAAAATTAATATCTTATTATTTTATGCAAGATAGAAGGAGGAATAATTAATACATGAATAACTAATATCTGCATATGCTCATAACTAATACCTTTATTATTAATATCATCATAACTCTAACCAGCTACCAAACGACCCCGAGTAACTTTGGTTATTCATGTATTAATTTTATATCATGTTTGGTTTTCAAATAGGATTAAAGTTAGAGAAAAGACATAAAGTCGTCACTGAAGTTGTCTCAAATTTTCAAAAAAATACCTTAACTTTGTGGGCATCTTATTACCCCCACAAAAGTATCATATACCTTTGTAAATAGATCATTTGACTCATTTTCTCATAAATGAAGTCAGCACATTTTAAATTAATTTTAAATATTAATAAAGTGAGGATAATACGACCCAAATCTTAAGAAAAACACTGAAGTTTTCTTTCGTTTTCATTTTTTCAGATTCTCTCTTCTTTTCCATTTAAATCTGCTAGACATTAAAAAAATAATTGTAGGCTTACCTGAACCAATAAAGGATTGAATATTTTCTCTATGTATTTGTGATTTGTTGGGGGAAACGCACGGTTAGGGATTATTTTAGCGTAAAAAGTGTTAGAATCGACTAATCATAGTTAGTAGTGTTAAGATTTTGTATGGTTATATACTTAATTGTTGTGTTGTAGAGTAGTTGTTATTGTTAGGTTTCGTGTTATCGACTTAGTACTACTCTTAGTGATTCTGTTGTAGAGTATTATTATACATTTGTAGGCTTCGTATTTGTACATTTGTAGTGTAAAGTGTACATATGTTAGGACTATGTTCGATTAGAATATATTAATTTGTTAGAGTTTGTTCATGAATGTGTGGTTGAGTTGTGTTTCTCTTATTTACATGTTTTTTCTTTCAAGAACTTTCCTATGTTTTTTGTTATGATAACTTTAAGATGGTATCATGAGGGTCAAACTGCATTTGGTCCCCCACTTGAATACATTGGGGGGAGGTGACAGAATTCCTAGAAGTAGATGTTGATAGAATATCTTACTTTGAGTTGAGGGGCTGCATAAAAGAGCTAGGATATACACCAAAATGTGACTTTTTCATAAAGAAAGATTGTTTATTGGTCCTTATGAATTGTGAGAGGTGACATTATTTCAAGAAGTAGATGTCGATAAAATGCCATACTTTGAGTCGAGGGACTACATAAAAGAGCTAGGATATACACTATAATGTGACTTTTCCACTAAGTTGAATGAGTTACGATCCTTATGAATTGTGATAAGGTTATATTTGAAATTTTCAACATGATAAAAAACGTGTTAAAGTTGAGGCGCATGTTTCTCATAGAGTGAAAACCTTATCAAGCCCCACTTAAATTGGAATTTGTCTCCAATGTAAGGGACAGTGGGTAGGTGAGGAATATTTGAATGAGTCTTAGGCATGTACTCCTAATAAGAAACTCCTTATTATACATATCCTTAGAACCCTAACACTCATTTTGAAGATCCTCGTGCCTCATCTATCTACTGTACCGACTCTTTTCTATGTACCATAATTTGATCCTATAATAGATCATGATCCAAGTGATAATGAATTGAAAGATTATTCACGAATTGAGAGGCTATTGTAACGCCTCAAAATTGGATGTTAAATTTGGGTTGAAAAGTTGTAGGACACAGACTTGATGTTAGTATATATAGATCAGTCTATGGCCCGTAAGGAGGTCTACGTACTATAGAAGTGTATCGTAGAAATGATTTTTAGAAATTGGAAAGTGTCAACTCCCAATAAATTGACCTACAAAAGAATCGGACGAATTGTATGGTGTGTCGAGATATCACGTAAAGTATCGTGAAATCAAGGATTGTATAGATGATTAAAAATTGCTAAGTAGATGATCCTTATATAGGAGAAGAGTCTTATACTAGTTGTAACACTCCAAAAGTTCATGACATAATCTAGAGCCTCACATGAATTGAGCCTTAAAACATTGTTTCTAAGCCTAAATTAATGTATTAAAACTAGTTAGGAAGTGTTAGAGTCAAAACATCAAGAAACGTCCATGACGTCCGGAAGTTAGTGCAATTGAACTAGTAAAACGTCCTTAGGTTTTGTGAAGGTTTGGAAGTGTTGTATGGAGTCTAAAACTTGTAGAAATACTTTAAATAGGTAAAAACATTTATATAAGGTGAACACGTCCAGGTCCGACCCCCCGAGGATTGCCCTAGGGGTCCACGAAGGGACCCCACCCTTGGCCAAGCAAGTTGCCAAAGCAGCAGCCAAGTTGGCCTTGGCAGAAGTGTCTCCCCGTCGCGTGCATGGTCCCAGAAGGACCAAAAATCTTGGTCTGCATCGCAAACATGTAGAGGACTCTTCTGGTTCAAAAATTAATTTAGAAAATCTTGTGTGAACAGCTCCGCGACGAGACTTGTTTCCCTACAAAAATCTGAAATTTAGAATCCAAGTTTGACTTCACTAAAAGGTCAACTTAAGTTATGGGTCTTTTGGGTATTTCATGGGAGGGTTATATATTGATTTTCAATCAGTTTTACCTCACATTAACTCACTCAAATCAAATCCCCAAATCAAAAAACGAAAAGCTCTCACCTCTCTCCACTCTCTCCCTATTCATCCTCCATTGGAAGAGCAAGGAAGCTTGAAGAAGAACACAAAGTCTCCAAGGTTCTTACTTAAATTTTGTGGATAAAGCTTCATTAAGGTATGTGTTCTTCACTCTTGGTATTCCTTTCCCCAAGATGCCCTTTCAAAGTTGATTTCTAAAATCACCCAATTCCAAGGGTTTTCTTCTACAAATGTGTTTTCTTCTAAACTTAAAATTGATGATTAGTTATGACGAATTGTGATTACCTATGGCTAATTAAGTGTAGATTGTTGAGTAATTGTTGTTGATTTATGGGTATTTCGTATAGATTGTGTCTTTTCCCTAATTTCCCCAAATCTTGGATCTTGCTTATGAATTGATGGGAATTGATGAATGTATTGATTGTTAGACTTGTTTTAACTATTCTAATTCATTCATGGACTTCCTAGGGTCATGTATTGTTGGTATTGAATTTATTTCTTGAAGAATTCATGATGAACCCTTTTCCTCTAACCCTAGGTTATAAATTGATGTTGAATTGGTTAGTGATGATACAATTGACCTAGTTTTTGTGTTGATTACTATTATATGATGTTATTACACCTATTGATGGGTGAATATGGTTGGTTGATGGTAATACCATTGAAGGAGGCTTATGGAGGTGAATTGATAAGACCTTATGATCTTGAATCCTTTACTTCAATTGTGATAGCTAGTACTTGATGATGATATTAAATTGAAGTATTACAAGTGATTAGATTTAGTAGGTGATGGTATGATGAATGTAATTGAAATGTCTTGACTATGTAAATTGTGAGTTTATGATTAAGGTATGATGATATAAGGTTGATTGTGAATCATGTATGTGTCTTATTATGATATGATGTGATGGTGTTAATCTCACAAATGAAGGATTGCAATGAAAGGACATCTTCATGCAATACCTAATGAGCTAAATGATATGCTTTACAAGGGGTTAGTCTCCTATGACCTACATTAATCTACGATTGATTAATAAAGGCTTAAAGACATTTCAAAAAGGGACTTTAGCTTAGCACAAGTGAACTAGTTATGAGAGGTGTCTTCCCAATGTGGGAAGGTAGGTTCACAATGGTTCTCATGAGATAGAGATTGTCACGACCCGAAAGTACCCCCTAGAAGTTAGGGTAACCCTTAGGTCGAACAATAGCGTACTTGATCTTTCGGAGGTCTTGTACTAGCCATTTGCTATCATTCATTACATAAGACATGAAAAGTAGTGCAGAATTATAACTTTTCACGACATTTATAATAATAAGGAAATATATTTTATAAATACTAAAGAGTAGTCTCGTCGTCACAAGTCATCTTAAAGACACAACTTAAATATCTTAGGGACACGACCCTTTACATTGAATGAAAATACATAATAAATCTTAATAATAGAAACTAAGAAATAGAACTATGCCCTCGAATATATGAGGACATACTTAGTCTTGAGAGAGTCGATTCCCAAGCTTGCCTTCTAGTCTATAGCTTGCCTCCAACCTATACTTATAAAGTATAGAAAAGTATGGGGTTAGTACAAGACAATGTACTAAATATGATATAAGCAAAAACATGCAAAAAAGGATGTTTTAGTAGAAATAAGCTTTAATGCCAATTAAGTAAAACTTTCATGAATATAGAAGTAAAATAGCATATATATCATCATTTAGTACATAAGAAAGGATTTCCATAATTTTAGCGTGAAAGACCACTTTACAGTAA
The DNA here is from genome assembly GCA_016801875.1 of Solanum sitiens. Lineage (NCBI taxonomy): Eukaryota > Viridiplantae > Streptophyta > Magnoliopsida > Solanales > Solanaceae > Solanum > Solanum sitiens. The sequence continues at coordinate 281,677 of JABWTJ010000371.1, read as the reverse complement.
ACTCCAAAAAATCACAGTGAACACAACTTTATAGTGAACTTACATTATTTCAACTCAAAATGAACTCATTTCCTTAGAAGTTTCTCTAACCATGGTTATCCTAAGACTCACAAATGTATACATGAAGTAACCGCCCATACTATTCCTTCAATACACACCTAAGTGATCCTCAAGTCTACCCATTATAGGCTTACTTCGCACGGGTGACAAGTCCACACTTCTATAACTAAACATTATAGAACACACTTACATTTAGAACTTCACATAGGTGCTCTTCCCCAAGTGAACTCGCAAGTTACACAAAGTTCAATGTGAGAATAACATCTCATACTACTACTCCCACTTTGTGCTCCTTGAGGATTCCATGAGGTTAGGTACACCACATTCACCATTCATAAACTTCATTATACAAGGCATAACTTTAACAGGCTTTCTTAACATTAGACATTAAGTCACATAACTTCACTTTCATTTCATAATGACACATTCATACATTAAAGATAAAGACACACCAAGACTCCCCTTTCAAGTGTCTACTTGTGCAATGGATAAATAGCGTCCCATACCACCACTACCCTAAGTAGTACACTCTTTAGGAGACTTAGTTCATTACATTCTTTTGTGGGGTATGACTTTAACCGACATAGACCATGAGAGATATACATAGAATCCCGATATTAACCCCTTTCGGATGAGGGATCCCCACTTGCCTAGGGTAGAGTCATTCTCTTAGACTTTACATGGATTGTCCAATAGCTACACCAATGCGGGCACATAGTTAAGGGATAAGGAGATTGCTTCTAAGTAACTCACTCTCTACTCGCGAGGAGTACTCATTTCAAGAGGTACATTGGGTACAACATCTCTACTCACAATGTGCACCCACCCCTTCTTCAAATCCTTTCAGTGCTAAGCATAACGCCCCCACAGTCTTAAACATTCATTACTATAGGTTAAGGGATAGCTAATTAGCACCACATCTCAACTCACGAAAGGTATCCAACCTCCAACCTATCATAGAAAGCTCTTGGGAATAGTGAGGTTGCTACTAAACACTTCATCTCAACTCACGAAGAGTGTTCACCCCAAAACTCCCTTTTCATTCACATTCTTTAGCTTCATTCATTAATTCAAAGTGTGAGTGTGTGTGTACATGTGAGCACACCTTTCACATAATCACCATTTTTCATAACATTGACTTCTAAACATGCTTACGTCTTCATTCATCATATTACACACTTTAACATACTTCACATATAAAAATACCTCATTTAGACATAGTCTCTACAGTCATACATTTCAAGCTTCATAAAGCACATCAACAAAAACATCATCATTATCATCTTACTTCACATAATATGCCTTCCTCACCTCATTCACAATACATAAGTAAATTCATATTCATATACTTCAAATAAATACCACCAACAAAGGTGGACCATACCACTCAAGAACATTTCATAATAAGAGCTAAACAATGTAACCAACTTACCATTAATCCAAACTTTCACCACCTATAATCAATTCCTCAATAATACATCATAAAATAGCCCTTAGGGCAGTAGCTAAGTCACAATATAACCATAAGAAACTATAACTCTAACATTATCAAATCATGTTCATGAGACCCATTTCATAAGTCAAAAGTTGATAAAAAGCAATAACATGGTTTCATTGAAGTTTTAGCATTAGAATCACCAACTAACATTAGAAATAACATATTTGATTCCTTTAAAACATTTTCATGCAAGACCTATACTTAGAGTCAAAGATAGAAGAAGTTAGAATTCGAAAACCCTTTTTGAAATTCCTTAGAAATGGCTCCTTGAATGAAAGAGAGTTCAAGGATGACTACCATACCTCAATGAGAAGAAACCCACTAATTTTTTATGAAGAAAACGTCCACAACCAGCCCTCCTAGACCTTCCTTGAGTCTAAGCTTCGATGGAGTTGAGAGAGTCTTTCTTGAGGGAGGGGTTTTGGGTTTTTGAAAAATGAAGTCTAACCTAGTTCTAGGAGTATAAACTAACTTAAAATACCCCCAAGACCCTAAAAAAACTTCCAAGGTTCATAAAATACTTGGGGTGAAATTAATAAAACACCCCAAGCCAAGCCGCATCACAACAACTTTTACAGGCAGCATCTACGACCCACAAACGACGGATCGTAGTCCAGACTACGCCCCTTAGATGGGTCCGTCGTTTGGGTATGAGCCTCCCTTATGTGTAGACCTTGCAGACCTTGCAGGGCCAATCTATGCCCAAGGTCGACAGGCTATCGTTTGACCAACGTTCCGTCCCTTGTGGCCGTCGTTGCTCACTGCTTGGCAGCATCCTGCCAAAGAGACGGGGTCTTCTTAGGGCCCCTCGTGGGTTTTAGATGGATTCGTACCCTGACGTGAACCCCTAAACATGGTCATCTAGGTCTTAAGATCATCCCACATCAATTTTAACTAAAACGAACCCGTAAAACTCGCTAAAACATACTAAGACACACAAGCACTTTTCAAGGCAAATCTTCCGAACATCATGGACGTTCTTGGACGTTTGACCTCCAAACATCAGCAAACTTTAGACACTGCCTCAAAATATCATTATTAACCATTTTAGCACAAAATTAACTCATGTGACACATGCGAAGCTCTAGTTCAACCTAGTTCATTTTAGGGACGTTATAGATTACAATGCAAATGTGCATAAAGAGGGTCTCAAGCATATCTCTTAGTTCTTGAACTATGTTGCCCCCATAAGAATACTAGCTAGTGGATCCACCTAGAATGCTATGTTCATGTTCTGGTTCTACCTTGGCAAGTACACCACCTTCTTTCGATGTAGGGTTTCATGACACCGGATTCCACATTTAGCTCATATGGTCTATGTCGGTTAAGGCAATTGTTCCCGAAAGTAAAATGATGACTAAATGAAGATGGACATTGACTAGGATAACTTGAGGGGTCTAATTAGGATATGTAGGGGTATGGGACTCTACCTAGACATTGTACAAGTTATGTCATGACCGGGGAGCACCCTCTAGAAGTAACATGACGTACTTGACCTATCGGAGGTTTTATATAAGGCCATAGTAATCATTCATCGCATTGTCATAAAAATTTAGCGAAAAATTTAAAACTTTTCATAGGACATCATATGCTAGAATCATCACTTAATATCTATATATAGATATATAAAATATAAGTCATAATAAATAGTTACCCTCTAAGTCTCTTTTGCCATCTTAGACTCAACATCAATAGAGTAGAATAGGGACACGACCCTTTAACATCGTAACATAATATCTAAGCTATTACATATACTTTGAATGAAATATAATATAGGAAATCCTTGAACTTAAGTATCCCTTTCCTTGAGCTTGAGAAAAACATATCAAGCCCTTTCACCATAGAGACATCCTTTAAGCATCCATAACCTACACTTTCTGTAAAAAGGTGAAGAAGAATGGTGTTAATACAAGAATGCACTAAGTATGGAAACCATGCAAAAACATGCATTTAAAGAGGAATTTTCCTTCGAAATCATGCAACATGCCTTTTAAAGAATCTTTATAAGCATTGGCACAATTACAAAACATCATTCATATACTTCATATAGGCATAGACACTATTCATGTCACACGCCAAGTCACATATATTGCATTTTAAGCATATCAATATGTTCATAACATTTCTTCTTTTAACTTAATTCATTAACCCCTAAGTAACCCTCTAGTAAACTTGGTGCAATGTATGACTAGTGTCTCATTCCACCATTCACACTCAAGCATCACCTTAAGGTCACCAAGGTGAACATTCACATAACCTTCATTTACTTAATCATAGGCATTCATAGGAAGCTAGCATATCCTAAGACACCTACTTCACATATGAACCAACATGTTTCATGAACCACATATAAGACTCACTTTAAGACCATATGCAAGTCAACACTACCAATAACATCATAATAGGCAATAGTCAACAATAACATATTTGGACTTAATTTCATTAATACATAACAAAACCTTACTCATAATCCCAATCTAAGCCTACTAGTGCAATGTACATGTGAAGTACCATAACCTCACACATACTTAGTGAACTCATAAAGAGACCACGAGAATCATCATTTACTTCATACATAAACATGACAAGTATAATCAACTACATGCATACCAAGTAAGACCTTCATCATCTAGTCAATAAGACCAACATTATGCATATAGGATAAGACTTCATCATATAGACACTATAAGACTCATACCATACATATCATCATACAATTAGGTCAATACCATAATGTCATGCATATGAGACATATACATAGTCATATACATATAAAACACCTTCCTAGAATTCCCTTCATGAGCTATTTGTGCAATGCATAGGTAAAGTCTCATACGCTCACCTACACTAAGCAACTTCCCTTAGGTTATCCTAGTTAGGGTCCATTACTTTACTTCCATTGTCCATTTTACATTAGGGAAACTATAGCCTTAATCAACACTAAAACCATGTGTGCTAAACATGGAATTCGGTGTTATGGAATCCCACACCGAAAGGAGGTGCTCTACTTTGACAAGGTAGAACATTAACATCATGATAGCATATTAGGTAATATCACTTGCTAGATCCTATGGGGCAACATAGTTTATGGAACTTGGAGGCATATGTGGAAACCCTCTTTATGCCTATTGAGGCATTTTAGTTATCCACCTCGTGAGGACTATGGTGAACAAGCTTTCCCACATTGGGAAAGGGCACCCCTCATCTTCAAGTTCACTTAGTGCTAAGCTAAGTTCCCTTTATTTAAAAGCCTTTATTAGCATTACTTTATATAACACAGGCTTTAGGAGGATTAACTCCTCATATGCTTAGCTCATAGGTTATAGATGAGAATGTCCTTTCATCAACCTAAATCATGTGAGAAAACCTTTCACACGGACATAGCATATTCAAGCACCATCTAGTTTAGGATACAATTGAGAACACCTTTCAAGAGACCCTCTCTTTACTAGATCATAATACAAGCATTATAGACATGCTTTCATGTGTGTTTATGTGTACATATATGAGCAACCCTTTCATACAAACACATTTAGACACTATATATTTTCATACTTCATCATATCATACACTTGACATTATATCATACAAGACATGTTCATAGCTTAATCATGCATTCATATTCATGTACATATAGAGTCAACCTAAGAACTATCCTATCAAGGCACACGTGTGCAATGTATAGACAAGGTGATACCCTTGTCCATACTAGTACACCTATCAAGTCATTCTAATTAAGATATACTTTCATAATTTCATGAACATGTACTTCACATGTATAGTAGTAGACATTAAAAGCATATGGGAACAATCTTTCATTAGCTACCTTTTCTCTATCATATTCATAAGCATGCATGAGGTATGTGTACATTGGGCAACATGATCATATAATGGCAACAATCCTAACATTGAGGAAGCCACCTTACAAAGGTCACAATACACATGCAAGTCCTTAAACCATAGACCACTCACATATAGAGTAATATGAACTATAGACCACACACAACAACATTATAAAATAGGAGAGAAGACATCTTAATCATTGAATATAAGACTCCTAATCATGCTTAAGACCACACATTCATGTAGGGGTTCATAGGTAGGGGTCATGCTACACAAGAGTATCCAACCATCAATAGACTTCAACAATACCAAACGTATGGACCACCTAACCCTAAGATCTTTATTCACATATAGAAAGCATCATCAATATACCTAGAACATGATACTAGATTAAAAGACTAAGCATACAACCTCATGTGTGTAATCATCATAACCACACTTCACCAAAAATCAATTTGCCTTCAAGGCAATGATCATAACATATAGATATATAGACAAGAAAGTAAACACCGTCACCATAAGTGGACCATACCAACCAATGTCATTCAAGGCCAATTCTCCTACCATAGGCTAGGAATTAGGATGAACTCACCAATTATCCAAGCTTTAATCACCATTGATCAATTACCAAAAATTCATTATCAACTGACATAAATGAATATAGAACTAAGCTATTCATTACAATCTAAACGTAATTCGATCATCATCTAATCAAGATCAAAAGACCCACATTATATCATAATTTAAGAATTTGGGATGATCATGGATTCATCATGAAATTGGATCAAAATTAATCTTTAAAACATTATATAATAATCAATTTATCATAAACATGCTTTTGAAATCAATTTGAGAAAGAACCCATGGCTAGATTGAAAGATAGCAATTTTGATCATGAAATCTTCTTTGAAAACATCTAATGGAACTCCTTAGATGAATGGATAAATAAGGATGAAGTATCACCATACCTTATTTATTGAATACCCATGAAATTGGAGAAGAAATCGTGTGAAAATTCATCTTCTAGCTTGAGCTTGAGTTTTCCCTCCAATGGAGGTTTGAGAGAATGTGGAAGAGAAGAGAGCTTTTGGGATTTTAATTTCTTATTGGGTGTTGGGGTTTTTGCTTGGGGAAAGGGGTTAAATAAGTCCTAGAAACTGTTTACAACCGAATCCCAATTACCCAAAATACCCCCACACTCACTTGGACTTTTAGACATGTCACACTTAACTTTCATTTTTGAAATCTTCATCGGGGAACAAGTTCGCGTCGCGGAGCTGTTCCACATGATTTTAGGAAATAGACTTTGAGGCAGTAGAGTCCGCGTTGTTTCCACGGTGCGGAGTAAACTTTTGGCCTAAGGAGACCCTAGTCCGCGACGCAGACATGTTTCATGCAAAAACAACTCGCTGCTGCCTTGGGCAACTTATTGACCTAAGGTTAGGTCCTCCTCAAGGACCCCTAGAGCGGTCCTTGGGGAGTCGTGCCAGGAATTTTTGACCCTAAATACACTCGTATACATGTTTGGTTCCTATACTATTATTTTGAGTACCAAACAACACATAAAACATTCTAAGGCACACTAGAGCACACTAGTACGTCTCAAGGCTAACTTTCGAACGTCTTGGACGTTCTTGGACGTTTGACCTCCAAACCACTTCAAATAAAGTATATGTAACACCCCGTATCCAAAACAGACCAAAAACCAGCTTTTCAAGAAAATCTGCAGGTGCAACCAATGGTGGCATCGACAGACCGTAGCCTGACCCACGGTCCGTCCTGCACATCCGTTGTGGGGTCAGAAACTCCCAAAAATCTCAGCCCAGGAAAATTGGTTAAGTCTTGGTCAACGGACGGACCTACGATCCATAGTCCGTGACCGTCGATCGACACCCCATTCACCCACTCTCTAACAAGAGCCACGGATGACTAGCACGGTCCGTAGGTGGACCCACGGTCCGTAGGTATGACCGTAGGTGGGAACTAGCAGACAGTTAAGGGGGAAATGCAGTTGGGTCAACTTCAAATGGTCATAACTCTTAGCACAAAATTAATTAGGTGTCCTATGACCTACCCACAGATAGATAATTGAATTAGCTTTCCATAGTTACCGACCTTGCTAAAATCAGACCTCCGAGCAAAACGTTATGCCCATTTTTAGTAAAGGCCTGTCGAACAGGCCCAACCTACGGACCAAACGACGGACCGTCAGTCCTGGTCGTCGTTTGGTCTGACAGAAACTAACCCAGGGGTCTTTTGGTCTTTTCCCACTTCGTTTAAACCTTAAGATACGTCGCTTTGACCCTAAATCATCAAATTTTAGTCAGATAAGCCTAGAAACATAACAAGAACTTACCTAAGTCAAAATCATAAATCAAAAGTTAGAAAATTAGAAGCAAGAAAGGAGGAAAAGCTCAAGAACCCTAGTTCAAGAACGCAGCAAGTTTCCAGCAGTTCCAGCCCCGAAACCTAAGTATTTTTCCATGAATTTCATCACCAGGTATGTGGGATTTCACTAGTAGGTTCCTTTCACCCATTGGGTCCCTAGTTTTCAGTAAGATTCTTGATTATCTTATTATGTTTAAACCTAGGGTTTCTAGAACTTCAATAGAACTTTATGAATTTATTAGTTTTATGTTCCAAATCAGATTATCATGTTATTATTTAGTTTATCGCATGAATTTCAGAACCCCAGCTTTGTATTTCTTTAGTTTGAATTACATATGCTAGGTCAGATATTTCAGTTACTTTAGATATACATGCCTCAGTTATAAACGCATACTTTCCAAATTAATTATTGCATTCTCAGTTTGCATGTTTAGTTTTGAGCTATCCAGTATTTATAGAAACTCAGTCATAATCAGTTAATTACAAAATTCATTGGGAGTAGCATAATACCGAGTTGGACTAGGATTCAGCGTACCCAATTAGTCCCAGTACTACTAGCCAAGTAGGTTGTAAGTCCCCTCTATGGGCAATCAGTTTAGTGATCACGCCAGCATGCCTTTATACCTCTAGCAGGGTTTATTGGGTCCTCTCGGTGGGGCGTATACATCAGGCTCCACATTTAGCTCATGTGGTTTTATTATCGGTTATTAGTAGCTCCCACAGTTCAGTCAGACTCTCTGCATTGACCATTTATCAGTATATTCAGTATTTAGTTTCAGCATGTTATAAATTGGTCATTGCATCCAGTTAGCTCAGAATTCAGTATATCATGTTCAGATTATTATACTTGCTTTTGTGCTTGTTTAGTTATGCTTTATTTCAGCTTTACTCTATCCTACATGCTCAGTACCTTCAAGTACTAATGCATACGTACTCTATATCTTTTCGTGATGTAGGTTCAGGTTCTCAGCATCCAGATCACGCATAGATCGATTTCCGATCTCCAGTTCAGCAGATTCAGTGGTGAGTCCTCATTCTCCGAGGACAACAGTCATGAGTTTAATTTTAATCTTCAGTCATTTAGTTTCAGTTTTGCTAGATTTAGCTGGGGCTTGTCCTAGTATTTCTAGTCCAGTTTAGAGGCTTATTTCAGACATAGTTAGTTTCAGCTTAGTGTTGAGTTGATATTTTCTTTGTATTAAACTCATCATTTTTCATATATCTCAGTTTTAGTATATGGGTATTCCCCATCTTTCATTTTAAGTATGATTAGCTTCTGCAACAGTTTATATTCTTTAGTATGCTCATGATCATGCCAGCAGGGTTAGCTTGGGATCACTTGTGGTCCTAGGTTCCGTGTCCGCGTCTTGGGGGTAGATCGGGGCGTGACAAAACTTGTTATCAGAGCACTAGGTTTAAGAGTCCTAGGATGTCCGAAAAGCCGCACTAAGTAGAGTCCTTTTCATGGGTGTGAAGTGCACCATATCTAATGAGAGGGAGGCTACAAAGTGTTTTAGGAAAAACTTCACTTTCTTGTTACTCTTATCGTGCGTAAGGTATGATCTTATTCCACTCTAACTTGACGTTCTACGTTTCAGATCATTCCTCCTCGTAGATCTAACCTTAGGAATGCGAATGCCAGGAATGCAAACGCAGCTCCTCCAGTCCCAGATCAAGAAGTCTCCAATGCTGAGTTCAGGAATGCCATACAGATGTTGGCTCAGAGTATGAACCACCAGAACAATCGGGTTCATGCTCCTCTGAATGAAAATGGTAGATCAGTAGCATCAAGGGTCCGTGACTTTGTTAGGATGAATCCGCCTGAGTTCTTAGGATCGCAGACTAATGAGAATCCTCAAAATTTCTTGGACGAAATCAAGAAGATCTTTAAGGTGATGCAAGTCACTGGGAATGATCAGGTTGAGTTAGCATCATACCAGTTGAAGGATGTTGCTCATATATGGTACACTCAGTGGAAGGAGAATAGGTGTTCAAATGCAGCTCCTATTACTTGGGAGTGCTTCAGTGAGACTTTTCTCGACATGTTTTTCCCAATAGAGTTGAGAGAAGCAAAGGCTCAAGAATTCATGAACTTGAGGCAGGGAAACATGACAGTCCAAGAGTATGGGCTGAAGTTTAACCAACTCTCCAGGTATGCTCCTCACATGGTTGCTGACTCCAGGGCTCAGATGAATAAGTTCTTGTATGGAGTGTCGAATTTGGTGAAAACAGAGTGCAGAAATGCTATGTTACTGGGAGTTATGAATATCTCTAGGCTTATGACTTATGCTCAGCAGGTTGAGGGTGAAAAGCTTAGAGAACAGGCCAAAGAGAATAAGAAGGATAGGACTGGGAACTATGACTATTCTCAGCAGAAATCGGGTGATGGAAATCGCTTGCAGAGTCAGCAGAAGTTCTCATCTCCAGCCCCTTCATCAACTAGTGTTCTATCCTCCAAGAATAGGTTTGACCAGAAGGTTAGAGCACCAGGCTCTAAGTCACAGGGAAGTGTTTCAGGCACCAAGACTTACCCCGCTTGCCCTAAGTGTGGTAAGAACCATCCGAGTGAGTGTCTTGCAGGAAAAGAAGGATGTTTTGGGTGCAGTCAGTTTGGTCACATGTTGAGGTATTTTCCTTTGAGACAGGGTCAAGGAGGTGGAAATGGTAGAGCTCAGTCTATAACTTCATCAGCACCAGCAAATCGCCCGACTCAGCAGGGTGACTCATCTGGTACAAGTGGCGGTCAGCGCCAGAACAGGTTGTATGCTCTTCAGGTTTGCCAGGATCAGGAAGGTTTCCTGATGTAGTCACTGGTACGTTACGAGTCTTTAACCTTGATGTTTATGCATTGTTAAATCCAGGGGCTACTCTTTATTTTGTAACTCCTTACATAGCAGTCCAATTCATTGTCAATCCAGAAACTCTCTCAGAACCTTTCTCAGTCTCTATTCCAGTCGGTGACCTAGTTATAGTTAGACGGGTATATAAAAATTGCTCTATCACAGTCTCTCAGAAAGTCACCTCAACAGATCTAGTAAAGTTAGAAATGGTAGACTTCGATGTCATTCTAGGCATGGATTGGTTACATTCATGTTATGCCTCAGTCGATTGTAGAACTAGGATTGTTCGTTTCCAGTTTCCAGACGAACCAATCTTAGAATGGAAGGGTAGTAGCTTAGCGCCTATGTGTCGATTTATTTCTTACCTTAAGGCCAGAAAGATGATCTCTAAGGGTTATCTCTATCATCTAGTTCGGGTTAAGGATTCTAGCTCTGAAACCCCAACTCTTAAGTCAGTTCCAGTAGTCAGTGAATTTCCAGAAGTGTTTCAAGAAGATATTCTCGGAGTTCCTCCCGAAAGGGAAATCGACTTTGGAATTGATCTCCTTCTAGATACCCAACATATTTCTATTCGTCCATACATAATGGCTCCAGCAGAGCTTAAGGAATTGAAAGAGCAGTTGAAAGACCTTTCAGATAGGGGTTTCATCAGACCTAACATTTCACCATGGGGTGCACCAGTGTTGTTCGTAAAGAAGAAAGATGGTTCTCTCAGAATGTGTATTGATTATAGATAGTTGAACAAGGTCACAATCAAGAATAAGTATCCCATCCCCAGAATTGATGACTTGTTTGACCAACTTCAGGGTGCTAGTCATTTCTCAAAGATAGACCTCAGATCGGGTTATCATCAGCTCAGAGTCAGAGATAGTGACATTCCAAAAATAGCTTTCAGAACTCGGTATGGTCATTATGAATATGTAGTTATGTCATTTGGACTAAGCAATGCTCATGCAGCTTTCATGGATTTGATGAACAGAGTGTTCAAACAGTACTTGGACTTGTTCGTTATCGTCTTCATTGATGATATCCTCATTTACTCTAGGAATGAGGAAGAACATGCGAGTCATTTGAGAATTGTTCTACAGACTCTCAAGGATCGTCAGTTATTCGCTAAGTTTAGCAAATGTGAGTTCTAGTTACAATCCGTTGCTTTCCTTGGTCACATTGTTTCTAGCGATGGGATTCAAGTGGATTCACAAAAGATAGAAGCAGTGAAAAAATGGCCCAGACCTATCTCTGCTACAGATATCAGAAGTTTTTTAGGTCTAGTGGGTTATTACAGAAGGTTCGTGGAAGGATTTTCATCCATAGCCTCACCATTGACTAGGTTGACTCGGAAGATGGTCAAGTTTCAATGGTCAGATGATTGTGAGAAAAGCTTTGCAGAATTGAAGTCTAGATTAACTACAACTCCTGTCTTGAATCTACCAGAGTGTTCAGATGGTTGTGTGATCTATTGTGATGCATCCAGAGTTGGCCTTGGTTTTGTGTTGATGCAACGAGATAAGGTTATAGCTTATACTTCTAGACAACTTAAGGTGCATGAGAAGAACTATCCAACTCATGACCTCGAGCTTGCAGCAGTGGTGTTTGCACTCAAGATATGGAGACACTACTTGTATGATGTTCATGTAGATGTGTTCACTGACCATAAGAGCCTTCAGTATGTGTTTACCCAAAAAGAGTTGAATCTTCGCCAGAGGAGATGACTTGAGTTCCTTAAGGATTATGATATGAGTGTGCATTATCATCCTGATAAGGCGAATGTAGTAGCAGACGCTCTTAGTAGACTATCTATGGGTAGTGTAGCCCATGTTGAAGAAGAAAAAAGGAGCTAGTGAAGGATGTTCACAGGCTTGCTCGCTTGGGAGTTCTCCTTATGAGCATATCAGACAATGGTGTAACAGTTCAGAATGGGGCAGAATTTTCTTTGATAGTGGAGGTTAAGGAAAATCAAGACAGTGATCCAATCTTGCTTGAACTAAAAGGTGCAGTCCACAATCAGAGAGTGGAGGTTTTCTCCCAAGGGGGAGATGGTGCACTTCGCTACCAGGGTAGATTGTGTGTTCCTGATGTGGTCGAGTTGAGACAGTATATTCTTTCAGAAGCCCATAACTCCAGGTATTCTATTCATCCAGGTGCCACTAAGATGTACCGCGATCTGCGGGAAGTCTATTGGTGGAATGGCATGAAGAGGGATATAGCAGATTTTGTGAGTAAGTGCCCCAATTGTAAGAAAGTCAAGGTAGAACATCAGAAACCAAGGGGTATGACTCAAGAGATCGACATTCCTACTTAGAAGTGGGAAGTGATCAATATGGATTTCATCACAGGGTTACCACGTACTCGCAGACAACATGGCTTCATTTGGGTGATAGTTGATAGGATGACTAAGTCTTCTCGCTTTTTGGCGGTCAAGACTACGGATTCGGTAGAGGACCATGCCAAGCTTTACATTAATGAAATTGTGAGGTTGCATGGGGTTCCTTTGTCTATCATCTCAGATAGAGGTCCTCAGTTTACCTCTCATTTCTGGAAGTCGTTTCAGAAGGGTCTTGGTACTCAAGTTAACCTTAGCACAACATTTCATCCGCAGACGGATGGACAAGCAGAGCTTACTATTCAGACCCTAGAGGATATGTTGACAGATTGTGTGATCAATTTCAAAGGTAGTTGGGATGATCACCTTCCTCTGATTGAGTTTGCCTACAACAATAGCTACCATTCCAGCATTCAGATGGCCCTTATGAGGCTTTGTATGGGCGTAGATGTAGGTCTCCTGTTGGTTGGTTTGAAGTAGGTGAAACAGCTTTGATAGGGCCAGATTCAGTCCTTCATGCTATGGAGAAAGGGCAACTCATTAGAGATAGACTTAAGACAGCCCAAAGTCGTCAGATATCTTATGCAGATGTAAGGAGAAGGGATCTAGAGTTCCAAGTTGATGATTGGGTTTTTCTGAAAGTGTCACTTATGAAAGGGGTAATGAGATTTGGCAAGAAAGGAAAACTCAGTCCTAGATATGTAGGCCCTTACAAGATCTTGAAAAGGATTGACAAGGTGGCATATGAGTTAGAATTACCAGCAGACATAGCAGCAGTGTATCCGATTTTCCACATCTCACTCTTGAAGAAGTGTGTGGGTGACCCAACATCTATAGTGCCTTTAGAGAGTGTGGCGGTGAAAGATAGTCTTTCTTATGAGGATGTACCAGTTGAGATTCTTGACCGTCAGGTTAGAAGGTTGAGAAACAAAGAAATCGTTTCAGTCAAGGTTTTGTGGAGGAGTTAGTCTGTAGAGGGAGCTACTTGGGAAGTAGAAGCAGCCATGAAAGCCAAGTATCCTCACCTCTTTCCTTCCGATTCCACTCCAGCTTGAGGTAATAGTTCCTCTTTAGTTTTCCAGTCATTCATGCGTGAATTCAGTCTTAGAATCATGTTCCCTCAGTTTGTACTTGCATTTTCAGCGTATTTGCATGTTCTCGGAACTCAATTTAGTCAGAAACTCAGTTCTCAGTATTTAGCAGTAGGGTTTGCAGCTCTCTCCCTCTATTCCAGCTAGTTTAGTCTTCATTCGAGGACGAATGTTCCCAAGAGGGAGATAATGTAACACCCCGTATCCAAAATAGACCAAACCCTAGCTTTTTAGAAAAATCTGCAGGTGCAACCAACGGTGGTATCGACGGACCGTAGCTTGACCCATGGTCCGTCCTGCACATCCGTCGATGGGGTAAGAAACTCCCAAAAATCTCAGCCTAGGAAAATTCGTTAAGTCTTGGTCGACGGACGGACCTACGGTCCGTAGGTCATACTGCGGTCCGTAGTCCGTGACCGTCGATCGACACCCCATTCACCCACTCTCTGACAAGAGCCACGGATGACTAGCACGATCCGTAGGTGGACCCTCGGTCCGTAGGTCTGACCGTAGGTGGGAACTAGCAGACAGTTAAGGGGAAAATGCAGTTGGGTCAACTTCAAATGGTCATAACTCTTAGGACAAAATTATTAGGTGTCCTATGACCTACCCACAGATATATAATTGAATTAACCGCAGCCACCGACCTTGCTAAAATCAGACCTCCGAGCAAAATGTTATTCCCGTTTTAGTAAAGGCCTGCCGAATAGGCCCAACCTACGGGCCAAATGACGGACCGTCGATGAAACGACGGACCGTCAGTCCTGGTCATCGTTTGGTCTGACATTAACTAACCCAAGGGTCTTTTGTTTTTTTCCCACTTCGTTTAAACCTTAAGATACGTCGTTTTGACCCTAAATCATCAAATTTAGTCAGTTTAAGCCTAGTAACATAACAAGAACTTACCTAAGTCAAAATCATAATCAAAATTTAGAAAATTAGAAGCAAGAAAGGAGAAAAAGCTCAAGAACCCTAGTTCAAGAACGCAACAAGTTTCCAGCAGTTCCAGCCCTAAAACCTGAGTATTTTTCCGTGAATTTCATCACCAGGTATGTGGGATTTCACTAGTAGGTTCCTTTTACCCATTGGGTCCCTAATTTTCAGTAAGATTCTTGATTCTCTTATTATGTTTAAACCTAGGGTTTCTAGAACTTCAACAGAACTTTATGAATTTATTAGTTTTATGTTCCAAATCATATTATCATGTTATTATTCAGTTTATCGCATGAATTTCAGAACCCCAGCTTTGTATTTCTTTAGTTTTTGAATTTCACATGCTAGGTCAGATATTTTAGTTACTTTAGATATACATGCCTCAGTTATAAACGCATAATTTCCAGATTAATTATTGCATTCTCAGTTTGCATGTTTAGTTTTGAGCTATCCATTATTTACAGAAACTCAGTCATAATCAGTTAATTACAAAATTCATTGGGAGTAGCATAATACCGAGTTGGACTAGGATTCAGCGTACCCAATTAGTCCAGTACTACTAGCCAAGTAGGTTGTAAGTCCCCTCTATTGGCAATCAGTTTAGTGATCACGCCAGCATGCCTTTATACCTCTGGCAGGGTATATTGGATCCTCTCGGTGGGGCGTATACATCAGACTACACATTTAGCTCATGTGGTTTTATTATCGGTTATTAGTAGCTCCGACAGTTCAGTCAGACTCTCTGCATTGACCATTTATCATTATATTCAGTATTCAGTTTCAACATGTTATAAATTGGTCATTGCATCCAGTTAGCTCAGAATTCAGTATATCATGTTCAGATTTTTATACTTGCTTTTGTGCTTGTTTAGTTATGCTTTATTTCAGCTTTACTCTATCCTACATGCTAAGTACCTTCAAGTACTGACGCATATGTGGGCTACATCTTCTCGTGATGTAGGTTAAGGTTCTCAGCATCCAGATCACGCATAGATCGATTTTCGATCTCCAGTTCAGCAGATTCAATGGTGAGTCGTCATTCTCCGAGGACAACAGTCATGAGTTTAATTTCAGTCTTCAGTCATTTAGTTTCAGTTTTGCTAGATTAAGCTGGGGCTTGTCCCATTATTTCTAGTCCAGTTTAGAGGCTTATTTTAGACATAGTTATTTTCAGCTTAGCGTTGAGTTGATAATTTCTTTGTATTAAACTCATCATTTTTCATATATCTCAGTTTTAGTATATGGGTATTCCCCATCTTTCATTTTAAGTATGATTTAGCTTCCGCAATAGTTTATATTCTTTAGTATGCTCATGATCATGCGAGCAGGGTTAGCTTGAGATCACTTGTGGTCCTAGGTTCCGTGTCCGCGTCTCGGGGGTAGCTCGGGGCGTGACAATATACATACTGTAAAACATTTAATTAACATATTATTAACCTTTTTAGGTACATGTGAGTCTCTAGACACCTCACTTATTTTTGAGAGACCTTACAAGTTAACTCTACGAGGAGTCCTTGGGATAGTCTATGTATTATGATATCATTTATTATGAAAGGTTGTCTTTATATGAAGACACTCTTATATGATGTTTGATATGTTGATGAACATGTTGTTGGTATAAATTTCTATATGTGGTGATGACTATCTATGATACATGTTGTATGAAGTAAAACATTATTTATGATCTCCTATCTTGTTTACTTGATTATGTGGCGTTATGGGGCTTCACATGAGCATTGCATTTGTAGGCTTGGGATGTGATTGTTGGTAAGGGTTTTGTATACTATGTTGATATGAACTATTGAATATGAAATGTTGATATGGCCTTATGTTGATGTTGTCTTTGGTTATGAACATGACTTCTGTTATTGTGATCGGTATCTTGTATATGCTCTCTTGTATGTACATTAAAGTCTTTACAAATGACTTAGCATGGTTTCTAAAGAAATGGTCCCTTTCATGCATGTCTTCAAATGTTTTATGCGCATCTATCCATACTTAGTACAAGTGGTTGTACTGACCCATATTTCTATGTTTTTTACAAAAATGTAGGTTTCGGCCATTGAGTTTCTAGGAGGTCACTTGAAGAAGACTTGGACTCTTTTCCCCAAGTGTTTGGTAGGTCTTCACCTGATGTTGTTATTGACTAAAGTCATTTAGTTTCCTTCTCTTTCATTTGAAGACTATTATTGTATAAGCCTATATGTGGCTTTTGTTGTAATGAAGTATGGGCTATGCCCGAATGTTGTACTCTATTTTAGATGGTTTAATGTGAGACGATATTATAGACTAAATTCTTATATGTTATGTATATTGTTTAAGCGAGAAGCCTATGTAAGCTTCCTATGCGAGGAGTCTAAGTAAACTCCATATGTATATATGTTGAGTAAGCGAGAGGTCTATGTAAACCTCAATGTGTATAAAAAGTTTTAGTTTTTCCGCATTTTAACCTATGAAATGTAATGATGAATGCTAAGAGGCTAGTCTTAGTCCTCTCCGAGGATGCCGACGCTGGTTATGGCTAAAGGATGTTTCCCGGCCGTGACAAACTTGGTATCAGAGCATGAGGTTGAAATAATCTTAGGATTGATGTCTCACTAAACCACGTCTACGTAGAGTCTTGTTCATGGGTGTGAAGCGCACCACACTTATGAATGAGAGGCTATGTGATGCTTAGGAATTCTCACTTTTTGGCAATCTTGAAAGTCATGCCTTATGAGTTGAAACTCTATGTGTCCCTTTTTCTTCTAATCCTTTTCTTTTGGATATAGGAGATGACTACACGAATGGCGGCTGCGAGGATAATGGAGGAAGATTAGGCTAATGCAGGAGTTCCTCCCCTAGAGAACCAAGTCCTTCTACAAGGTAATCAAGTGCCTCCACAAGACCAAGATCCGGTCATTCCCCCACCTATGACAGATGGAGAGATAAGGTCAGAATTTGTTACTTTGGCTCAAGCCATGACGACTCAAGTGAATAGGGAGGTTGTACCCCTGTCACGACCCAAAAGCACCCCCTAAAAGTTAGGGAAAACCTTCGAATCATGACCGGGCGTACTTGACCCCTTTGGGATCTCGTACAAGCCCTCTACTAGCATTCATAACATAGAGCATGAAAAGTAGTGCGGAATTAAAACTTTTCACGATAATAATAATAAAAGAAGTCTTTTCATAAATACTAGGAAATCTTATCGTCACAAGCCAACTTAAAGACACAACTTTGAATCTTAGGGACACGGCCCTTTACAATAAAAGTAAATACATTTTTAAGTCTTAATTAAGAAACTAAGAAACATAAAACTATGTCCTCGAATATATGAGGACATACCCAATCCTTGAGAGATAGAATTCCCAAGCTTCAACTCCGATCCTCCAAAAAAAACTTCCAACCTATACTCATAAGGTATATAAAAGTATGGGGTTAGTACAACAATGTACTAAGTATGGCATATGCAAAAACATACAAAAAGGGACATTTTAGTAAAAATAACTTTTAATGCAATCTAAAGCAATATTCATGAATCTAGAAACAAACCAACATAAGAATCGACAATCAACACCTTATGGCAACTTTACCAAAACTTAGAGTAATCAAATGGAACATTTCAATGAACTTACTAAACTTACAATGACAATTGAATAAAGCATCACAGTGAATATATTGGATTCTTACAATGAAGACCTTACAGTGAATGGCACGGTCCAAGTCATATGAACTCTTTTTCCTTTGAAGTTTCCCTAACCCAAGGTTATCCTAAGACTCCCTAAAGTGAGCTAAGAAGGGATTTTAATTACACCTCCCTTCAAAGCACACCAAAGCGACCCTTAAAACTACCAAATTATAGGCTTACTTCATTGGAAATCAAATCCACGCCCTTGGCTAACATATGCAAAACACTCACGGAAAATATAGGTCATACCGAGTGCAATGTGAGAGTAGCATACCATACTACCACTCCCACTTAGTACTCCTAATAGATTCCATTTACTCAAGTACTCCACAATAATCATCCATAACACTACACCATAGTACTCATTCACACGGATTTCATGAAGGTACTCTTCTCCCATAGTAGGTATAGGTCACACCAAGTGCAATGTGAGAATAGCATCCCATACTACTACTCCCACTCAATGCTCCTACTCGGTAACTAATGTGGATTGAGCACTTCACGACATACATACATAAATTCAACAATATACAAGATAATTAGTTTCAAATCAATTCTTTTGTGGGAGTTAGCTTGACCGACAAAGACCATGGGAGCTACACATGGAATCCCGATATTAACCCCTATCGGATGAGGGATCCTTACTTGCCTAGTGTAAGGTCATGCTTCTTAGCGTTTACATGGCTTTTCCAATAGCTACACCTATGCTGGCATATAGTTAAGGGATAAGGAGATTGCTACTAAGTAACTCACTCTCTACTAACGAGGAGTACTCATCTCAAGAGGTACTTTGGATTACAACATCTCAACTCACGAAGTGCAATCCACCTCCCCTTCATATCCTCTCGGTGCTAGGCATAACTCCCCACGGATTTCTCAACATAATAGTCTATCTTAGAAAGCTCACTAGGAATGGAGAGGTTGATACTAGACACTACATCTCAACTCACGAAGTGTGTCCACCTCAAGATTCCCCTTTTTGCTCAACTTGGCATAATACAAATCTTAAAAGAGTGTTTGTGTGTACATGTGCACACCTTGCATATAAGCATCGCTTCATTATCATCAAGTTCTACACATACTTTAACCTTAATTCATCAAGTTACACACTCTACATGCTTCTCATAATCATACACTTCATTTAGACATAAACTAGGTCAAACATGCAATTCAAGTTACATCAAACACAATACAAGACCCATTTCCCATATATATTCATTTCACATATTAGACCTTCAAGATCACATACTCAAAACATACTAATTAACATCAAGTTCATCAATTAGCACCGCCACCCATAAGGTGGACCATACCACTCAAATAGCAATTCATAATAAGAAATATACAATGAGAGCAACTCATTAACAAATCAAACCATCATCACCCATAAGCAATTTATCAATATTTCACCATATTAATGTCCTTAGGGCAATAGCTACACCAACATGACAATACAAGAAAACCCAAGTTCATACCCTACTCAAATCATGCTCACATAACCCATTTTCAAGCCAAAAGTTGAAGTATGCATATACAAGAGTTTCATGGAGTTTTTAACATCAAAATCATCAATTCAAACCAAGATAAATACATTTAAATTACTAAACTTAAATACAAGAAGACCCATACTAGAAATCAAAGTTAGAAGAAGTTTGAGTTTAGAAACCCTTTTTGAAAACCATTTTGGGAAGTTGGCTTCTTGAATGAAAAGATATTCAAGAATGGATACCATACCTTTAAGAGAAGGAAACCCACTAATTTTGATGAAGAAACAAGTCCAAAGCAGCCCTCCTTTCCCTCCTTGAGCCTTGGCTTCAATGGTGACTTTGAGAGAGTTTTTTTCTTTTTAGAGAGAGAGTTTGAATTTAGAAGTGAGGGTCTTGTCTAGGTGTAGGGTTTAAAACTCATTTAATATAACCTAAAAATCCCTTAACATACCGTCCAAACTCTTATTTAGACGTGGGCTGAATTTACAAATTCACCCCTGACTTGGTAGAAACATCTGCGCACAGGGACAAGACTTGCGACGACCTGCTTGTGACGGGGCGTCACGGGTGCAACGGCCCGTCCTGACCATCCGTTGCAAACTTCAGAGGCTTGCCAAGGGTCCCCTCTACACCCTTGAACAAGTCCCCCATGAATAAACCTTGTGATGGTGTGTCACAGCCATGACAGGCCATCGACTGCTCCGTCGCCAAGGCTGCCTGGGACAGCCTGCTTACCAGGTTTTGGGTCCTTCCTCAAGGACCCTTTGATGGTCCTTGAGCATAATTTCCCGGAAGTTTCCAACACTAATATGATCATATATAAGTTTAACACCTCTCACATGAATTTCATCCAAAACGAACACATAAAACTCTAAGAAACCCATCTAGACGTACAAGGTCGACTCAAGGCATATCTTTTGAATGCCTTGGACGGTATTGGTCGTTTGACCTCCAAACTTCACGAAACTTTGCACACTGCCTAAGGACACTAAACTAATTCCGTTTAACTTAAAATCAACTCAAGAAACAATCATGAGGCTCTAGTTCACCTTAGTTCATTTTGAGGCATTATATTCTCCCCCACTTGGAATAACATTCGCCCTCCAATGACACTTGAATTTTTAAGAACAACAAGGACTCTTTTAGCATCATATAATTCACTTAGATCATGATCAAAACATCAACAATCAAAGCATCAATTAGCAAGGAACACCATTTCACACTTTCAACACTTATCAACATAGACAACTTTTGCCAAACTCACAAAGTCAAAACTCAACCTTAAACTTCTTTTATGGAGGAACTACCTTCTCCAACATTAAACATGCTCTTATACAACAATTTTGTACATATTTAAACTTCAATTAAGGCAAGGCAAATTTTTCTCAAATTGCGAATTTTTCACAGTGAACATTCACTGTAACACTGTCAAACATACAAAACTTTCAAAATTCCACTCTTTGAGAAATTTATCAAGATGACATGATCATAAGAACTATAAAACCATATAAACGCATCTCATAACACAAAAGCAACAATAACAAAGAGTTGAGATTTACCAAAACCATCAATCCGGATTAATTATCCTTTCTAGCCCCCATCCCATAGAAAGGGTTCTTCTTGGGAGCATTAGGATCTAGGGAAGCTTGATTGACATCTCTCCCCCATGATTTAAGGTTTGGGCAGTCCCTCGTCTTGTGGCCTTTATTACCACATGCAAAACAACCATCCGATCCGGCAAGACATTTACCCCCATGTTGCTTGCCACAAGTAGGGCACCTAGCCCTTTTATAGGAATGACCACCACCTTGAGAAGATTGATTTGGAGCCCTATCCTTGTTTCCCATAGAAGAATCTTGGGGATAAAACCTCTTCTTAGGCCTTTGGTGACTAGAATCATCCGACCTAGGTCTCTTACCCTCTTGCCTTATCTCCCTAATTTTGGACTCCTCAATTTGTTGTGCATAAACCATGAGCCTAGAGATATCCATGTCATTAAGAAGCATAGCCGTACAACACTCTTTTTCCACCAAGCTAGACACGCCCATCACAAACTTGTTCATCCTATCCCTAGGGTTGGCTACCATGGTTGGGGCATACTTAGAGAGTTGGGTGAATTTGAGAGAGTACTCTTGCACACTCATTCCCCCTTGACGGAGGTTCATGAATTCAACCATCTTCTTCTCCCTCCACTCTAAAGGAAAGAATCTATCTAGGAAAGCCTCTTTGAATTCCTCCCAAACAACCGGTCCTCTTTCTAAGGGTCTCTCACCCCTCCATTGCTCATACCACACTTGAGCAACATCCTTAAGTTGGTAAGCGGCCAATTCCGCTTTCTCCCTAGGGGTCACACCTATAGCATCTACCACCTTGAAAACCTCATCTATGAAGCCTTGTGGATCTTCATCCACCTTAGTGCCATGAAAAGTAGGAGGGTTCGTCCTCATGAAATCTCAAATCCTAGAAGCGGGAGTACTAGCATTTGGTTGGGGACTATCTCCTAGGTTAGCTTGGCCCACAAAGTGATTGTTGACAACTTAAGCTTGAGCCGTCATGAGTTGGGTCAAGTTCATTAGGGCAGCCCTCAACTCCGCATTAGTCATATCACCCTCAACAAAAGCAGTTTGAGGCATATGAGGCACTTGAGGTCCTTGAGGTTCCGAAGGCACTTGAGGTTCTTGAAGAGGAACCTCCTCATTTTCCTCCCCTAAGCCAACAATAGGAACTTGGTCAACACGGAGAAGGACTCTCTCATTTGGTACACCTCCCTCCTACCTTCTAGCGTTCGATCTCCTCGTATTCATGTCCTAAAAACACAAAAAGAAGAGGTTGAGAATAGACACCTTATATACTCAACTCTAAGGCACGATACTAGAATAGAGAAGAAAGTGAAACTTCTAGCATCCTATAGCCTCTTGTCCATGGATGTGTCGCGACTCACACCAATGACCAAGATACTTCTAGATCTGGCTTGTGAGACTTTTAGACCTTAAACTATTTCCCAAAACCTTATACTCTGATACCAAGTCTGTCACGACCCGAAAGCATCCCCTAAAAGTTAGGGAAAACCTTCGAATCATGACCGGGCGTACTTGACCCCTTTGGGATATCGCACAAGCCCTCTACTAGCATTCATAACATAAAGCATGAAAAGTAGTGCGGAATTAAAACTTTTCACGATAATAATAATAAAAGAAGTCTTTTTATAAATACTAGGAAATCTTATCGTCACAATCCAACTTAAAGACACAACTTGGAATCTTAGGGACACGGCCCTTTACAAAAAAAGTTAATACATTTTTAAGTCTTAATTAAGAAACTAAGAAACATAAAACTATGTCCTCGAATATATGAGGACATACCCAATCCTTGAGAGATAGAATTCCCAAGCTTCAACTCCGATCCTCCAAAAAAAACTTCCAACCTATACTCATAAGGTATATAAAAGTATGGGGTTAGTACAACAATGTACTAAGTATGACATATGCAAAAACATACAAAAAGGGACATTTTAGTAAAAATAACTTTTAATGCAATCTAAAGCAATATTCATGAATCTAGAAACAAACCAACATAAGAATCGACAATCAACACCTTATGGCAACTTTACCAAAACTTAGAGTAATCAAATGGAACATTTCAATGAACTTACTAAACTTACAATGACAATTGAATAAAGCATCACAGTGAATATATTGGATTCTTACAATGAAGACCTTACAGTGAATGGCACGGTCCAAGTCATCTGAACTCTTTTTCCTTTGAAGTTTCCCTAACCCAAGGTTATCCTAAGACTCCCTAAAGTGAGCTAAGAAGGGATTTTCATTACACCTCCCTTCAAAGCACACCAAAGCGACCCTTAAAACTACCAAATCATAGGCTTACTTCGTTGGAAATCAAATCCACGCCCTTGGCTAACATATGCAAAACACTCACGAAAAATATAGGTCATACCAAGTACAATGTGAGAGTAGCATCCCATACTACCACTCCCACTTAGTACTCCTAATGAATTCCATTTACTCAAGTACTCCACAATAATCATCCATAACACTACACCATAGTACTCATTCACACGGATTTTATGAAGGTACTCTTCTCCCATAGTAGGTATAGGTCACACCAAGTACAATGTGAGAATAGCATCCCATACTACTACTCCCACTCAATGCTCCTACTCGGTAACTAATGTGGATTGAGCACTTCATGACATACATACATAAATTCAACAATATACAAGATAATTAGTTTCAAATCAATTCTTTTGTGGGAGTTAGCTTAACCGACAAAGACCATGGGAGCTAGACATGGAATCCCGATATTAATCCCTATCGGATGAGGGATCCTTACTTGCCTAGTGTAAGGTCATGCTTCTTAGCGTTTACATGGCTTTTCCAATAGCTACACCTATGCGGGCACATAGTTAAGGGATAAGGAGATTGCTACTAAGTAACTCACTCTCTACTAACGAGGAGTACTCATCTCAAGAGGTACTTTGGATTACAACATCTCAACTCACGAAGTGCAATACACCTCTCCTTCATATCCTCTCGGTGCTAGGCATAACTCCCCACGGATTTCTCAACATAATAGTCTATCTTACAAAGCTCACTAGGAATGGAGAGGTTGATACTAGATACTACATCTTAACTCACGAAGTGTGTCCACCTCAAGATTCCCCTTTTTGCTCAACTTGGCATAATACAAATCTTAAAAGAGTGTGTATGTGTACATGTGCACACCTTGCATATAAGCATCGCTTCATTATCATCAAGTTCTACACATACTTTAACCTTAATTCATCAAGTTACACACTTTACATGCTTCTCATAATCATACACTTCATTTCGACATAAACTAGGTCAAACATGCAAATTCAAGTTACATCAAACACAATACAAGACCCATTTCCCATATATCTTCATTTTACATATTAGACCTTCAAGATCCCATACTCAAAACATACTAGTTAACATCAAGTTCATCAATTAGCACCGCCACCCATAAGGTGGACCATACCACTCAAATAGCAATTCATAATAAGAAATATACAATGAGAGCAACTCATCAACAAATCAAACCATCATCACCCATAAGCAATTTATCAATATTTCACCATATTAAGGTCCTTAGGGCAATAGCTACACCAACATGACAATACAAGAAGACCCAAGTTCATACCCTACTCAAATCATGCTCACATAACCCATTTTCAAGCCAAAAGTTGAAGTATGCATATACAAGAGTTTCATGGAGTTTTTAACATCAAAATCATCAATTCAAACCAAGATAAATACATTTAAATTACTAAACTTAAATACAAGAAGACCCATACTAGAAATCAAAGTTAGAAGAAGTTTGAGTTTAGAAACCCTTTTTGAAAACCATTTTGGGAAATTGGCTTCTTGAATGAAAAGATATTCAAGAATGGATACCATACCTTTAAGAAAAGGAAACCCACTAATTTTGATGAAGAAACAAGTCCAAAGCATCCCTCCTTTCCCTCCTTGAGCCTTGGCTTCAATGGTGACTTTGAGAGAGTTTTTTTCTTTTTAGAGAGAGAGTTTGAATTTAGAAGTGAGGGTCTTATCTAGGTCTAGGGTTTAAAACTCATTTAATATAACCTGAAATCCCTTAACAAACCGTCCAAACTCTTATTTAGATGTTGGTTGAATTTACAAATTCACCCCTCACTTGGCAGAAAAATCTGCGCACAGGGACAAGACTTGCGACGACCTGCTTGTGACGGGGTGTCACGGGTGCAACGACCCGTCCTGACCATCCGTTGTAAACTTCAGAGGCTTGCCAAGGGTCCCCTCTACACCCTTGAACAAGTCCCCCACAACGAAACCTTGTGACGGGGCGTCACAGCCATGACAGGCCGTCGACTGCTCCGTCGCCAAGGCTGCCTGGGACAGCCTGCTTACCAGGTTTTGGGTCCTTCTTCAAGGACCCTTTGATGGTCCTTGGGGATAATTTCCCGGACGTTTCCAACACAAATATGATCATATATAAGTTTAACACCTCTCACATGAATTTCATCCAAAATGAACACATAAAACTCGATGAAACGCGTCTAGACGTACAAGGTCGACTCAAGGCATATCTTTCGAATGCCTTGGACGTTCTTGGTCGTTTGACCTCCAAACTTCATGAAACTTTGCACACTGCCTAAGGACACTAAACTAACTCCGTTTAACTTAAAATCAACTCAATATACAATCATGAGGCTCTAGTTCACCTTAGTTCATTTTGGGGCGTTATATTCTCCCCCACTTGGAATAACATTCGCCCTCGAATGACACTTAAATTTTTAAGAACAACAAGGACTCTTTTAGCATCATATAATTCACTAAGATCATGATCAAAACATCAACAATCAAAGCAACAATTAGCAAGGAACATTATTTCACACTTTCAACACTTATCAACATAGACAACTTTTACCAAACTCACAAAGTCAAAACTCAGCCTTAAACTTCTTTTATGGAGGAACTACCTTCTCCAACAATAAACATGCTCTTATACAACAATTTTGCACATATTTAAACTTCAATTAAGGCAAGGCAAATTTTTCTCAAATTGCGAATTTTTCACAGTGAACATTCACTTTAACACTGTCAAGCATACAAAACTTTCAAAATTCCACTCTTTGAGCAATTTATCAAGATGACATGATCATATGAACTATAAAACCATATAAACTCATCTCATAACACAAAAGCAACAATAACAAAGAGTTGAGACTTACCAAAACCATCAATCCGGATTAATTATCCTTTCTAGCCCCCATCCCATAGGAAGGGTTCTTCTTGGGAGCATTAGGATCTAGGGAAGCTTGATTGACATTTCTCCCCCTTGATTTAAGGTTTGGGAAGTCCCTCATCTTGTGACCTTTATTACCACATGCAAAACAACCATCCGATCCGGCAAGACATTTACCCCTATGTTGCTTGCCACAAGTAGGGCACCTAGCCCTTTTATAGGAATGACCACCACCTTGAGAAGATTGATTTGGATCCCTATCCTTGTTTCCCATAGAAGAATCTTGGGAATAAAACCTCTTCTTAGGCCTTTGGTGACTAGAATCATCCGACCTAGGTCTCTTACCCTCTTGCCTTATCTCCCTAATTTTGGACTCCTCAATTTGTTGTGCATAAACCATGAGCCTAGAGATATCCATGTCATTAAGAAGCATAGCCGTACGACACTCTTTTTCCACCAAGTTAGACACGCCTATCACAAACTTGTTCATCCTATCCCTAGGGTTGGCTACCATGGTTGGGGCATACTTAGAGAGTTGGGTGAATTTGAGAGAGTACTCTTGCACAGTCATTCCCCCTTGACGGAGGTTCATGAATTCAACCATCTTCTTCTCCCTCCACTCTAAAGGAAAGAATCTATCTAGGAAAGCCTCTTTGAATTCCTCCCAAACAACCGTTCCTCATTCTAAGGGTCTCTCACCCCTCCATTGCTCATACCACACTTGAGCAACATCCTTAAGTTGGTAAGCGGCCAATTCCGCTTTCTCCCTAGGGGTCACACCCATAGCATCTACCACCTTGAAAACCTCATCTATGAAGCCTTGTGGATCTTCATCCACCTTAGTGCCATGAAAAGTAGGAGGGTTCATCCTCATGAAATCCCGAATCCTAGAAGTGGGAGTACTAGCATTTGGTTGGGGCCTATCTCCTAGGTTAGCTTGGCCCACAAAGTGATTGTTGACAACTTGAGCTTGAGCCGTTATGAGTTGGGTCAAGTTCATTAGGGCAGCCCTCAACTCCGCATTAGTCATATCACCCTCAACAAAAGGAGCTTGAGGCATAGGAGGCACATGAGGTCCTTGAGGTTCCGGAGGCACTTGAGGTTCTTCAAGAGGAACCTCCTCATTTTCCTCCCCTAAGCCAACAATAGGAACTTGGTTAACACAAAGAAGGACTCTCTCATTTGGTACACCTCCCTCCTACCTTCTAGCGGTCGATCTCCTCGTATTGATGTCCTAAAAACACAAAAAGAAGAGGTTGAGAATAGACACCTTATATACTCAACTCTAAGGCACGATACTAGAATAGAGAAGAAAGTGAAACTTCTAGCATCCTATAGCCTCTTGTCCATGGATGTGTCGCGACTCACACCAATGACCAAGATACTACTAGATGTGGCTTGTGAGACTTTTAGACCTTAAACTATTTCCCAAAACCTTATGCTCTGATACCAAGTCTGTCACGACCCGAAAGCACCCCCTAAAAGTTAGGGAAAACCTTCGAATCATGACCGGGCGTACTTGACCCCTTTGGGATCTCGTACAAGCCCTCTACTAGCATTCATAACATAAAGCATGAAAAGTAGTGCAGAATTAAAACTTTTCACGATAATAATAATAGAAGAAGTCTTTTCATAAATACTAGGAAATCTTATCGTCACAAGCCAACTTAAAGACACAACTTGGAATCTTAGGGACACGACCCTTTACAATAAAAGTAAATACATTTTTAAGTCTTAATTAAGAAACTAAGAAACATAAAACTATGTCCTCGAATATATGAGGACATACCCAATCCTTGAGAGATAGAATTCCCAAGCTTCAACTCCGATCCTCCAAAAAAAACTTCCAACCTATACTCATAAGGTATATAAAAGTATGGGGTTAGTACAACAATGTACTAAGTATGGCATATGCAAAAACATACAAAAAGGGACATTTTAGTAAAAATAACTTTTAGTGCAATCTAAAGCAATATTCATGAATCTAGAAACAAACCAACATAAGAATCGACAATCAACACCTTATGGCAACTTTACCAAAACTTAGAGTAATCAAAAGGAACATTTCAATGAACTTACTAAACTTACAATGACAATTGAATAAAGCATCACAGTGAATATATTGGATTCTTACAATGAAGACCTTACAGTGAATGGCACGGTCCAAGTCATATGAACTCTTTTTCCTTTGAAGTTTCCCTAACCCAAGGTTATCCTAAGACTCCCTAAAGTGAGCTAAGAAGGGATTTTCATTACACCTCCCTTCAAAGCACACCAAAGCGACCCTTAAAACTACCAAATCTTAGGCTTACTTCGTTGGAAATCAAATCCACGCCCTTGGCTAACATATGCAAAACACTCACGAAAAATATAGGTCATACCAAGTGCAATGTGAGAGTAGCAACCCATACTACCACTCCCACTTAGTACTCCTAATGGATTCCATTTACTCAAGTACTCCACAATAATCATCCATAACACTACACCATAGTACTCATTCACACGGATTTCATGAAGGTACTCTTCTCTCATAGTAGGTATAGGTCACACCAAGTGCAATGTGAGAATAGCATCCCATACTACTACTCCCACTCAATGCTCCTACTCGGTAACTAATGTGTATTGAGCACTTCACGACATACATACATAAATTCAACAATATACAAGATAATTAGTTTCAAATCAATTCTTTTGTTGGAGTTAGCTTAACCGACAAAGACCATGGGAGCTAGACATGGAATCCCGATATTAACCCTTATCGGATGAGGGATCCTTACTTGCCTAGTGTAAGGTCATGCTTCTTAGCGTTTACATGGCTTTTCCAATAGCTACACCTATGCGGGCACATAGTTAAGGGATAAGGAGATTGCTACTAAGTAACTCACTCTTTACTAACGAGGAGTACTCATCTCAAGAGGGACTTTGGATTACAACATCTCAACTCACGAAGTGCAATACACCTCCCCTTCATATCCTCTCGGTGCTAGGCATAACTCCCCACGGATTTCTCAACATAATAGTCTATCTTAGAAAGCTCACTAGGAATGGAGAGGTTGCTACTAGACACTACATCTCAACTCACGAAGTGTGTCCACCTCAAGATTCCCCTTTTTGCTCAACTTGGGATAATACAAATCTTAAAAGAGTGTGTGTGTGTGTACATGTGCACACCTTGCATATAAGCATCGCTTCATTATCATCAAGTTCTACACATACTTTAACCTTAATTCATCAAGTTACACACTCTACATGCTTCTCATAATCATACACTTCATTTAGACATAAACTAGGTCAAACATGAAAATTCAAGTTACATCAAACACAATACAAGACCCATTTCCCATATATCTTCATTTCACATATTAGAACTTCAAGATCCCATACTCAAAACATACTAATTAACATCAAGTTCATCAATTAGCACCGCCACCCATAAGGTGGACCATACCACTCAAATAGCAATTCATAATAAGAAATATACAATGAGAGCAACTCATCAACAAATCAAACCATCATCACCCATAAGCAATTTATCAATATTTCACCATATTAATGTCCTTAGGGCAATAGCTACACCAACATGACAATACAAGAAGACCCAAGTTCATACCCTACTCAAATCATGCTCACATAACCCATTTTCAAGCCAAAAGTTGAAGTATGCATATACAAGAGTTTCATGGAGTTTTTAACATCAAAATCATCAATTCAAACCAAGATAAATACATTTAAATTACTAAACTTAAATACAAGAAAACCGTTACTAGAAATCAAAGTTAGAAGAAGTTTGAGTTTAGAAACCCTTTTTGAAAACCATTTTGGGAAGTTGGCTTCTTGAATGAAAAGATATTCAAGAATGGATACTATACCTTTAAGAGAAGGAAACCCACTAATTTTGATTAAGAAACAAGTCCAAAGCAGCCCTCCTTTCCCTCCTTGAGCCTTGGCTTCAATGGTGACTTTGAGAGAGTTTTTTTCTTTTTAGAGAGAGAGTTTGAATTTAGAAGTGAGGGTCTTATCTAGGTCTAGGGTTTAAAACTCATTTAATATAACCTAAAAATCCCTTAACAAACCTTCCAAACTCTTATTTAGACGTGGGGTGAATTTACAAATTCACCCCTGACTTGGCAGAAAAATCTGCGCACAGGGACAAGACTTGCGACGACCTGCTTGTGATGGGGCGTCACGGGTGCAACGGCCCGTCCTGACCATCCATTGCAAACTTCAGAGGCTTACCAAGGGTCCCCTCTACACCCTTGAACAAGTCCTCCACGACGAAACCTTGTGACGGGGCGTCACAGCCATGACAGGCCGTCGACTGCTCCGTCGCCAAGGCTGCCTGGGACAGCCTGCTTACCAGGTTTTGGGTCCTTCCTCAAGGACCCTTCAATGGTCCTTGAGGATAATTTCCCAAACGTTTCCAACAAAAATATGATAATCTATAAGTTTAACACCTCTCACATGAATTTCATCCAAAACGAACACATAAAACTCGACGAAACGCGTCTAGACGTACAAGGTCGACTCAAGGCATATCTTTCGAATGCCTTGGACGTTCTTGGTCGTTTGACCTCCAAACTTCACGAAACTTTGCACACTGCCTAAGGACACTAAACTAACTCCTTTTAACTTAAAATCAAATCAATAAACAATCATGAGGCTCTAGTTCACCTTAGTTCATTTTGGGGCGTTATAACCCCATGTTCAACCAAATGGTAGCACCATGGCTTCCCATTTGAGGGACTTCATGAGAATGAACCCTCCTATGTTCTATGGGTCAAAAGTGAACGATGACCCCTAAGACTTCATTGATGAGGTCTACAAGGTTCTCTATTCCACGGGGTTGACTTCGAATGAAAAGGCCAAACTAGCTTCCTACCAACTTAAGGCTGTAGCTCAAAGATGGTAAACCCAATTGAGAGACAATAGGGCCTTGATAGCGGGTCCTATCACTTGGGAGGTGTTTAGAAGGGCTTTCCTTGATCGTTTCTTTCTTAGGGAGAAAAGGGAGGCGAAAGTGAAAGAATTCTTCAACTTTTGTCAAGGAGGTTCGAGTGTGCAAGAGTACTCTTTTAAGTTCACTAAATTGTCCAATTATGCTCCTTACTTGGTATCTAATCCTAGGGATAAGATGAGTCACTTTGTGGCGGGAGTGTCCGATGACTTGGTTGAAGAGTGTCGTTCGGCGATGCTCCATTACAACCTGGATATCTCTAGGTTTATGGTTCATGCACAACAAGTTGAAGAGACTAGACTCAAGAGGAAGAATAGGGAGTTTAAGAGGGTCAAGTCATATGAGGGATGCACTTCCAAGGGTAGGCTTGAGATTGAATATAAGCCTAGGTTCAAGAAGAGGGTTTCCAACCAAGTTCCATCCAACTTCCCTAAGGAAAACAAGGATATGGTGTCTAACCCTAAGTCTCAAAAGGAAAGAAGTGCAAATTCACCTAGCAAGAAACCGACTTGTGCCAAGTGTGATTAGAAACATTGGGGTGAGTGTCTAGTTGGGACAGAGAATTGCTTTAGGTGTGGAAAGAGTGGCCACAAGGTTAGGGATTGTTTAAATGTGAGAAGTCAAGAGAAGGGGAGTGGTCAAGCTCAAGCAAGCAGTCCTAATTCCGATGCTCCAAAGAGGAACCACTTTTATGCTCTCCGCTCTAGGGGTGAGCAAGACGAATCTCCCCGTGTGGTCACCGGTATGTTACAAGTCTTCTCTATTGATGTTTATGCTTTACTTGATCCCGGTGCTACATTATCATTTGTAACTCCTCTAGTATCTAAAAAGTTTGATGTTCTACCGGATGTTTTGATTGAACCATTTTTCGGTTACAACCCCGGTGGGTGATTCAATTCCTAGAGGTCATATAATTTCTTGTTTAAAAGCTTGAAAAATGATCTCTAAGGGGTGTCTTTACCATATTGTAAGAGTCAAAGATCTTGAGTCCGACATTCCTTCTATTGAGTCGGTCCCCGTAGTTCGGGAATTTAAGGAAGTCTTTCCGGATGACTTGCCCAAAATTCCTCTGAAATGGTAAATTGTCTTTGGTATTGACTTATTACCGGATACGAATCCCATTTCAATTACTCCTTATCGGATGGCTTTGGACGAATTGAAAGAGTTAAAGGTCCAACTCAAAGACTTATTAGACAAGGGTTTCATTTAACCTAGTATTTTACCATGGGGAGCTACGGTGTTATTTGTTAAGAAGAATTATGGGTCCCTTAGGATGTGCATTGACTATCGTCAACTCAATAAAGTCACCATTAAGAACAAGTATCCTCCCCCTCGGATTGACGACTTGTTTGATCAACTTCAAGGGGCAAGCTACTTTTCTAAGATTGACTTCAGGTCGGGGTTCACCAACTTAGGGTGAGAGGTGAGGATGTACATAAAATGGCTTTTCGAACTAGGTATTGTTACTATGAGTTCCTAGTAATGTCCTTTGGTCTCACGAATGACCAGACAACCTTTATGGACCTTATGAATAGTGTGTTTCGAAATTACCTAGATTCCTTTGTGATCGTCTTCATCAATGATATCTTGGTATATTTGAAAAATGAGGGTGAACATATGGACCATTTGAGGGTGGTATTACAAGCCCTTAAGGAACACCAACTATTTGCTAAGTATAGCAAGTGTGAGTTGTTAGTTGAGATCGGTGGCGTTTCTTGTTCATATTATCTCAAGTGAGGGTATAGAGGTCGATCCAAAGAAAACCAAGGTGGTTAAGAATTGTTCTAGACCATTGACTCCAACTGGCATTAGAAGTTTCTTGGCTTTAGCTGGGTACTATAGGAGGTTTGTTGACGGGTTTGTGTCCATTGGTTCTCCTTTGACTACCTTGACCCAAACGAGTCTGAAATTTGAGTGGTCGAAGGCATGTGAAAAAAGCTTCCAAATTGTGAAATATAGGCTTACCTCCGCTCCGGTATTGACTTTATCGGAGGGTACCAAGGGGTTTGTGGTATATTGTGATGCATCCTAGTGGGTTTGGGTTGTGTCCTTATGCAACATGTGAAGGTAGTAGCCTATGCCTCTAGACAACTCAATGCACGAGAAGAATTATCCAACTCACGATCATGAATTAGCGGCCGTAGTATTTGTCTTGAAAATATGGAGGCATTACTTGTATGGTGTTCATGTGAATGTGTATACTGACCATAAGAGTCTTTAATATGTGTTTACTCAAAAGGAGTTGAATCTCCGACAAAGAAGATGGTTGGAATTATTGAAAGATTATGACATGAGTGTTCTCTACCACCCCGAAAAGGCCAATATGGTTGCGGATACTCTAAGTCGTATGACCATGGGGAGTGTGTCTCATGTGGAAGAAGGGAAGAAGGACCTAGTGAAAGATGTTCATAAGTTGGCTCGATTGGGTGTTCGATTGGAAAATTCCCCTAATGTTGGTTTTATAGTTCATAATAACTTCGAGTCATCTTTAGTGGTTGAAGTGAAGTCTAAGCAACATCTTGATCCACTATTGATGGAGTTGAAGGAATCGTACATAGCAAGTTGAATGAGTCATTCTCCCAAGGGGGGATGGTGTGCTAAGGTACCAAAACAGATTGTGTGTACCGAATGTTGATGATTTGAGGGGAAAGATTTTGGAGGAAGCTCATGGTTCCCGATATTCTATTCATTCGGGTGCCACCAAAATGTATCGTGACCTTAGAGAGGTTTATTGGTGGGAGGACTTGAAAAGGGACATAGCAGAGTTTTTATCCAAATGTCTAAATTGCCAACAAGTTAAAGCCGAGCATCTAAAGTCTAGTGGTTTAATCAAAGAAATGGGTGTTCCTACTTAGAAGTGGTAAGAAATTAAAATGGACTTTGTTGTTGGGTTGCCTCAAACTCGGAGGCAAAATGGCTCAATTTGGGTTATTGTGGATAGGTTGACGAAGTCTGCTCTCTTTATCCCCGTTAAGTCTACTTATATGGCGGAGGATTATGCAAGGATCTACATTCATGATATTGTGAGTCTTCATGGGATCCCTTTGTCCATCATATCGGATAGAAGTGCACAATTAATTTCTCGTTTTTGGAGGTCTTTTCAAAAAGGGTTGGGTACACAAGTAAAGATTAGCACCGGTTTTCATCCCCTAATGGATGGTCAAGTGGAGCGTACTATTCAAACCCTAGAGGATATGTTAAGAGCTTGTGTGATAGAATTCAAAGGGAATTGGGACAATCATTTGCCATTGATTGAGTTCTCCTATAGTAATAGCTACCATTCTAGTATTTCAATGGTAGGAAATGTAGGTCTACGATCGGGTTGTTTGAGGTTGGAGAATCTTCACTCCTTGGTCCTGAAACAATCTACGATTCTTTGGAGAAGGTTCGGGTGATAAGGGATAGGTTGAAAACAGTCTATTGTCAGATAAAATCCTATGAAGATAATAGAAGAATAGATCTTGAATTCGAAGTAGGTGATATGGTGTATTTGAAGATTTTACCTATAAAAGGGGTGATGAGATTTGGGAAAAAGGGGAAGTTGAGTCCCCAATATGTGGGTCCATATGAGGTTTTGCAACGGGTCAGAAAAGTTGCATATGAGTTGAGATTACCTAGTGAACTAGCTTTGGTTCATCCGGTATTTCATGTCTCCATGTTAAAGAAGTGTATTAACAATCCCGTGTCCATTCTTCCTATTGAAGGGTTAGGTGTGTATGAGAGCCTTTCCTATGAAGAGGTTTCGGTGCAAATTCTAGATCGCCAAGTTACGAAGTTGAGGAACAAAGAGGTGGCCTTCGTAAAAGTTCAATGGAGAAGCCACCTAGTTGAGGGAGCAATATGGGAGGCCAAGGCCGACATGAAATTCCGCTATCCTCATCTTTTTCCTAATTGATGTTAGTAGTTCCTCTTAAAATAAAATAATAAATAACATGAATTTGGCTTGTTTTCCAAGTATGTGCATATTTTGGTAAAGTTGGTGTCAAAATGAGTTTTCATGAAAGAGGCTTTTGTGTTAACTCGCACATATAAGAAATATATGTTTTTGCCTTCTCGAGATTTTTGGTCTTTGATGTTGTCTTGAGATGAATAGCATGGTAACTCTTTAATGTCACTTTGAGCTCATTTTGATGTTGAGAAGGTAGTTTCTCATAGTGTGTTATGAAATGTTGAGCTCTTATGTGTTGTGACTTGAGTTGCTATGTGTAATGTTGTTGATATGTGTTGAATGAGTTGTGAAGTACTCCTATGAGCTGTGACTCATTATATACATGTTGGTTGGGATGCTAGTATTGAGTTTATCCTTTCCAAACAAAAAGATTTTTAGTGTCATTCGGGGACGAATGTTCCTAAGGGGGGATAATGTAACTCTCAGAAAGTCCATGACCTAATATAGAGCCTCACATAATGAACTAAGCCTTAAAGCAATGTTTCTAAGCCTAAATTAATGTATTAAAACTAGTTAGGAAGTGTTAGAGTCAAAACGTCAAGAAACGTCCATGACGTTCGGAAGCTAGTGCAATTGAACTAGTAAAACGTCCTTAGGTTTTGTGAAGGTTTGGAAGTGTTGTATGGAGTCTAAAACTTGCAGAAATACTTTAAATAGGTAAAATATGTATATAAGGTGAAAATGTCTAGTTCCGACCCCTCGAGGATTGCCTTAGGGGTCCACGAAGGGACCCCACCCTCGGCCAAGCAAGCTGCCAAAGAAGTAGCCAAGTTGGCCTTGGCATAGTGTCTCCGCGTTGCGGAAATGGTCCCACAAGGACCAAAAATCTTGGTCTGCGTCGCGGACACGTAGAAGAATCTTCTGGTTCAAAAATTAATTTAGAAAATCTTGCGGGAACAGCTCCTCGACGCGGACTTGTTTCCCCACGAAAATCTGAAATTTAGAATCCAAGTTTGACTTCACTATAAGGTAAAAATTAAGTGAGGGGTATTTTGGGTATTTCATGGAAGGGTTATATATTGATTTTCAATCAGTTTTACCTCACATTCACTCACTCAAATCAAATCCCCATATCAAAAACCCAAAAGCTCTCACCTCTCTCTACTTTCTCTCTCTATTTCATCCTCCATTGGAAGAACAAGGAAGCTTGAAGAAGAAGACAAAGTCTCCAAGGTTCTTACTAACATTTTGTGGATAAAGCTTCATTAAGGTATGGGTTCTTCAATCTTGGGATTTCTTTCCCCAAGAGGTCCTTTCAAAGTTGATTTCTAAATCACCCAATTCCAAGGGTTTTCTTCTACAAATGGGTTTTCTTCTAAACTTGAAATTGATGATTAATTATGACGAATTGTGATTACATATGGCTAAGTAAGTGTAGATTGTTGATTAATTGATGTTGATTAATGGGTATTTCGTGTAGATCGTGTCTTTTCCCCAATTTCCCTAATTCTTGGATCTTGCTTATGAATTGATGGGAATTGATGAATGTATTGATTGTTAGACTTGTTCTAACTATTCTAATTCATTCATGGACTTCCTAGGGTCATGTATTGTTGGGATTGAATTTATTTCTTGAAGAATTCATGATGAACCCTTTTCCTCTAACCCTAGGTTATAAATTCATGTTGAATTGGTTAGTGATGATACAATTGACTTAGTTCTTGTGTTGATTACTATTATGTGATGTTATTACACTATTGATGGGTGAATATGTTGGTTGATGGTAAGACCATTGAAAGAAGCTTTTAGAGGTGAATTGGTAAGACCTTATGATCTTGAATCCTTTACTTCAATTGTGATGGCTAGTACTTGGTGATGATGTTTAATAGAAGTATTACATGTGATTAGATTTAGTAGGTGATGGTATGATGAATGTAATTGAAATGTATTGACTATGTAAATTGTATGATTATGATTAAAGTATGATGATATAAGTGTCAGATCCCAAGAGTACACCCTAAGATATGACACTCTCGGAGCACAACATGGCGTACTTGACCTCTTGGAGCACAACATGGCGTACTTGACCTCTCGGAGGTCTTGTACAAGCCCTTGACATCATTCATTGCGTACATGTATGAAGAGTAGTGCGGAATTAAAAGTTTTCACACAAAATATCTTAAAAACATCTTTCATATTAAAATCATAGTAAAAATACTAAGTCTCAACATATGCCAATCTTAGACTCAAGAATACTAAAGAAAACACAGCCCATACAATATGAAATATGGAGTTACTTAGTCAATTACAATCATCGAATAAAAGAAGTCTAAAGATGGTTACTCCCTCGAGTAAAGTGAGGACATACTTCAACTTTGCTTAAACGGTTACAAGATTCCAAGCTTGCTTCAAAACACCTCTTACCTGCTAGGTACACCTTTAGAAATAGACAAAAAATATGGAATTAATACAATGCATGTACTAAGCATGACATAATGCATAAATCATGAGAAACTGACATTTATCATAATTATGCTCTTTTTGATTAAAACTTAATAGCATAAGCATAAGCACCACGTTTAAACACCAAACATCACAATTAGAACACATTACCAATTATATTCAATTTATAAGAACATTACAGTTAACCTACAGTAAGCTTACAGTGACTTCACTGTAAGTTCACCCGTAATTTACATTTCAAAATATCACATGTCTAATAGATACAAAACATATAAACATGATATCCTCCTACCAAAGGTGATTCTATGGGTCACTTAAGTGAGTTGTGAAGCGACCGCCCATACAACCCCTTCACACACACCTAAGATATCCTTCAGACTACCTAAGATAATAATCATTCTCACTTCATTAGTCAATGTTTCCTATCTAAAGTTATTCTTAAGACTTCCCCAGGTAAGACATGAAGAGAACATTCCTATGCCCCCTTCACAATTTGACTAGGCAATCCTTAAAGTCACTCTAGACTAGTACTTATTCATTAACATGCTTTCTAGCTTAAGCCATTATCTTCATTAGTACATTTAAGAGAAATTTAACACATAAGGACATTCAAGTAATGGTCTTGGAGAAGACCTAGGGACTTACTCACTAATATCTTCAAAGCCTAATTGTGCAATGTCTAGATAGCATCCCATACCACCACCTAAACTTCATAGAACTTCTCCGACACTAGTAGGTATCCCATATGATAAGAATAGGCAATAACTGACATAGACCATACTATCCATGCATGGAATTCGGAGTCATAAACCTACTTTAATGGAGGTTGTTCTACTTGGAAATGGTAGAACCAGGACACATCCCACGTAGGCACATGGTTAATGAATATCGAGGGTTTCTTTGTTCTCTAAAGTCATTTTAGTTAGAGAAACTTCCCAAGCATACTCACTCGGTTCAAAGAGGATAACTCAATGAATTTCCCAAGGATGATTTCATGCCGTTCTAGCCAACCAACCCCAAGTCCACCATTCACACAAGAAAAAATAACAATTACGACTTTCAAATTCAAGGATATCATAATCGTACATCTAGGATGAAGGTTCCACATAAAGGACCTTCTTACCGATGTTCAAGGTCACATTTCAATCACACATACAAGACTAAGAAGCTTTAGCATACTAAGTCAAAAAATCATAT
This sequence comes from Solanum sitiens, assembly GCA_016801875.1. NCBI lineage: Eukaryota > Viridiplantae > Streptophyta > Magnoliopsida > Solanales > Solanaceae > Solanum > Solanum sitiens. The sequence continues at coordinate 242,276 of JABWTJ010000371.1, read as the reverse complement.
TCACATTGTACATGTATCAAGTAGGGGACACAAGTCTATCAAGACAAGACAAACACATACTCCACATATAACATATTATTCAAAAAGCACATAGGTATAACCAATATCATCTATAGGTCACCCAATCCACTACTATAGTATCATCAATCTAAGTATCACAAGTATCATATAATCTACCAAGAAACATCATACTTCAACATAAAGTAATACACATAATGAATCCATTATAGTCTACTAGAGATTCATATCATCATCTAAGAGAACTCATGCTTTGATTTCATATAATTAAATTGTCATCAAGACATTCATACTACTCACATATTCAAGTTATAACATGATAATAACATAATTCTTAAAGTAATGCCGACAAGGCCACATTGATTCGCAATTCATAGCACATAGCACCACCACCATAAGTGGACCATACCAAATATCATTACTATCTAAGACCTATACTACACAATATGGATATAAGGTTAGGTCAACATACCATTAATCCAACCTCACAACTTCAATCCATAGCCAATTCATCCCACACAATATACCAAGGCTCTTACTAATAGCCATAAATTGCAATTCAACCCAAATATTACAATATACAATGAATCAAAGATCATACAACATGAATTAATCAAACTAGGGCAGCCTACTTACAATTCTATCATGATTCTTTCATAATTCAATAGCCCTAATCGAACTACATAAGAATTCAATAGCATTAAGACATAATCAAGTCACCCACAAAATAGTCAAAACTAGGGTTTCATGAATTACATGAGTTCATAGAGTAATTAGGTTAAAATAATCTAATTAACATCAATTAAATCAATATATATTGATTCAAAACTTTTAATGCAAGAACCCATGGATAGATATCAAAATTGGACAATTTCATCTACGAAAGACTTTGGAAATCACTTTGAAGTTTGGCTCCTTGAAGAAAAGAGATTCAAGGATGAAAGACCATACCTCAATTGATGCTAGACCACGAACTTGATGAAGAATTGATGGATAAATCACCAAGAATCTTCAGTCCAAGCTCTATCTTGAGTTTTTGCTTCAATGGAGTTCTAGAGAGTTTCTTAGAGATTTTGGGTTTTGATTGGGAATAGTGAATTCATCGTGGTGTTTAGGACTTATAAACCCACTTGAAATACCCAAAACACCCCTAGGAAACCGCTCATTTATGTATTTGGACATGGGGTGAATTTTCCAATTCACCCCTACACTTAACAGTTAACCAGCGAACAGTGGTAGACACCATCGACGGGGCATTTTAGGACTCCAACACATCAAGACTCCAACACATCAAGACACAAATGTTAGGCTCTAATTTAACCTAAGTCGTTTTAGAGGTATTACATTCTCCCCCACTTGGACAACATTCGTCCTCAAATGACATTTGCTTCATTTTAAGCACTTTCAAGAGATAAGACACTCAAGACTAGCAGAACATAGCTATACCACACAATACGCGATACAAAATTTAAAAGGAACACCAATTTCACATAATCAAGAGACTCACAACACAACAAGAAGCTAAACACTAATCTACGACTCATCATGTCATAGGACCCACATTCTTCATTTCCAATAGCAAGAACTCCTTCTACATTCATTACCATGATCATATACATCAATTCTATACACACTATAACCATTCTCAACAAAAACACAATTTAGTCAAAATTTTAAAATCATTATAGTAACTACAAAATTCCTTACAGTAAACATGTCCAATTTTTTTTCAAAAATGCCACATTTAAGAAATTGATGATAAAAGCATGATAATATAAGAGGTAAAACCATATAAACTCAATTTTCAATATAATCATAACCTCATGAAATTCACTATGCAAGGAATAAATGAAATTCAATTTCAATAATACCCCTAAACACAATGCAACATGCAACATGCAACATGCTACTATGACTTTCTAACTCTCAAGCTCAAATAGAATATAAGAGAAGAGAAAACAAATCACAACTCTACCACTCACCATACTCCCCCACTTATAAGGAACTCATAACAACTAGAGATAGAAGATATAACTTACCAACATCTTCATATTCATCCGGCTTTGATTCCCTAGCCCGGAGTGCATAGAAGCGATCCTTCCTTGGAACATCATCACCCGGAACACTTGGAGGAACTTGCTTACCTTCTTTTACTCTAGCCGCATTAGTAGGACAATCTCTCACCTTATTTCCATCTTTACCACAACCAAAACAATTCCCGGTACCCATTAGACATTTCCCATAGTGCTTCTTCCCTCAAGTACCACAAGTAGTCTTACCACCTAGAGAACCACTACCCTTCTCAAGTTTGACCTTAGGAGCACTAGGTCCATCTTGCATTGGAGATCTCTTCTTGAACCTAGGTGGGTTTTGCTCACTAGATCTACCCCTCTTCAAATTTTTAGCGATTCTACCAAGCTTGGACTCCTCAATGGATTGAGCATACACCATGAGTCTAGATAAGTTCATGTCACTATGGAGCATGGCCGTACGACACTCTTCTTTCACAAGGTCAGCAACACTGGTCACAAACCTACTCATCTCATTCCTTGGGTTAGACACCAAGGATGGAGCATACGTAGACAACATAGTGAACTTCAAGGAATACTCCTCAACACTAATATTGCCTTGCTTGAGATTAATGAACTCTTCAACCTTCGCCTCCCTCCTGTAACATGGAAAATACTTCTCTAGGAAAGCCTCCTTACACGCTTCCCACTCTATGGTACCTGACTCAACTGTCCTACTATCTTTCCATTGAGTGTACCACACTTGAGCAACATCCCTCAATTGGTACGAAGCTAACTCCACCTTCTCACTAGAAGTCACCCTATGGCACTGAACACCTTATAAACACCATCCAGAAACTCTAGGGGATCCTCTCCCACCTTAGAGCTTAGAAAGATAGGAGGATTCATCCTCACAAATCCTAATCTAGAGGACATAGTGCTCTCCGTAGCATTCACCCTAGGCTCCACACCCCTATTCATATAAGTAGTCATGTATCGGGCTAAAACAAGTAAAGCCTCTCTAATCTCCCCATTAGTCATGTCCGGGGGAACCACCGGAACATCATTACCTTCTTCCACAATAGAAACTTGAGCATTTCTAGCAGCTTGAGTCTTTTGATCACCTTAAATAACTTGCTCAACTTGAGGAGGAATCTCCTTATTCACCCTTCCCTCTTCCAAACTTCTAGTGGCCATCCTTCTAGTAGTCATCTTCCTATAACACAAAGAAAAACATTAAGAAAGACACTCATAAATTTTTACTCTATGACACGAAACAAAAGTAGAGAAAGAAGGGAAACTCTATCGTCGTATAGCCTCTCGCCCATAGATGTGTTGCGACTCACAGCGATGAATGAGAGACTCTACTAGACGTGGATTTATGAGACTTTTTGATTCCTAAGACTTCTTTCATAACCTATATGCTCTGATACCAGCTTTGTCATATCCCGAGAGTACACTCTAAGATATAGCACTCTCAGAGCGCAACATGCCGTACTTGACCTCTCGGAGGTCTTGTACAAGCCCTTGACATCATTCATTGTATACATTTATAAAAAGTAGTGTGAAATTAAAACTTTTCACACGAAGTATCTTAAAAACATCTTTCATTTTAAAATCATAGGAAAATACTAAGTCTCAACATATGCCAATCTTAGACTCAAGAATACATGGGACACGACCCCTACAATACGAAATTTAGAATTACTTAGTCTAATACAATATTCGAATAAAAGAAGTCTAAAGATGGTTATGTCCTCGATTCAAGTGAGGACAGACTTCAACTTTGCTTGAACGGTTAACAGATTCCAAGCTTGCTTCAAGACACCTCTCACCTGCTAGCTACACCTTTAGAGATAGACAAAAATTATGGAATTAGTACAATGCATGTACTAAGAATTACATAATGCATAAAATCATAAGAAACTGACATTTATGAGTTCCTTTGTTCTCATAGAGTATTTCAATAAAGGATCATATGAAGAGGTTCCATATCTAGTTCACAACCCAATCATATTACACCTTACCAAAAAGGGTCCACTAAGGCTACCTACGATGACTTTCCCAAGGATGATTTAATGCCGTTCTAGCCGACCAACCCTAAATCCACCATTCACACAAGAAAAAAACCCATTACGGCTTCAGCATCAAGTATATCATAACCTTACATCTAGGATTAAGGTTCCACATAAAGGACCTTCTTAGCTATGTTCAAGGTCACATTTCATTCACACATACAAGACAAAGAAGCTTTAGAATACTAAGTCAAGAAATCATATTCACATTGTACATGTATCAAGTAAGGGATACAAGTCTATCAAGACAAGACACACACATACTCCACATATAGCATATCATTCAAGAAGTACATAGGTATATCCAATATCATCTATAGGTCACCCTATCCACTACTATAGTATCATCAATCTAAGTATCATATAATCTACCAAGAAACATCATACTTCAACATAAAGTAATACACATAATGAATCCATTATAGTCTACTAGAGATTCATATCATCATCTAAGAGAACTCATGCTTTGATTTCATATAATTATATTGTCATCAAGACATTCATACTACTCACATATTTAAGTTATAACATGATAATAACATAATTCATAAAGTAATGCCGACGAGGCCACATTGATTCGCAATTCATAGCACATAGCACCGCCACCATAAGTGGACCATACCAAATATCATTACTATCTAAGACCTATACTACACAATATGGATATAAGGTTAGGTCAACATACCATTAATCCAACCTCACAACTTCAATCCATAGCCAATTAATCCCACACAATATACCAAGGCTCTTACTAATAGCCATAAATTGCAATTCAACCCAACAATTACGATATACAATGAATCAAAGATCATACAACATGAATTAATCAAACTAGGGCAGTCTACTTACAATTCTAGCATGACTCTTTCATAATTCAATAGCCCTAATCAAACTACATAAGAATTCAATAGCATTAAGACATAATCAAGTCACCCACAAAATAGTCAAAACTAGGGTTTCATGAATTACATGAGTTCATAGAGTAATTAGGTTAAAATAATCTAATTAACATCAATTAAATCAATATATATTGATTCAAAACTTTTAATGCAAGAACCCATGGATAGATATCAAAATTGGACAATTTCATCTACGAAAGACTTTGGAAATCACTTTTAAGTTTGGCTCCTTGAAGAAAAGAGATTCAAGGATGAAAAACCAATCGTCAATTGATGCTAGACCAGGAACTTGATGAAGAATTGATGGATAAATCACCAAGAATCTTCAGTCCAAGCTCTATCTTGAGTTTTTGCTTCAATGGAGTTCTAGAGAGTTTCTTAGAGATTTTGGGTTTTGATTAGGAATAATGAATTCATATAGGTGTTTAGGACTTATAAACCCACTAGAAATACCCAAAACTCCCCTAGGAAACCGCTCATTTATTTATTTGGACTTGGGGTGAATTTTCCAATTCACCTCTACACTTAACAGTTAACCAGCGAAAAGTGGCAGACACCATCGACGGGGCATTGGTCCATTGATGGGCCATCATGACTGACCGTCGATGGGTTCAAGGGCATGAATTTGGGAGCTTAAGATCCCTAGGCTAAGTCCTCAGCTATGCTTCCCACATATGGGGCGTCGATCATCCTACTGGGCATCGATGCCATCCGTAGGTGAGGCTGGTTTGGTCAACCTTGGCTCACAAGTTGGGTCCTTCCTCAAGGACCCTTGGTTGGTACTTGAGGAGTTTTACCTGGACATTTCCAACTCAAATACTATCATATACACGTATATGACCTCTCACATCAATTTCATCCAAAAAGAACACATAAAACTCGATGAAACACACTAGGACACACAAGCACGTTTCAAGGCAAACCTTTCGAACGTCATGGACATTTGACCTCCAAACTTCACAAAACTTTAAATACTTGCTCCTAAATTCATTATAACCCATTTTAGGACTCCAACACATCAAGACACAAATGTTAGGCTCTAATTTAACCTAAGTCGTTTTAGAGGTATTACATTCTCCCCCACTTGGACAACATTCGTCCTCAAATGACATTTGCTTCATTTTAAGCAATTTCAAGAGATAAGACACTCAAGACTAGCAGAACATAGCTATACCACACAATACGCAATACAAAATTTAAAAGGAACACCAATTTCACATAATCAAGAGACTCACAACACAACAAGAAGCTAAACACTAATCTACGACTCATCATGTCATAGGACCCACATTCTTCATTTCCAATAGCAAGAACTCCTTCTACATTCATTACCATGATCATATACATCAATTCTATACACACTATAACCATTCTCAACAAAAACACAATTTAGTCAAAATTTTAAAATCATTATAGTAACTACAAAATTCCTTACAGTGAACATGTCCAATTTTTTTTCAAAAATGCCACATTTAAGCAATTGATGATAAAAGCATGATAATATAAGAGGGAAAACCATATAAACTCAATTTACAATATAATCATAACCTCATGAAATTCACTATGCAAGGAATAAATGAAATTCAATTTCATCAATACCGCTAAACACATGCAACATGCAACATGCTACTATGACTTTCTAACTCTCAAGCTTAAATAGAATAGAATAGAAGAGAAAACAAATCACAACTCTACCACTCACCATACTCCCCCACTTATAAGGAACTCATAACAACTAGAGATAGAAGATATAACTTACCAACATCTTCATATTCATCCGACTTTGATTCCCTAGCCCGGAGTGCATAGAAGCGATCCTTCCTTGGAACATCATTACCCGGAACACTTGGAGAAACTTGCTTACCTTCTTTTACTCTAGCCGCATTAGTAGGACAATCTCTCACCTTATTTCCATATTTACCACAACCAAAACTATTCCCGGTACCCATTAGACATTTCCCGTAGTGCTTCTTCCCACAAGTAGCACAAGTAGTCTTACCACCTAGAGAACCACTACCCTTCTCAAGTTTGACCTTAGGAGCACTAGGTCCATCTTGCATTGGAGATCTCTTCTTGAACCTAGGTGGGTTTTGCTCACTAGATCTACCCCTCTTCAAATTTTTAGCGATTCTACCAAGCTTGGACTCCTCAATGGATTGAGCATACACCATGAGTCTAGATAAGTTCATGTCACTATGGAGCATGGCCGTACGACACTCTTCTTTCACAAGGTCAGCAACACTGGTCACAAACCTACTCATCTCATTCCTTGGGTTAGACACCAAGGATGGAGCATACGTAGACAACATAGTGAACTTCAAGGAATACTCATCAACACTAATATTGCCTTGCTTGAGATTAATGAACTCTTCAACTATAACGCCCCAAAATGAACTAAGGTGAACTAGAGCATCATGGTTGTTTCTTGAGTTAATTTTAAGTTAAACGGAGTTAGTTTGGTGTCGTTAGGCAGTGTGCAAAGTTTGGTTAAGTTTGGAGTTCAATCGACCAAAAACGTCCATGACGTTCGGATGGTATGCCTTAGAATGTACTTGTATGTCTTGGCGAGTTTGGATAAGTTGTATGTGTTCGTTTTACTTGAAACATGCGTTGGATGTTCCCTAGACCTAGACGACTTAGTTTAGGGGTTTGACGTCTGGGCACGACCTCACCTAGGACCCCAAGGACTCTAGATGAAGGGCCCCAGGACTTGGGCAAGTCTGCCCATCAGTAGCTCACGACGGCCATGGCGATGGTCCGTCGTACTCAGGACGGTCCGTCGAGCCAGGGCGTCGTGGGTGACAGAGAGTGAAATTGGGACAGGCTCCATTTAGAAGCCAAGTGTTCCTCGACGGAACCCCTTGACGGTCCGTGGTGGACGTGACGGTCCGTCGAGGAGGTCTCGTCGACGAAGCCTGCCAGTGCATGATTTAAAGGCTGCCAGCTTAGGGTGTTTTATGTAAATACACCCCAAGCCTTATAAGACTCTCTTACACCCTAAACCTACAGAAGAGCCCCCTTTTTCTCTTCAAGATCCAACTCTCTCTTTCTCTCAAGAAAACTCTCTCAACTCTCTTGGAAGCTAGAAGTCAAGGAAGGAAAGGAGGGCTGCTTTGGACGTGTTTCTTCCTCAAATTCGTGGGTTTCTTTCTCATAAAGGTATGGTATCCATTCTTGAATACCTTTCCATTCAAGAAGCCAACTTCCAAAATGGTTTTCAAAAAGGGGTTTTAAACTCAACTTCTTCTAAACTTTGATTTCTATTATGGGTCTTCTTGTAACTAAGTTCTAATGGTTTAAATGTATTTATCTTGGTTTGAATAGATGATTTTGATGTTAAAACTCCATGAAACTCTTGTTATGCATACTTCAATTTTTGAATTTAAAATGGGTTATGTGAGCATGATTTGAGTAGGGTATGAACTTGGGTCTTCTTGTATTTGTCATGTTGGTGTAGCTACTGCCCTAAGGGACTTAATAAGGTGAAATATTGATAAATTGCTTATGGGTAATGATGGTTTGATTTGTTGATGAGTTGCTCTCATTGTATAATTCTTATTATGAATTGCTATTTGAGTGGTATGGTCCACCTTATGGGTGGCGGTGCTAATTGATGAACTTGATGTTACTTTGTATGGTTGAGTATGTGAGCTTGAAGGTCTAATATGTGAAATGAAGATATATATTTGAAATGGGTCTTGTGTTGTGTTTGTTGTAGCTTGAATTGCATGTTTGACCTAGTTTATGTCTAAATGAAGTATATAATTATGAGAAGTATGTAGAGTGTGTAGCTTGATGAATCAAGGTTAAAGTATGAGTAGAACTTTATGATAATGAAATGATGCTTATATGCAAGGTGTGCACATGTACACACACACTCTTTTAAGATTTGTATTATGTCAAGTTGAGCAAAAAGGGGAAATCTTGAGGTGGACACACTTCGTGAGTTGAGATGTAGTGTCTAGTAACAACCTCTCCATTTCCTAGTGAGCTTTCTAAGATAGACTATTATGTTGAGAAATCCGTGTGGAGTTATGCCTAGCACCGAGAGGATATGAAGGGGAGGTGGATTGCACTTCGTTAGTTGAGATGTTGTAAACCAAAGTACCTCTTGAGATGAGTACTCCTCGTTAGTAGAGAGTGAGTTACTTAGTAACAATCTCCTTATCCCTTAACTATGTGCCCGCATAGGTGTAGCTATTGGAAAAGCCATGTAAACGCTAAGAAGCATGACCTTACACTAGGCAAGTAAGGATCCCTCATCCGATAGGGGTTAATATCGGGATTCCATGTCTAGCTCTCATGGTCTTTGTCGGTTAAGCTAACTCCCACAAAAGAATTGTTTTGAAACTAATTATCTTGTGTATTGTTGAAATTGTGTATGTATGTCGTGAAGTGCTCAATCCATATTAGTTACCAAGTAGGAACATTGAGTGGGAGTAGTAGTATGGGATGCTATTCTCACATTGCACTTGGTGTGACCTACACCTACTATGGGAGAAGAGTACCTTCATGAAATCCGTGTGAATGAGTACTATGGTGTAGTGTTATGGAGGATTATTGTGGAGTACTTGAGTAAATGGAATCCATTAGGAGTACTAATTGGGAGTGGTAGTATGGGATGCTACTCTCACATTGTACTTGGTATGACCTATATTTCCATGAGTGTTTTGCATATGTTAGCCAAGGGCGTGGATTTGATTTCTAACGAAGTAAGCCTAAGATTTGGTAGTTTTAAGGGTCGCTTTGGTGTACTTTGAAGGGAGGTGTAATGAGAGTCCCTTCTTGGCTCACCTTAGGGAGTCTTAGGATAACCACGGGTTAGGGCAACTTCAAAGAAAAAGAGTTCATATGACTTGGACCGTGCCTTTCACTGTAAGGTCTCCATTGTAAGAATTCAAAATGTTCACTATGATGCTTTATTCAATTTTATTGCAAGTTTAGCAAAGTTAATTGAAATGTTCCTTTTGTTTAATTTAAGTTTGGTAAGATATCTATAAAGTGTTAATTGTTGATTCTTATGTGGGTTTGCTTCTAGATTCTTGAAGGTTATATTTGAATTGCATAAAAAGCTATCTTTACTAAAATGTCCCTTTTTGCATGTTTTTGCATATGCCATACTTAGTACATTGTTGTACTAACCCCATACTTTTTATACCTTATGAGTATAGGTTGGAAGCCCTTTTGGGAGGATCGGAGTCGAAGCTTGGGAACTTTATCTCTCAAGAATTTGGTATGTCCTCATATATTCGAGGACATAGTTTTATGTTTTTTTTTAGTTTCTTTATTAGTACTAAAAAAAAATGTATTTACTTTTATCGTAAAGGGCCGTGTCCCTAAGATTCCAAGTTGTGTCTTTAAGTTGGCTTGTGACGATAAGATTTTCTTAGTATTTATGAAAAGACTCCTTTTGTTATTATTATCGTGAAAAGTTTTAAATTCCGCACTACTTTTCATGCTTTATGTTATGAATGCTAGTTAGAGGGCTTGTACGAGACCCCAAAGGGGTCAAGTACGCCCGGTCATGATTTGAAAGTTTTTCCTAACTTCTAGGGGGTGCTTTCGGGTCGTGACATCAACCTTCGCCTCCCTCCTCTAACGTGGAAAATACTTCTCTAGGAAAGCCTCCTTAAATTCTACCCACTCTATGGTACCCGACTCAACTGGCCTATTATCTTTCCATTGAGTGTACCACACTTGAGCAACATCCCTCAATTGGTACGAAGCTCACTCCGCCTTCTCACTAGAAGTAACCCTATGGCACTGAACACCTTATAAACGCCATCCATAAACTCTAGGGGATCCTCTCCCACTTTAAATCATAGAAAAGATAGGAGGATTCATCCTCACAAAGTCTCTCAATCTAGAGGTCATAGTGCTCTCCGTAGAATTCACCCTAGGCTCCACACCCCTATTCATATAAGTAGTCATGGCTCGGGCTAAAGCAAGTAAATCCTCTCTAATCTCCCCATTAGTCATGTCCGGGGGAACCACCGGAACATCATTACCTTCTTCCACAATAGAAACTTGAGCATTTCTAGCAGCTTGAGCCTTTTGATCACCTTAAATAACTTGCTCAACTTGAGGAGGAATCTCCTTAGTCACCCTTCCCTCTTCCAAACTTCTAGCGGCCATCCTTGTAGTAGTCATCTTCCTATAACACAAAGAAAAACATTAAGAAAGACACTCATAAATTTTTACTCTATGACACGAAACAAAAGTAGAGAAAGAAGGAAAACTCTATCGTCGTATAGCCTCTCGCCCATAGATGTGTTGCGACTCACACCGATGAATGAGAGACTCTACTAGACGTGGATTTATGAGACTTTTTGATTCCTAAGACTTCTTTCATAACCTATATGCTCTGATACCAGCTTTGTCATATCCCGAGAGTACACTCTAAGATATCGCACTCTCGGAGCGCTACATGGCGTACTTGACCTCTCGGAGGTCTTGTACAAGCCCTTGACATCATTCATTGCATACATGTATAAACAATAGTGTGAAATTAAAACTTTTCACACGAAGTATCTTAAAAACATCTTTCATTTTAAAATCATAGGAAAATACTAAGTCTCAACATATGCCAATCTTAGACTCAAGAATACATGGGACACGACCCCTACAATACGAAATTTAGAATTACTTAGTCTAATACAATATTCGAATAAATGAAGTCTAAAGATGGTTATGTCCTTGATTCAAGTGAGGACAGACTTCAACTTTTCTTGAACGGTTAACAGATTCCAAGCTTGCTTCAAGACACCTCTCACCTGCTAGCTACACCTTTAGAGATAGACAAAAATTATGGAATTAGTACAATGCATGTACTAAGAATGACATAATGCATAAAGTCATGAGAAACTGACATTTATGAGTTCCTTTGTTCTCATAGAGTATTTCAATAAATGATCATAGGAAGAGGTTCCATATCTAGTTCACAACCCAATCATATTACACCTTACCAAAAAGGGTCCACTAAGGCTACCTACGATGACTTTCCCAAGGATGATTTAATGCCGTTCTAGCCGACCAACCCTAAATCCACCATTCACACAAGAAAAAAACCCATTACGGCTTCAGCATCAAGTATATCATAACCTTACATCTAGGATTAAGGTTCCACATAAAGGACCTTCTTAGCTATGTTCAAGGTCACATTTCATTCACACATACAAGACAAAGAAGCTTTAGAATACTAAGTCAAGAAATCATATTCACATTGTACATGTATCAAGTAAGGGACACAAGTCTATCAAGACAAGACACACACATACTCCACATATAACATATCATTCGAGAAGCACATAGGTTTATCCAATATCATCTATAGGTCACCCTATCCACTACTATAGTATCATCAATCTAAGTATCACATAACCTACCATGAAACATCATACTTCAACATAAAGTAATACACATAATCAATCCATTATAGTCTACTAGAGATTCATATCATCATCTAAGAGAACTCATGCTTTGATTTCGTATAATTAAATTGTCATCAAGACATTCATACTACTCACATATTCAAGTTATAACATGATAATAACATAATTCATAAAGTAATGCCGATGAGGCCACATTGATTCGCAATTCATAGTACATAGCACCGCCACCATAAGTGGACCATACAAAATATCATTACTATCTAAGACCTATACTACACAATAAGGATATAAGATTAGGTCAACATACCATTAATCCAACCTCACAACTTCAAGCCATAGCCAATTCATCCCACACAATATACCAAGGCTCTTACTAATAGCCATAAATTGCAATTCAACCCAAAAATTACAATATACAATTAATCAAAGATCATACAACATGAATTAATCAAACTAGGGCAGCCTACTTACAATTCTAGCATGACTCATTCATAATTCAGTAGCCCTAATCAAACTACATAAGAATTCAATAGCATTAAGACATAATCAAGTCACCCACAAAATAGTCAAAACTAGGGTTTCATGAATTACATGAGTTCATAGAGTAATTAGGTTAAAATAATCTAATTAACATCAATTAAATCAATATATATATTGATTCAAAGCAAGAACCCATGGATAGATATAAAAATTGGACAATTTCATCTTCGAAAGACTTTGGAAATCACTTTGAAGTTTGGATCCTTGAAGAAAAGAGATTCAAGGATGAAAGACCATACCTCAATTGATGCTAGACCACGAACTTGATGAAGAATTGATGGATAAATCACCAAGAATCTTCAGTCCAAGCTCTATCTTGAGTTTTAGCTTCAATGGAGTTCTAGAGAGTTTCTTAGAGATTTTGGGTTTTGATTTGGAATAATGAATTCATCATGGTGTTTAGGACTTATAAACCCACTTTAAATACCCAAAACACCCCTAGGAAACCGTTCATTTATTTATTTGGACGTGAGGTGAATTAAAAATTCACCCCTACACTTAACAATTAACCAGCGAACAGTGGCAGACACCATCGACGGGGCATTGGTCCATTGACGGGCCATCATGACTGACCGTCGATGGGTTCAAGGACATGAATTTGGGAGCTTAAGGTCCCTAGGCTAAGTACTCAGCTATGCTTCCCACATATGGGGCGTCGATCATCCTACTGGGCATCGATGCCATCCGTAGGTGAGGCTGGTTTGGTCAACCTTGGCTCACAAGTTGGGTCCTTCCTCAAGGACCCTTGGTTGGTACTTGGGGAGTTTTACCCGGAAGTTTCCAACTCAAATACTATCATATACACGTCTATGACCTCTCTCATCAATTTCATCCAAAAAGAACACATAAAACTCGATGAAACACACTAGGACACACAAGCACGTTTCAAGGCAAACCTTTCGAACGTCATGGACGTTTGACCTCCAAACTTCACGAAAATTTAAATACTTCCTCCTAAATTCATTATAACCCATTTTAGGACTCCAACACATCAAGATACAAATGTTAGGCTCTAATTTAACCTAAGTTATTTTAGAGGTATTACATTCTCCCCCACTTGGACAACATTCGTCCTCGAATGACATTTGCTTCATTTTAAGCACTTTCAAGAGATAAGACACTTAAGACTAGCAGAAAATATCTATACCACACAATACGCAATACACAATTTAAAAGGAACACCAATTTCACATAATCAAGAGACTCACAACACAACAAGAAGCTAGACACTAATCTACGACTCATCATGTCATAGGAACCACATTCTTCATTTCCAATAGCAAGAACTCCTTCTACATTCATTACCATGATCATATACATCAATTCTTTACACACTATAACCATTCTCAACAAAAACATAATTTAGTCAAAATTTTAAAATCATTACAGTAACTACAAAATTCCTTACAGTAAACATGTCCAATTTTTTTTCAAAAATGCCACATTTAAGCAATTGATGATAAAAGCATGATAATATAAGAGGGAAAACCATATAAACTAAATTTACAATATAATCATAACCTCATGAAATTCACTATGCAAGAAATAAATGAAATTCAATTTCAACAATACCCCTAAACACAATGCAACATGCAACATGCTACTATGACTTTCTAACTCTCAAGCTTAAATAGTATAGAAGAGAAGAGAAAACAAATCACAACTCTACCACTCACCATACTCCCCCACTTATAAGGAACTCATAACAACTAGAGATAGAAGATATAAAGTACCAACATCTTCATCATCATCCCTCTTTGATTCCCTAGCCCAGAGTGCATAGAAGCGATCATTCCTTGGAACATCATCACCCGAAACACTTGGAGGAACTTACTTACCTTCTTTTCCTCTAGCCGCAACAGTAGGACAATCTCTAACCTTATTTCCATATTTACCACAACCAAAACAATTCCCGGTACCCATTAGACATTTCCCATAGTGCTTCTTCCCACAAGTAGCACAAGTAGGCTTACCACCTAGAGAACCACTACCCTTCTCAAGTTTGACCTTAGGAGCACTAGGTCCATCTTGCATTGGAGATCTCTTCTTGAACCTAGGTGGGTTTTGCTCACTAGATCTACCCGTCTTCAAATTTTTGGCGATTCTACCAAGCTTGGACTCCTAAATGGATTGCGCATACACCATGAGTCTAGATAAGTTCATGTCACTATGGAGCATGGCCGTACGACACTCTTCTTTCACAAGGTCAGCAACACTGGTCACAAACCTACTCATCTCATTCCTTGGGTTAGACACCAAGGATGGAGCATACCTATACAACATAGTGAACTTCAAGGAATACTCATCAACACTCACATTGCCTTGCTTGAGATTAATGAACTCTTCAACCTTCGCCTCCCTCCTCTCAAGGGGAAAATACTTCTCTAGGAAAGCCTCCTTACACTCTTCCCACTCTATGGTACCCGACTCAACTGGCCTATTATCTTTCCATTGAGTGTACCACATTTGAGCAACATCCCTCAATTGGTACGAAGCTAACTCCGCCTTCTCACTAGAAGTCACCCTATGGCACTGAACACCTTATAAACACTATCCATAAACTCTAGGGGATCCTCTCCCGCCTTAGAGCCTAGAAAGATAGGAGGATTCATCCTCACAAAGTCTCTCAATCTAGAAGTCATAGTGCTCTCCGTAGAATTCACCCTAGGCTCCACACCCCTATTCATATAAGTAGTCATGGCTCGGGCTAAAGCAAGTAAAGCTTCTCTAATCTCCCCATTACTCATGTCCGGGGGAACCACCGGAACATTATTACCTTCTTCCACGATAGAAACTTGAGCATTTCTAGCAGCTTGAGCCTTTTGATCACCTTAAGTAACTTGCTCAACTTGAGGAGGAATCTCCTTATTCACCCTTCCCTCTTCAAAACTTCTAGTGGCCATCCTTCTAGTAGTCATCTTCCTATAACACAAAGAAAAACATTAAGAAAGACACTCATAAATTTTTACTCTATGACACGAAACAAAAGTAGAGAAAGAAGGGAAACTCTATCGTCGTATAGCCTCTCGCCCATAGCTGTGTTGCGACTCACACCGATGAATGAGAGACTCTAATAGACGTGGATTTATGAGTTTTTTTGATTCCTAAGACTTCTTTCATAACCTATATGCTCTGATACCAGCTTTATCATATCCCGAGAGTACACTCTAAGATATAGCACTCTCGGAGTACAACATGGCGTACTTGACCTCTCGGAGGTCTTGTACAAGCCCTTGACATCATTCATTACATACATGTATAAAAAGTGGTGTGAAATTAAAACTTTTCACACGAAGTATCTTAAAAATATCTTTCATTTTAAAATCATAGGAAAAATACTAAGTCTCAACATATGCCAATCTTAGACCCAAGAATACATGGGACACGACCCATACAATACGAAATTTAGAATTACTTAGTCTAATACAATATTCGAATAAAAGATGTCTAAAGATGGTTATGTCCTCGAGTCAAGTGAGGACAGACTTCAACTTTTCTTGAACGGTTAACAGATTCCAAGCTTGCTTCAAGACACCTCTCACCTGCTAGCTACAACTTTAGAGATAGACAAAAAATATGGAATTAGTGCAAATCATGTACTAAGAATGACATAATGCATAAAATCATGAGAAACTGACATTTATGAGTTCCTTTGTTCTCATAGAGTATTTCAATAAAGGATCATATGAAGAGGTTCCATCTCTAGTTCACAACCCAATCATATTACACCTTACCAAAAAGGGTCACTAAGGCTACCTACGATGACTTTCCCAAGGATGATTTAATGCCGTTCTAGCCGACCAACCCTAAATCCACCATTCACACAAGAAAAAAACCCATTACGGCTTCAACATCAAGTATATCATAACCTTATATCTAGGATTAAGGTTCCACATAAAGGACCTTCTTAGCTATGTTCAAGGTCACATTTCATTCACACATAGAAGAGAAAGAAGCTTTAGAATACTAAGTCAAGAAATCATATTCACATTGTACATGTATCAAGTAAGGGACACAAGTCTATCAAGACAAGACACACACATACTCCACATATAGCATATCATTCAAGAAGCACATAGGTATATCCAATTCATGTATAGGTCACCCTATCCACTACAATAGTATCATCAATCTAAGTATCACAAGTATCATATGATCTACCAAGAAATATCATACTTTAACATAAAGTAATACACATAATGACTACACTATAGTCTACTAGAGATTCATATCATCATCTAAGAGAACTCATGCTTTGATTTCACATAACCACATAGTCATCAAGATATTCATGCTACCTACATATTAAAGTTATAACATGATAATAACATAATTCATAAAGTAATGCCGACGAGGCCACATTGATTCACAATTCATAGCACATAACACCACCACCATAAGTGAACCATACCAAACATCATTACTATCTAATACCTATACTACACAATATGGAGAGAAGGTTAGGTCAATATACCATTAATCTAACCTCACAACTTCAATCCATAGCCAATCCATCCCACACAATATACCAAGGCTCTTACCAATAGCCATAGATTGCAATTCAACCCAACAATTACGATATACAATGAATCAAAGATCATACAACATGAATTATTCAAACTAGGGCAGCCTACTTACAATTCTAGCATGATTCATTCATAATAAAATAGCCCCAATCAAACTACATAAGAATTCAATAGCATTATGTTATAATTAGGTCACCCACAAAATAGTCAAAACTAGGGTTTCATGAATTACATGAGTTCATAGCGTAATTAGGTTAAAATCATCTAATTAACATCAATTCAATCAATATATATTGATTCAAAACGTTTTATGCAAGAACCCATGGATAGATATCAAAATTGGACAATTTCATCTTCGAAAGACTTTGGAAATCACTTTGAAGTTTGGCTCCTTGAAGAAAAGAGATTCAAGGAGGAAGACCATACCTCAATTGATTCTATACCACGAATTTGATGAAGAATTGATGGATAAATCACCAAGAATCTTCAATCCAATCTCTATCATGAGTTTTGGCTTCAATGGAGTTCTAGAGAGTTTCTTAGAGATTTTGGGTTTTGATTTGGAATAATGAATTCATCTAGGTGTTTAGGACTTATAAACCCACTTGAAATACCCAAACCAACCCTAGGTAACCTCCCAATTATTTATTTGGACGTGGGGTGAATTTCCCAAGTCACCATTACACTTAACAGTGAACCAGCAAGTACTGGCAGACACCATACGGGGCGTTGGTCCATTGACGGGCCATCCTGGCTGACCGTCGATGGTTTCAAATACATTACTTTGGGAGCTTAATCTCACTAGGATAATTACTCACCTATGCCTCCCACCTATGGGGCGTCGATCATCCTACTGGGCGTCGATGTCATCTGTAGGTGAGGCTGGTTTGGATAACCATGGCTCACAAGTTGGGTCCTTCCTCAAGGACCCTTGGTTGGTCCTTGGGGAGTTTTAACTAGAATTTTACAACTCAAATACTATCATATACACATCAAGGACCTCTCACATCTATTTCATCAAAAATGAAAACGTAAAACTCGATGAAACACACTAAGACACATGTAAGACCCCAAAATGAGTTAGGGTGTCTAGAGTCTAACATATTTTTCATAAAGGTATAAGGTCCAAAAATGGTTTATAATGTGGTATTGAGGTAGTGACTTAAGATGTAGGTGAATTGGAAGTCAAACGTCAAGGGACGACTAAGACGTTCGATGACTAGTCACCTATATGCCTCATGTGTCTATTCAAGCTTATATTTATATGTCATGATCTTATGAGATAATTATATGAGTTATAATGGTGTTTATAGGTATTATATTATGTTTCATGAAATTTGGATGTCAAATGTCCAAGAACGACCAAGATGTTCGAAAGTTAGCCCATGAGACGTGCATGAATGCCTTGAGTGTGCCTTGCATGATTGAATGTGTTTTACGTGCTTTTGTTGGGTGAAGCTGATGTTGAATGTCCTTGACATATTAAGGTATATATTCAGGTTGGAAACGTCTGGGTATGACTCCCCAAGAGCCCCGCAAGAGGCTTTCAAGGAGGACCCAAAGTTTGTCGAGGCACTGCCTTGGCAGTGTTAATCGACGAGCTCAATTGACGCTTCGTCAGTCCATCGACGCCACGTCGATCTGGGGCGTAGGTTTTCACTTATCCTCAGGAGCTGAAGCCACCAATAAGCAGCCTCAGTCACCATCGAAGGACCACCAGGACGGGCCGTTGGTCCATCAATGCCTCATCGACACGTGTCCGTACATGCTGTCTGCAGATTGCAGCATGCATGCTGCATGGAAAGTGCGAATTGGGAAATTAACCCCCCATGTCCCTAAGTTACTATATACGGTTATTTTAGGTTTTATTTTGGGTATTTTAAGTTCATTTATAACGTGAACACCCCATACCCAATATTCAATTCACACAAATTAGACTTCCCTCCCAAACCAAACTCTCTCTAGAACCTCCATTGAAGGTGAAGCTCAAGAACAACTTGGAGCTTTGGTTTCGATGGGTTCTTCTCAAAATTTAGAGGTTTTATTCTACATTAAGATATGGTGATCCTTCATCTCTAGTTTTCCTTCCATCTAGAGAGTTAATCTCAAAGTTTTCAAAGAGAAAATATGATCAAATCTCTTGTTCTTCGATCTAGCCATGGGTTCTTTGTCAAAACATTTTTAAAGGCTTCCTCATGATGATTGATGTTAATATGATGATTGTAACGTGAATTTCAATGCAATTGTATGATGAACCCATGATCCCTTCAAACTATCGTTTTAGCCTAAGTATGGGCTTTGTGATCTTGAATTGACGTTGATTGAATTATGATTCTAGCATGTTGAATTGCTTATACTTACTGCCTACATTGTAATGTGATGATGAATTATGTTATATTGGATCAATGTGGATCAATGCTTGCAGACTTGATCCCTACTTCCTATATTTTGTTAATATATAGTATTCTAAGTAACACTGGCTCTATAATGTATGAATGTGAGATTCATTTGTGTAGGGATAATTGTATCTACTGCCTTACATGTATGTTATTGGTAAATTGTGGGTATGAATCCTTGATGATCAAAACAAAGGAGTGTTGGTAAGGATTGATTTGCATGTTATTAGCCTATAGATTTACAATGCTAAGTATATGATGTAATCTAAGTTCTAGGGTAGATGAAACATGATTTAGAATTGATTAATATGTCTTTAGATACTGTACTAGATTGGTATTATTGGTATATTATGAATGTTAATCATGATGATCAAAGTAAAGAATATTAGTAAGTGATCTATGTCTCTTTACTTTCTAGTATATTGGTGATGTATTGTACTAGGTTGCAGTATGATCTTGTAGCGACTTGTACATGGTTTCTTTTATGATGAAAGTAAATTTAGATACTTCCCTATACATTAGTTGTAGAGGAAAAAGGTACATTGATAAATGATGATCAAAGATTGACGAATTGGTAAGAATGACTCTTCCCTTCTACTTTCTATAGAATTGTTAGTTGATGAAGCCTTGTATGACATTGTGTTGTATGGTCCACTTATGGTGGAGATGTTTACTTTATTGTCAATATATATGTGATGTGATCATGGCCTTGAAAACAATTATATTATGAATGTGTGTTGGTGATGCTCACCCAATATGAAGCTCATGCCTAGTTCCTATTCTAGTTGTGATCTAGGTTGTATGGCTATTGTGTATGCATGTGTATAACTATCTTAGGGATAGGTTTAGGTTCTGCCATTGATGAGTTGTGATGGTTGATGTTCCCTTACCTATGTACCCCTATGTAAATGTGTTAATATTTAAGATTACGAGTCTTAAGTGTAATGTGGGTTAGCTTGTCTCCTATGCTAAATTGTGTTGTGTGGTCTATTCTTGGTTGTGAATTGTGGTCCTAAGAGGGTGGCTGCATCAATGTATTGTTGATAGCCATATGTGATCATGTTGACCAATGTACACACACTCACACATTATGCATGCTTACAATGTAGTAAAGGTTCATAGTGTCTAATGAAAGGTTGATCTCATATTCACTAAATGTCTACTACTATACATGTAAGGTATATGTATGTCAAGCATGTTATGTATTACATTAACTAGGATTACTTGATAGGTGTACTAGTATGGGCAAGGGTATGGGACCTAGTCTATGCATTGCACATGTGTGCCTTGATAGGATAGTCCCTCGGTTTGGTTTCCTATGTACATGAATATGAATGCATGAGTATGTTATGAACAAGTGTGGTCTAAAGATGATATGTGAAAGGGTTACTCACATGTATATACACACATCAATGAAGATCTAGTCGATATATGGGCACTGGAATGGTGTTTCTCAATATGCTACGAGCTAAGCATATGAGTAGTCAATATCCTAAGCCTATATTTTATAAAGAAATGTAATAAAGGCTTTTCAGTAAAGGGAACTTAGCTTAGCACCTAGTGAACTTGACAATGAGAGGTGTTGGCTTCCCTTGGAGGAAGATTCACCATTAGTTCTCATAAGGTGTTGACTTCCCTTGGAAAAAAATTCACCTATGGTTCCCCATGAGGTGTTGACTTGCCTTGGAAGGTTTACCCATGGTTTCTCATGAGATGAGGCTCCAATTCTAATGAGCATGTAGAGGGTTATGTATATCTCTTAGTTCCATAACTATGCTTGCCACATAAGATCTAGCAAGTGAATTCACTTAGTATGATAGCATGTGTTAATGTTATACCTTGGCTAGGTAATAACACCTTCCATTGGTGTAAGGCTCTACAACACCAAATTCCATATTTAGCACCCATTGTCTTAGTGTCGGTTAAGGCTATAGTTTCCGTAAAGTAAAATGGACATTGGAAGTAAAGTAAAGTAAAGGGACCCTAACTAGGATAACCTAAGGGAAGGTACTTAGGATAGGTGGAAGTAATGAACCCATCTATGCATTCAAATAGCTCTCTAAGGAAGTCCTAGGAACGTGGTCTAATGTATGTGTATATGCTTATGTTTCTCTTGCGTGACAATGTAGTATTGTCTACTTGTTGTGATAAAATGCATGGTATGAGTCTATATGATGTGGTCTTGTTCTTATATGCATAATGTTGGTCTTAATGACTATATGGTGAAGGTTTTGCTTGACATGAATGAAGTTGTCTATGTTGCCATATTGAGGTGTGAAGTGAAGGTTAAGGCTTGTAGTCTGATGATAGGTTTACTAAGTATGTGTGAGGTTATGAGACTTCACATGTACATTGCACTAGTAGACTTAGATTGGGATTGTGAGTAAGGTTTCATAATGTTTTATGTGAAGTAAAATTAGTATATGTGCAAAGTGAATAGAGTTCACTGTAATGTCCCTATGGTTTGGCTTAAATGTGTCTATGATGTACTATACTTCTATGATGGTATGTGTTGACTTATGTAGGTTATATGTATGATTTCTTGTGGCCTTAGGGTGATGCATTGCACCAAGTATCACTAAAGGGTTACTCGGAAGGTTTTGGAATTAAGAAGAAAAGGATTCACTGTAAGAGAAATTATGCTTACTGTAATGTGAAAGTGCTTACCGTAAAATGGTCCTAAATTTCCTTAAATGCATTGTATGGTTTTATATTATGTTTGGCCGTAAAATATTCCTATATGAAGCATGTAAATGATATAATGCTTATTGTATAAAGGTTTTAAGAAGATTTTCTAAAAAAGGCATGATGCATGATGTAACATTCCAGAAAAATGTACTTGTTTAGGGAAGGGTCCATTAGGTTACAAGGACACGTATGGGGATACATAGGCATCCCAATGCCCAATATTGAGAAATATTGGGCATATTAGAAAATATTGGCTTAAAGGGCGTTAGCCAATTTTTTAAGTATTAATGAGCTTGTTTAAGAAATGTACATGTAATAAAGACCCTAAGCTAAAAACATATGTTTCATAGTATTTGCATAATAGATACGAGGCATCCATGTGTCAAGCCTAGGCATCATAGCACATGACCACTTAAAATGATCATGTAGATTAAGCAGTGCCCAAGGACATAGCGAGGATCCTTGGGACAATAAGTAAACATTCCAAATGAACCTTCAAGAATAGTTTTTTAGGAAAGTACAAGCAACACATGTGCAAGCACATGTGTAACCGGCCAAGGAGGGGACCACACGACCAACCTAACCGAATTCGGTTAGGGCGGTTAGGGGCAGGGCGCGAACGGGTCCCTCCATGTGGGGCCTAACTCCCTAACAAAATCTAGACTCTAACTAACTGACCTAACTAGATAACTAACCTAGGACTAACCAAAATAAACCAACTAGTGCACTCGACAACCTAACACCAAACCGGGTGACACTTACCTAGTAACTAATTAAAGAGACAACCTAGTACCTAACCTAGGATGGTCCAAAAGGGTTAGTTATTGTACTAATGACTTAGGGGTATTTTAGTAATTACCCTAGGTCCCTTAAGTAATTAAATTAACAACATAATTAATTAATGAAAATTCACAAGCTAGGCCGAGACCCTTATCCAATTTTCAGATTTGGCTAAGTCAAATGTTCTCCTATGTCTAGTCAACTTAGGAGGGGCATTTTAGTAATTAACTAATTAATTTATTTAATTACTTTATTAGCCTAAGTTGAATTAGTCAAGATCAGTTCCTAAGACTTAGACTCACGTTCAAACACTAAAAACTAACGACTCAAAACAGTGAGGAAACGAAAGGAAAAACAAAAAGTTTCTCTCGATTCTCTTAGGCGATTTCAAGGTATTCTTTAAGCTTTCGTGCAAGGTGATCTTCGTAGATTCAATTCTACATAAGGTATGGGTTTTCTCTCCTGTAATTCTTTCTCCAAGAGACTTTTCAAACATTTTGAATCCATGAATGTCGAAACTGGGGTTGTTCCCAATGATATTGTTGAACGCCCATCTCCCTAGATATCCTTGTTTTCGATTCTAATAAGTATATAGATGTAAATCTCGAACATGTTGTTGATATGTGGTGCTAACTTCTCATTATGTGTAGGTTTCTTGATTTGTTAATGACTAATGAGGCCTATAGATTTGATTCGAATGATTTGAGTGTTAGTTACACGAAATAAAGAATGATGTAATGCTTACTTGTATTCGAGAATATGAAGTTGCTATGAATCGGCTATAAAGCTTAGTTACTGTTAAATGTTAAAGTGTCAACTTGTTTATGTTGAAGATATCACTAAAGTACATTCATGAAACTAATTGAATTGGTTAGTGATAACATAATGAAAATGGTTTAAGTAAAGTTTGGTTCATGCCAATAAATTGGCTAACAATATATTGTCCCAAAAAGTTGAATGAAATTGGCTTACAATTGTTATTTCCAAGATATGATATAAAATTGTCTAATGACTAAATCAAACTAAATTAAGCATGACCAATGTAAATTTGAATTCATAACCGGGGGTATGCCAATCATTGGGACAAGTCCCAACATACCCTTTCCAAATGAATTATGAATATAAGTAAGTACATTGAACAAAGTTTTTAACATTTATAAAGAGTGGTATAAAGCTACCAAATGTCATTGAACAAAATAAGGTGAGTGACAACATAATTAAAAGTTTAAGAATTATGAAAATGACCAGAATGAGGTGTTAAAAGAAGTGAGATAAGTCTCACTCACACCTAGACAATTATGTTAAAGATACTCACATAAGAGGGTGTTAATAATCGTGAGACAAGTCTCATTAACACCAAGATGATAATGTAAGGTTAAATTCACATATCATCAAGTAAAGAAAGGGATTAGCGGCTATCCAAAGAGTTAAGTAAACCTCATAACTATAAGCAAGCTTCCATAATGTATGAGTCAACTCTAAAAGATCTAAAGAAAAAGAAGTTGAGCACAGCACCGATAGACTAGCAATGAGCTTGTACCACCACATGTAAGACTCATGAGATGAGGCTACCACCAAGGTGGAGAAGTAGTCTCCGTATGTCTCCTAGTCTTCGAACTATGTTGCCAGCATAGGAACTAGCCAGTGGATTCCACCTAAGAGAGCTAGGTATGATGCGGTTTCACTTTGGCCGGTGAAACCACCCCTTTTCGGTGTGGGGCAGACACTGGATTTCATGCTTAGCTCACATGATCTATGTTGGTTAAATTCTCAAAGAAAGTATTTGGTTCACTTTAGCCGTGAACCACCTCTTTTCGGTGTGGGGAAGACACTGGACTTGGTTTCACTTTAGCCGGTGAACCACCCCTTTTTGGTGTGGGGCAGATACTAGATTTCATGTTTAGCTCACATGATCTAGGTTCACTTTGTTCGGTGAACCACCCCTTTTCGGTGTGGGGCATACACTGGATTTCATGTTAGCTCGCATGATCTTAAATCTAAAGATTTCTTTAAGAAAGTAAGAAAGAGAGAAGAAGAAATGTAATTTCAAAGTGAGCTAAGAAAGCAAGAGCTTAAGAATATCAATCATTAGTGTTTGATAAGAATGAATTTTTCAATAAGTAATGGGCATAGCCAATAATGACTTCTTATAATATGAAAATGATCAAAGTCAAATGAGATTGGCTTATAATGACTTCTTATATTATGAAAATGATCATAGCCAAACAATATTGGCTTATAATGAATTCTTATATTATGCAAAGGGTCAAATAATAGGAAAAATCAATAAAGATTGTCTTAATAAGATTTCATGCCCAATTGTAGTTAAATCATTTCATTAGTCTCTTGGATTACTTAATCGATTCATTGTAGGTGTGGGACTACAATGAATGATTGAACTTGTAAGTAAAACATAAGATTAAAGGAGATCATTGAATTACACAACAACAAGAAGAAAAAGGTTGAAAAATAAACTAAGTGTTGAAAAAGGAGCTCTCGAGTTAGGGAGGAGCAAATTTCAAAATTTTCGTTCGAGTTGTTCTAAAATTAAGTTCATGATTCTAAGGTCTTATGTTCATATAGAAAATGAGTTGTGTGCTTTGAATGCATTAAAATATTTCATATTCATACCATAATTCACAAATATCGAATTAAGAAAGTCTAGTGACTTCACTTTCCAGAAATGGCATATTGTTATAGGAAGAGATTTCCTTGATCATGCATAGTCCTTATGTGTATGTGTGCATACACCCATACTTAGTACAAGTGTGTACTAACCCTATACTATTACTATTTTTATAGGTGCAAATCAGAGAGAAGGTTGAAGACTCATCGAAGCTGTTTGGATTTAGCGATTTCTATACTTTGGTAGGTCATGTTGAGTTCGAGGATGTTACTTTTATCTTTCTAGCCTAGTAATTTAGACATAGCTATTGTATGTTGTCCCTAGTGTTTCTTTTCAGATATTTTTATTCGAAGCTTTGTATTAAGGCCGTTTTGGCAAACTATTACGTTATATATTGATCTTTTCATTTGAATTGATTCATCAATTGTAGATGGTTGTTTTATTTGAGCACATTAGAATATTATTCTATATCGTAGTCTTATGAAGTCTATGTATACTTCACTATGTTCTAAAAGTTTTAAATTTTTTGCAAATTTAACTATATGATTGTGATAAAAGCTAAGAAGAGGCTTGTCTGCGACCTCTGAGAGGTTAACGACGCCGGTTGCATTTGGATTCCAGAATCGGGGTGTGACAAAATTGGTATCAGAGCATGAGGTTAAATTACCTAGGAACTAAAGCTCAACACAACCACGTAACGTAGTTTCTAACTTATGGTAGTGAAGCGCGCGACAATCATGACATAGAGACTAAGTGATAATAAGAAACCTCCCTTATTCTACTCTTTATCATGCTGTGTAGAGTTGAGACATTTTGTGTCATTTTAGCATCTAACTTCCTTCTTGTGTGTGAGTGTAGAAAAATGAACATGAGAAGAAACGCAGGCAGGAGAGTTGGAGAAGCAGCTGCTGGGGGAAACCAAGCTCCTCCTCAAGCCCCAGTTGCTGGTTGTCAACCCAACTGCATTGACGGATGGAGAAGTAAGAGAAGTACTAGTTAAGATGGCCGAAGCCATCACTACTCAGGAACAGGCTATCACAGCCTAGGCCACTAGAGAGGGTGCTCCCAGGGAGAACCCACATGCTAGTACTGTGGCTAGCAGACTGAGGGATTTCACCAGAATTAATCCTCCAGTCTACTTTGGGTCAAAAACCAATGAAGATCCCCAAGAGTTTGTGGATGAGGTGTATAAGATTCTCAGTGCCATGGGGGTCAGTGAAAATGGAGAAGGCTGAGTTGGTTGCTTATCAACTCAAGGATGTGGCTCAGGTGTGGTACAAAATGTGGGCAGATGGCCGAGCACCGGGAGAAGTCCCCATCACTTGGGACATTCTCAAGGCCGCATTCCTGGAGAGGTTCTTTCCCAGAGAAAAGAGGGAGGCAAAGGTTGAAGAGTTCATCAACCTACGACAGGGAGGTATGTCAGTCAAGGAGTATTCCTTGAAATTTGTTAAGCTTTCCAAATATGCTTCTTCCCTGGTGTCCAATAGCAGGGATGAGATGAGCAGGTTTGTGACTGGTGCATCAGAGGATCTGGAGGAGGATTGTCGGGCAGCCATGTTGCGTGATAACATGGACCTTGTTAGGTTGATGGTTCATGCACAACAGGTGGAGGAGAGTCGCCGAAGAAAGAGAGGTCGAGAAGAAAAGAAGCCTAGACCCTCAGATCAGGCTTGTTCTAGCTCTGTTAGAAGTTCGTTTGGAGTGCAGGACAGGTCCAAGTTCAAGAAGGGACACCACCATTCAGGTAATCCTACTCCTTCCAGGAACTCGAATGCCAAAGTGGACAAGTCTGACCCCAAAAAGGGCAATGATAAAAATGCCAAGCGTAACAGCAAGTCGTGTGGTAAATGTGGCCGTTTGCATAAAGGTGAGTGCCTGGTAGGTACTAATATTTGCTATGGGTGCGGAAAGAGTGGGGCATATGGTCAGGGACTTCCCACAAGTGAGGAATTAGTCCAGGACAGATGTCAGCCTCGGCCTAATTCTAATGCTGCAGCCGAGCCTCCCAAGAGCAACAGATTCTATGCTCTGAAAGGTAGAGAGGAGCAAGAGAAGTCAGCTGATGTGGTTATTGGTACGTTGCATGCTTTTCGTTTCCTGTGTATGCATTGCTAGATCGAGGATCCACTTTATCATTTGTTACTCCTTTGGTAGATAGTAAGTTTGACTTGCTTCCTGAGATCTTCCATGAGCCTGTTCTAGTTAGTACTCCCATAAGAGACGGCATTAGAGCTGAAAGAGTATATAAAGATTTCCCAATTAATGTCCTTGATAGAATCACTCATACTGACCTAGTAGAACTAGCCATTCTTGATTTTGATATAATATTGGGTATGGATTGGTTCCATAAGTGTTATGCTACTATAGACTGTCGAAACAGGGTAGTGAGGTTTCAGTTTCCAAATGAGTTAGAGCTAGAATGGGAAGGGCGTGGTTCAAATCCAACTAGCCAAATAATTTCCAATCTTAAAGCAAATAAGATGTTATCTAAGGGGTATTTATACCACTTAGTCAGAGTTAATGGCTTAGAGCATGAGGTTCCTTCCATAGACTCTATGTCCATATTGAATAAGTTTCAAGATGTCTTTCCGGAGGATTTACCAGGAATCCCTCCTGAACGCGAAATTGATTTTGGTGTTGACTAAGATCCCAACACCAAACCAATTTCCATTCCTCCCTATAGAATGGCTCCAGCTAAACTCAAAGAGTTGAAGTTGCAGTTAAAAGATCTACTTGATAAGGGCTTCATCCAGCCGAGCATATCCCCATGGAGTGCTCCAATGTTGTTCGTTAAGAAAAATGATGGAACTCTTAGAATGTGTATTGATTATCAGCAACTCAACAAAGTCACTATAAAGAACAAATACCCTCTATCCAGAATTGATGATCTATTTGATCAGCTCCAAGGTTCAAGTTTCTTTTCAAAAATAGATCTCCGGTCAGGGTATCACCAGCTTAGAGTGAGACAAGAGGACATTCCTAAGACTACCTTCCGTACTAGGTATGGTCATTACGAGTTTCTTGTCATGTCATTTGGTCTCACAAATACACCAGCCGCGTTTATGGACCTTATGAATAGAGTCTTCCGTGAGTACCTTGATTCTTTTGTCACAGTATTCATAGATGACATCCTCATATACCCTAAGTCCAGAGAAGAGCATGAACATCACCTGAGAATGACATTGCAAGTACTCAGAAAACATCAGCTGTATAAAAAGTTCAATAAATGTGAGTTTTGGTTGAGATCAGTGACCTTCCTCGGTCATGTTGTGACCGACCAGGGTGTTGAAGTTGATTCAAAAAAGGTTAAAGCGGTGAAGAATTGGCCGAGACCCCTCACTCCTACATATATTTAGAGTTTCTTGGGTTTGGCTAATTACTATCGCAGGTTTGTTGAGGGCTTTCCACTATTGCTACTCCATTGACAGCTTTAACAAAGAAGAAGGCAAAGTTTGAGTGGTCTGAAATTTGTGAAAAGAGCTTTCAAGAGCTCAAAGACCGACTCACTTCAGCCCCAGTTCTCACATTGCCGAGGAGTGGTGAAGGGTATGTGGTGTAGTGTGATGCTTCCCGAGTAGGTTTGGGATGTGTTCTTATGCAGGGTGGCAAGGTGATTGCATATGCATCAAGACAATTGAAAATCTTCGAGAAGAATTACCCTACCCATGATCTTGAGTTAGCTGTTGTGGTATTTGCGTTAAAACTTTGGAGACATTACTTATATGGTGTACATGTTGATGTATTTACTGACCATAAAAGTCTTTAGTGTGTTTTTACACAGAGAGAAATAAATCTTCGTCAGAGAAGATGGGTAGAGCTGCTCAATGATTATGACATGAGTGTCCACTATCACCCAGGTAAGGCCAATGTAGTGGCTGATGCTTTGAGCCGATTGAGCATGGGCAGTGTGTCTCATATTGATGATGAAAAGAAGAAGCTGGTTAAAGAGGTACACCAACTGGCTAGGTTGGGTGTACGACTGGTAGATACACCAAGTGGGGGTGTTTCAGTTCATTCCAGTTCCGAATCCTCATTTGTTGTAGATGTCAAAGCTAAGCAGCATCTCGACCCAGTACTCATGGAGTTGAAAGACTCAGTGTTGAGTAAGCTAAATGAATCATTCTCCCTAGGGAGGGATGGTGTGCTTAGATACCAGAGCAGATTATTTGAGCCCAATATTGATGATCTGAGGTCTATTATTATTGCAGAGGCTCATGGCTCCAGGTATTCCATTCATCCAGGTTCCACCAAGATGTATCATGATCTCAAGGAGATCTATTAGTGGGAAGGTATGAAGCGAGATATGTCTAAGTTTGTGGAGGAGTGCCCCAATTGCCAATAGGTTAAGGCCGAACACCTTAAGCCTGGAGCTTTTACCCAGTCGATTGAGATCCCAACATAGAAGTGGGAGGCTATTAATATGGATTTTGTGGTTGGTATGCCCAGGACCAGGAGACTTCATGATTCCATTAGGGTCATTATTGACAGGATGTCTAAGTATGCTCACTTCATACCTGTGAAGTCTACTTACAGGTCCGAAGATTATGCCAAGCTGTATATTGATGAGATAGTGAGGTGGCATGGGATTCCTTTATCTATCATTTCAGACAGGGGAGCCCATTTCACTTTTCACTTTTGGAGATCTTTCCAAAAGAGCTTGGGTACACAGGTGAAGCTCAGTATTGCTTTTCATCCCCAGACAGATAGACAAGCAGAGCGTACCATTC
Source organism: Solanum sitiens (assembly GCA_016801875.1). Lineage (NCBI taxonomy): Eukaryota > Viridiplantae > Streptophyta > Magnoliopsida > Solanales > Solanaceae > Solanum > Solanum sitiens. Next base: position 211,598 of record JABWTJ010000371.1, on the reverse strand, counting down.
AGACCCTTGAAGACATACTGAGAGTATGTATTATTGACTTCAATGGGAGTTGGGATGATCACTTGCCACTGAATGAGTTCTCTTATAATAATAGCTACCATTCCAGTATTGGGATGGCACCTTTTGAAGCACTATATTGCAGGAGATGTAGGTACCCAGTTGGGTGGTTTGAGGTAGGAGAGTCTTCCATCCTTGGGCATAAGATCAGACATAAGGCTGTGGAAAAGGTGAGAATGATCAGGGATAAATTGACTACTGCTTACAGTCGTCAAAAATCCTATGCTGATAACAGGAAGAGGGCTCTTGAATTCGAGGTAGGTGATCAAGTCTACCTGAAGATATCACCCATGAAAGGGGTGATGAGGTTTGGTAAGAAAGGCAAGTTGAGTCCGAGGTATATAGGTCCTTATGATATCTTACAGCGAGTAGGGAATGTTGCCTACGAACTGAAGTTACCAAATGACTTGGCTTCTGTTCATCATGTCTTTCACGTTTCAATGCTTAAGAAGTGTCTAGGCAATCCAGCATCCATCCTGCCTGTTTAGGGGTTAGGAGTTGATGAGAACCTTTCTTATGAAGAGGTTCCAGTTGAAATCTTAGATCGCCAAGTGAAGCGGCTGAGGAACAAGGAGGTTGCCACCGTGAAAGTATTATGGAGGAACCACCTTGTTGAGGGAGCAACATGGGAGGCCAAGGCCGATATGAGATCCCGTTACCCTCACTTCAGTTCTTGAGGTTAGATATACTCTTCCTAAGTCTGGTTTTTGTTTAAGAAACTCTAAGTTATTAGTGCATTAGTCGATTTTGGTGTTGTAAGTCCATAATCGTGTGTTTTATACTTGCACTATATGAGTTAAAATGAGTTCATGTTTGCATTCATGTTGCTGTTTTTGTATAGCGTAGACATGATTTTTGTGTTGCATGAGTTGTGATGCGCATTAAGTTAAGGGTGATTGAGAAGAAAGTTCCTCAATCTCAAATATGAAGCTTCAGATAAGCTTTGAGTAATATGCATCATCCAGAGTAAGTGTAAATCATATATTCACAAAAAGTAAAGTTTCAAGTATGTTAAAGTGTTTTCAAAATTACCTTCTTTGTTTTAAAGTGATGTGTAGTGTCATTCGGGGACAAATGTTCCTAAGGGGAGGGGGGGATAATTTAATATTCTAGAAAAATGTACTTGTTTAGGGAAGGGTCCATTAGGTTACAAGGATACGTATGGGGATACATAGGCATCCCAATGCGCAATATTGAGATATATTGGGCATATTAGAAAATATTGGCTTAAAGGGCGTTAGCCAATTTTCTAAGTATGAATGAGCTTGTTTAAGAAATGTACCTGCAATAAAGACCCTAAGCTACAACATATGTTTCATAGTATTTGCATAGTAGATACGAGGCATCAATGTGTCAAGCCTAGGCATCATAGCACATAACACTTAAAATGATCATGTATATTAAGAAGTGCCCAAGGACATAGCGAGGATACTTGGGACAATAAGTAAACATTCCAAATGAACCTTCAAGAATAGTTATTTAGGAAATTACAAGCAACACATGTGCAAGAACATGTGTAACCGACCAAGGAGGGGACCACGCGACCAACCTAACCAAATTCGGTTATGGCGGTTAGGGGCAGGGCACGAACGGGTCCCTCCATGTGGGGCCTAACTCCATAACCAACTCTAGACTCTAACTAATTGACCTAACTAGCTAACTAACCTAGGACTAACCGAAATAAACCAACTAGTGCACCCGACAACCTAACACCTAACCGGGTGACACTAACCTAGTAACTAATTAAAGAGACAACCTAGTACCTAACCTAGGATGGTCCAAAAGGGTTAGTTATTATACTAATGACTTAGGGGTATTTTAGTAATTACCCTAGGTCCCTTAATTAATTAAATTAACAACTTAATTAATTAATGAAAATTCACAAGCTAGGCCGAGACCCTTAGCCAATTTTCAGATTTGGCTAAGTCAAATGTTGTCCTATGTCTAGTCAACTTAGGAGGGGCATTTTAGTAATTAACTAATTTATTTATTTAATTAACTTAATTAGACTTAAGTTGAATTAGTCAAGATCAGTTCCTAAGACTTAGACTCACGTTCAAACACTAAGAACTCATGACTCAAAACAGTGAGGAAACGAAAGGAAAAACAAAAAGTTTCTCTCGATTCTCTTAGGCGATTTCAAGGTATTCTTCAAGCTTCCGTGCAAGGTGATCTTCGTAGATTCAATTCTACATAAGGTATGGGTTTTGTCTCGTGGAATTCTTTCTCCAAGAGACTTTTCAAATGTTTTGAATACATGATGGTCGAACTAGGGTTGTTCCCAATGATATTGTTGAACGTCCATCTCCCTAGATATCCTTGTTTTCGATTCTAATAAGTATGTAGATGTAAATCTCGAACATGTTGTTGGTATGTGGTGTTAACTAATCATTATGTGTAGGTTTCTTGATTTGTTAATGACTAATGAGGCCTATGGATTTGATTCGAATGATTTGAGTGTTAGTTACACGAAATAAAGAATGATGTAATGCTTACTTGTGTTCGAGAATATGAAGTTGCTATGAATCGGCTATAAAGCTTCGTTACTGTTAAATGTTAAAGTGTCGACTTGTTTATGTTGAAGAGATCACTAAATTACATTTATGAAACTAATTGAATTGGTTAGTGATAACATAATGAAAATGGTTTAAGTAAAGTTTGGTTCACGCCAATAAATTGGCTAACAATATTGTCCCAAAAAGTTGAATGAAATTGGTTTACAATGTCATTTCCAAGATATGATATAAAATTGGCTAATGACTAATTTAAACTAAATTAAGCATGACCAATGTAACATTGAATTCATAACCAGGGGTATGCCAATCCTTGGGACAAGTCCCAACATATTCTTTCCAAATGAACTATGAATATAAGTAAGTACATTGAACAAAGTTTTTAACATTCATAAAGAGTGGTATAAAGCTACCAAATGTCATTGAACAAGATAAGGTGAGTGACAACATAATTAAAAGTTTAAGAATTATGAAAATGACCAGAATGAGGTGTTAAAAGAAGTGAGACAAGTCTCACTCACACCTAGACAATTATGTTAAAGATACTCACATAAGAGGGTGTTAATAATCGTGAGACAAGTCTAATTAACACCAAGATGATAATGTAATGTTAAATTCACATTTCATCAAATAAAGAAAGGGATGACCGGTTATCCAAAGAGTTAAGTAAACCTCATAACTAGAAGCAAGCTTTCATAATATTTGAGTCAACTCTAAAAGATCTAAAGAAAAAGAAGTTGAGAAAAGCACCGATAGACTAGCAATGAGCTTGTGCCACCACATGTAAGCCTCATGAGATTAGGCTACCACCAATGTGGATAAGTAGTCTCCTTATGTCTCCTAGTCTTCAAACTATGTTGCGAGCATAGAAACTCGCCAGTGGATTCCACCTAAGAGAGCTAGGTATGATGCGGTTTCACTTTGGCCGGTGAAACCACCCCTTTTCGGTGTTGGGCAGACACTGGATTTCATGCTTAGCTCACATGATCTATGTCGGTTAAATTCTCAAAGAAAGTATTCGGTTCACTTTAGCCGTGAACCACCTCTTTTCGGTGTGGGGAAGACACTGGACTTGGTTTCACTTAAGCCGGTGAACCACCCCTTTTTGGTGTGGGGCAAACACTGGATTTCATGTTTAGCTCACATGATCTAGGTTCACTTTGATCGGTGAACCACCCCTTTTCGGTGTGGGGCATACACTGGATTTCATGTTAGCTCGCATGATCTTAATTCTAAAGATTTCTTTAAGAAAGTAAGTAAGAAAGAAGAAGAAATGTAAGTTCAAAGCGAGTTAAGAATGCAAGAGCTTAAGAATATCAATCATCAGTGCTTGATAAGAACGAAATTTTCAATAAGTAATGGGCATAGCCAATAATGACTTCTTATAATATGAAAATGATCAAAGTCAAATGAGATTGGCTTATAATGACTTCTTATATTATGAAAATGATCACAGCCAAACAATATTGGCTTATAATGAATTCTTATATTATGCAAAGGGTCAAATAATAGGCAAAATCAATAAAGATTGTCTTAATAAGATTTCAAGCCCAATTGTAGTTAAATCATTTCATTAGTCTCTTGGATTACGTACTCGATTCATTGTAGGTATGGGACTACAATAAATGATTGAACTTGTAAGTAAAACATAGTATTAAAGGAGATCATTAAATTACACAACAACAAGAAGAAAAAGGCTGAAAAATAAACTAAGTGTTGAAAAAGGAGCTCTCGGGTTAGGAAGGAGCAAATTTCAAAATTTTCGTTCGAGTTGTTCTAAAATTAAGTTCATGATTCTAAGGTCTTATGTTCATATAGAAAATGAGTTGTGTCCTTTGAATGCATTAAAATATGTCATATTCATACCATAATTCACAAATAACGAATTAAGAAAGTCTAGTGACTTCACTTTCCAGAAATGGCATGTTGTTATTGGAAGAGTTTTCCTTGTCATGCATAGTCCTTATGTGTATGTGTGCATACACCCATACTTAGTAAAAGTGTGTACTAACCCTATTCTACTACTATTTGTATAGGTGCAGGTCAGAGAGAAGGTTGAAGACTCATCGAAGCTGTTTGGATTTAGCGATTTCCATACTTTGGTAGGTCCTCTTGAGTTCGCGGATGCTACTTTTATCTTTCTAGCCTAGTACTTTAGACATAGGTAGTGGATGTTGTCCCTAGCGTTTCTTTTTCAGATATTTTTATTCGAAGCTTTGTTAAGGCTGTTTTGGCAAACAATTACATTATATATTGATCTTTTCATTTGAATTGATTCATCAATTGTAGATGATTGTTTTATTTGAGCTCATTAAAATATTATTGTATATCGTAATCTTATGAAGTCTATGTATACTTCACTATGTTCTAAAAAATTTAAATTTTCCGCAAATTTAACTATATGATTGTGATGACAGCTAAGAAGAGGCTTGTCTGCGACCTCTGAGAGGTTAACGACGCCGGTTGCATTCGGATTCCAGAATCCAGGTGTGACACATGATTTCAAGTAAAATGTCCCTTTAAATGCATGTTTTTGCATGGTTGTCATACTTAGTGCATTCTTGTACTAACTTCATTCTTCTCTACCTTTTTACACAAAGTGTAGGTTATGGATGCTTAAAGGATGTCATTAGATGATGAGGAGCTTGATATGTGATTCCCAAGCTCAAGGAAAGAAATCCTTAAGTCCAAGGATTTCCTACTTATGGTTTACTGTAAAGTCTTTTAAATTGTATAGTTATGTATTATGTCCGTAAGGGACGTGTCCCTAATATACTCTAATGATGTTGAATCTAGGATGACAAAAAGAGACTAGAGTCTAAACATGTACTTATGATATTTTATATATATGAAGTGAAGTTTCTAGCATATGATGTGCTATGAAAAGTTGTAAATTTTCCGCTACATTTACCTATGACAATGCGATGAATGATGACTATGGGCTTGTATAAGACCTCCGAGAGTTCAAGCATGCCAAGTTACTTCTAGGGGGTGCTCCCTGGATGTGACAATACACAAGCAAGTTTCAAGGCAAACCTTTTGAACGTCATGGACGTTCTTGGACGTTTGAGATCCCAACTTTACGAAACTTTAAACACTGCCTCCTGACCTCTTTATAACCCATTTTAGGACTCCAACACATCATTACACAAGTGTTAGGCTCTAATTTCACCTATGTTGTTTTAGAGGTGTTACAATAAGGTTGATTGTGAATCACTTATGTGCCTTATTATGATATGCTGATGATGGTGTTAATCTCACAAATGAAGGGTTGCATTGAAAGGACATTCTCATGCAATACCTAATGAGCTTAATGATTTGATATACAAGGGGTTAGTCTCCTATGACCTACATTAAGCTATGATTGATTAATAAAGGCTTAAAGACATTTATAAAAGGACTTTAGCTTAGCACCGAGTGAACTAGTTTTGAGAGTTGTCCCTTCCCAATGTGGTAAGGTAGGTTCACAATGGTTCTCATGAGATATAGATTACAATTAAAATATGCATAAAGAGGGTCTCAAGCATGTCTCCTAGTTCTTGAACTATGTTTCACCCATAGGAATACTAGCTAGTGGATCCACCTAGAATGCTATGTTCATGTTTTGGTTCTACCTTGGCAAGTAGACCACCTTCTTTTGGTGTTGGGTTTCATGACACCGGATTCCACATTTAGCTCATGTTGTCTATGTCGGTTAAGGAAATTATTTCCGAAAGTAAAATGAATGACTAAATTAAGATGGACATTGACTAGGATGACTTGAAGGGGTCTACTTAGGATAGGTAGGGGTATGAGACTCTACCTAGATATTGCAGAAGTTAACTCTAAAGGAGTCATAGGAGATGGTCTTATGTATTATGATATCATGTATTATGAAATGTTGGATTTATATGATGACACTCTTATATGATGTTGGCTATGTTGATGAACATGTTGTTTGTCTAAATTGCTATATGTGGTGATGACTATCTATAATACATGTTATATGAAGTAAAGAATTACTTATGATCTCCAATCTTGTTTACTTGATTATGTGGTGTTGTGGGGCTTCACATGAGTATTGCACTTGTTGGCTTGGAATGGGATTGTTGGTTAGGGTTTTGTATACTATGTTGATATGAACTATTGAATAGAAAATGTTGATGTTGTCTTTGGTTACGAACATGTCTTATGTTATTGTGATCCTTATCTTGTATATGCTCTCTTGTTGTCACATCCGGGGAGCACCCCCTAGACGTAACTGGAGTCGTCGTCCTCGGAGTGGACTAAGACTAGCCTCTTAGAATTCTTCATTACATTCATAGGTTGAAAAATGCAGAAAATTAAAACTTTTCATCTACATCTACTTCATGAGGTTTACATAGACCTCTCGCTTACACGTAATATATTCATAGCGAGTTTACTTAGACTCCTCGTATCAAAAGATTACATAGTCTTCTGATTTTTGTCACATATATATAAGTGTCACACCCCCAGTGCACACCCTAGAAGGTATGGCACTCTCGAAGTGAGACACGGCATACTTGACCTCTCGGAGGTCTTGTACAAGCCCTTGACATTATTTATCGCATAACATGTATGAAAAGTAGTGCTGAATTAAAACTTTTCACACGAAATATTTTAAAACGTCTTCATATAATATCCATAGGAACATACTAAGTCTCAACATATGCCAACATTAGATCAAGAATATTTGGGACACGGCCCATATAATACGATATAAAATTACTTAGTCTATTACAATACTTGAATAAAAGAAATCTAAAGATGATTATGCCCTCGAGTCAAGTGAGGACATACTTCAACTTTGCTTGAACGATTACCAGATTCCAAGCTTGATTCAACGACACCTCTCGACTGCTAACCACACCTTTAGAGATAGACAAAAAGTATGGAATTAGTAGAAACACATGTACTAAGTATGACTTAATGCATAAAATCATGAGAAATGGACATTTATGAGAAATACGTTCTTTTTGATTTAAACGTCACATTAAAAGTATAAGAACCCTATTTAAGCACCAAACATCACATTTAGAACACAACTCAAGTCATATACAATTTATATCAAATTATAGTCTGTTACAGTAACATTACAGTAAGTTTACAGTGAACTTCACTGTAACTTCCAATGAAACTCACACCTCACATTATAGCATCAATAATACCTACAAATAACACAACCATGAGATCCTCCTACCAAAGGTGATTCTAAAGCTGACTTGAGTGAGTTATGAAGAGACCGCCCAAACAATCCCTTCACACATACCTAAGAGATCCTTTAGAGTACCTAGGTTAAGATCATTGTCACTTCATACCACAATATATATATATATATATATATATATATATATATATATATATATATATATATATATATATATATATATATATATATATATATATATATATATATATATAATATGACATTCTCCTCCCAAAGGTTATCAAAAGACTTACTTAAATAATTCAAGAAGAGAACGCCCATACACCCTCTCCAAGATTTCCTAAATAATCCTTAAGACTACCTAAGTTTAGATCATTTCTAATTTATCAACCAACTTTCTTATCTAGATTCATTTTTAAGACTTCCTTAGGTAAGACATGAAGAGACCATCCTTTATGCTCCCTTCACACCTTAACTACACAACCCTTAAAATATTCTTGATAAGTACTTATTCATTAACATGCTTTCTAACTTAATTCATTATCTTCATTAATTCAATTAAGAGACATAATGGTCTTGGAGAAGACCTAGGGACTCACTCACTAACATCTTCAAAGCCTAATCGTGCAATGTCTAGATAACGTCCCATACCACCACCTAAAATTCATAGAACTTCTCCAATATTAGTGGGTATCCCATATGATGAGAATAGACAATAACCGACATAGACCATACTAGGTATGCATGGAATCTGGAGTCATGAACCTACTCCAATGGAGGTTTGTTCTACGGGTTAATGGTAGAAGTTAAACACATCCCATGTAGGTACATGGTTAAGGAATATGAAAGGTTCCTTTGTTCTCTCACGTAATCTTATTTTAGAGCAACTCCCCTAGCCATACTCGCTCGGTTCTATCCTTTGTTCTCATAGAGTTATTCACATAAAGGGGTACATGAAGAGGCTCCATATCTAGTTCACAATAAAATCACATTACACCTTACCAAAGAGGGTCCACTAGGGCTACCTACAACGGTTAATAGGATAGCTCAGTGATTTTCCTAAGGATGATTTCATGCCGTACCACCCAACCAACGTTAAGTCCACCATTCACACAAGAAGGATACCATTACGACTTTCAACTTCAAGGATATCATAACCTTACATCTAGGATGAAGGTTCCACATAAAGGACCTTCTCAGCAATGTTCAAGGTCACATGTCAATCACACATACAAGACTAAGGAGCTTTACCATACTAAGTCAAGATTTCATATTCACATTATACATGTATCTAGAAAGGGAGACAAGTCTGCCAAAACAAGACACACACATACTTCACATAAAATATATCATTCTATAAGAACATAGGCATAACCAACATCATCTATAGGTCACCCTATTCAATACTATAATATCATTAATATAACCATCATAAGACTCACATAATCAAGTAGGAAGAATCATGCATCAACCCTATGACTACACACATAAGGACATAGCCATAGTCTAACATGATCACCTAATATCAATAGAATAACACATACTTTCACATTACTCACATGTAGATAGATATGATGATACTTCACATAAATCGACTACACAAACTATCACAATATATCAAGTAATGCTGACAAGGTCATGATTCATTATAATTCATAAAGTAATGCCGATGAGGCCACATCATTCAAAAGTAAAGCACATAGCACCGCCACCATAAGTGGACCATACCAATCACAACATAATTCAAGACTTGAACTACATAATATAAAGGGAATTAGGGTAGCGTACCACCAATCCACTCTCACCAGTTCAATCCATAGCTAAATCATCTAACACAATATCCAAAGACCCTTACCCATGGCCATGATCACCAATTCAATTCAATACAGACAATAGACAATGAATAAAAGATCATACAACATGGATTTATGAATTAGGGCAGCATACTAATAATTCTAACATGATTCTATCATAATTCAACAGCCCTAATCAAACTACAAGAATTCAATAGCATTAAGACGAAAACAAGTCACCCACAAAGTAGTCAAAATCTAGGGTTCATGAATTACATGGGTTCATAGAGTAATTAAGTTAAAACAATAAAATTAACATCAATTCAATCAATATATAATGATTCAAACCATTTTATGCAAGAACCCATGGATTGATATCTAAATTGGACAAGTTCATCTTTGAAGGACTTTGGAAATTACTTTAAAGTTTGGATCCTTGAAGAAAAGCGATTCAAGGATGAATGACCATACCTCAATTGATTCTAGACCACTAATTTGATGAATAATTGATGAATAATCACCAATCAATTTTCAATCCAAGCTCGATCTTGAGTTTTGACTTCAATGGATTTCTAGAGAGTTTCTTACAGATTTTGGGTTTTGATTTGAAATAATGAATTCATCTAGGTGTTAGGACTTATAAACCCACTTGAAATACCAAAAACACCCTTATGTAACCGCCTAAACATTAATTTGGACATGGGGGTGAATTCACTTTACAGTGAGCCTGCGCAGGTTGCCCCGTCACCCAACCAACGGACCGTCCTGCTGGTCCGTGGTTTGGGTCAAAGGCTGGAATTTGGAAGCCAAAGATCCCACGACTAAGTCCCCATCGACGCCATCCACCTACGGGGCGTCGACCAGCCTACTGGGCGTCGATTGCCTCCGTAGGTGGGACTGCCTTAGGCAGTTTTGTTAATCAAGATGGGTCCTTCCTCAAGGACCCTTGGTTGGTCCTTGGGGACTTTTGCACGGACTTTTCAAAGCCGAATATGTTTATATACAATTTTAGGACCTTTCACATCATTTTCATCCAAAACGAACACGTAAAACTCAACAAAACATGCTAAGACACACAAGGTCATTTCAAGGCAAACATTTCGAACGTCATGGACGTTCTTGGACGTTTGACCTCCAAACTTCATGAAACTTTAACCACTGCCTCCTTACCTCATTATAACCCATTTTATTACTTCAAAACATTAAGACACAAGTGTTAGGCTCTAGTTTCACTTAAGTTGTTTTAGGGGTGTTACAATCTTCTCCACTTGGACAACATTCGTCCTCGAATGACACTTGCTTCTTTTTAAACACTTTCAAGAGACGAGACACTCAAGAATTGCAGGACATAACCATAACACACCATACACAATACACAATTAGGAAGAACACTAATTTCACATAACCAAGAGACTCAAAATACAATATGAAGCTAGAAACTAATCTAAAACTCATTATGCAACTAAGACTCACATTCTTCATTTCAATTAGCAAGAACTCTTTTTATATTCATTATAATGCTCATATACATCAATTATATACACACTATAACCATTTTCAACCAAATAACGACTTAGTCAAAATTTCAAAAATCTTACAGTGAACTGCCAACATTACAGTGAAACATGCTCAAATTTTTAAAAATGCAACGTTTAGGCAATTAATGATAAAAGCATGCCAATATGATATAAAAAACCATATAAAATCAATGTACAACATAACTATAACTTCATAAGATGCACAATGCAAGAAATCAATGAAATTCAATTCCAAAAAGATTCCTAAACACAATGCAACAATGCAACATGCTACTATGTCTTTCTAACTCTCAAGCTTGAGTTGAATAGAAGATATAAGAAAATCAATCAAAACTCTACTACTAACCATACTCCCCCACTTATAAGGAACTCATTACAACTAAAAGAGAGAAACTATAACTTACCAACATCATCATCATCATCCGACTTTGATCCGATAGCGCGAAGTGCATAGAAGTGATTCTTCTAGGGAGAATCATCACCCGAAACACTTGGAGGAACTTGTTTACCTTTCTTTCCTCTAGCCGCAATAGTAGGTGTAACGCCCTAAAATGAATTAAGGTGAACTAGATCTTTGTAAGTGTTGCTTGAGTGAATTTTGTGTTAAACTGAGTTAGTTTAGCATTCCTAAGGTGTGTGTGAAGTTTGGTTGAGTTTGGAGGTCAATCGACCAAAAACGTCCATGACGTTCAGAAGGTGTGCCCTAGAATGTACTATTGTGTCTTGTTGTGTTTGGATGAGTTTTACGTATTCATTTTACTTGAAACTTGCATGAGATATTCCTAAGACCTAGACGACTTAGTTTAGAGCTTTAACGTCGGGGCACGACCCCACCTAGGACCCACAAGGGGCCCTAGATGAAGGGCCCAAGAATTGGACAAGACTGCCAAGAACACTGCCCAAACGATGGAGCAGTCTACTGGGCGTAGGCCCATCGACGCCCCGTCGACTGAGGTGCGTCGTCCCATACTTGGTGGGAAACTCAGCCCTCCCTTGAACCAGCCTCTGATGTCATCGACGCCCAGCAGCAAGGGCCGTCGATCAATCGACGCCCAGTAGCTTGGGTCGTCGATTAGCCCATTCAAAAAGCTGCTGGAGCTTGCTTCCTACTTGGGGTGTTTTGTGTAAATTCACCCCAAGTATTTTATAAACCTAGGTCAATATTTTTAGTGTTTTTAAGTTATATTAGGTTATGTTTTAAGCCCTAGACCTAGAAAAGACCCCTCATTTCAAAATCAACTCTCTCTCTCTCTAAAAACAAAACTCTTTCAAGACTCCATTGAAGCTAGAGGTCAAGGAAGGATAGGAGGGCTGGTTGGAAGTGATTTCTTCATCAAAAACTCTTGGGTTTTGCTTGATTATTGAGGTATGATATCCATTCTTGAATACCCTTTCATTCAACAAGCCATTTCCAATGAATTTCAAAAAGGGGTTTTCAACCCTTCCTTCTATTATCTTCAACCCATTATGGGCCTTGCATGAAAATGGTTCTAAAAGTTAATTTATGATGTTATTAATGTTAGTTGGTGATTCTAATGCTAAAACCTTGATGAAATCATGTTAAAGTCCCCTTTCAAGTTGTGGTTTATGAAATGGGTTAAGTGAGCATGTTTATGTACAAAATGAACTTTGGTCTTATTGTGTTGTAATGATGGTTTAGCTACTGCCCTATGGGCCTTATTATGTTGAATTAATGATAAAATGTTTATAGGTGGTTATGGCTTAGTAAATTAAAGAGTTCCTTATATTGTATTATGCTTATCATAAATTAATCTTGAGTGGTATGGTCCACCTTCTAGGTGGCGGTGCTTATTTGATTAATTGGTAATGTTCATTATGTGTTGAGAATGGGATCTTGAAGGTCTCAATTATAGAATGAATAGAAATTGTAAATGGATCTTGTTTTGTGATTGTGAAGCTTAAATGGTATGTTTGACCTAGATTTTGGTCTAATTGAAGAATGTGACTAAGTGAAGTATGTAAAGTGTGTAAGTTGTTAGATGAAAGTCTAAAACATGTTTAGAAGTATGTATTTGAAATGATGTCTATATGCAAGGTGTGCTCACATGTACACACACTTTAAATGAATGAATGAAGTTATGTTTAGTAAGAAGGCGAGTCTTAGGGTGGACACTCTTCGTGAGTTGAGATGAAGTGTCTAGTAGTAACCTCAGTATTCCTAATGAGATTTCCTAGATAGGTCGGAGGATGAATGCACTTCGTGAGTTGAGATGTGGCATTCGCTAGTTATCCTTAACCTATAGTCTATAATGTGATAATCTGTGGGGAGTTATGCCTAGCACCGAGAGGATAGGAAGAAGAGGTGGAATACACTTCGTGAGTTGAGATGTCGTATTCCCTTATATCTCTTGAGATGAGTACTCCTCATTAGTAGAGAATGAATTACATAGTATCAATCTCCCTATCCCTTAACTATGTGCGCACATAGGTATAGCTATTGGAAAAGCCATGTAAAATCTAAGAAGTATGACCTTACTCTAGGCAAGTGAGGATCCCTCATCCGAGGGGTTACTATCGGGATTCCATGCCTAGCTCTCATAGTCTTTGTCGTTTAAGCTACCCCCCCACATAAGTAATGAAAATGATAAGTTGTCTAATTAATGTAATACCTATGTGATTTGCTTGAACTAAGTCTTCTAAAAGAACGTGCTACTTAGGGTAGGTGGTGGTATGGGACGCTACCTATCCATTGCACTAAGTAGGACCTTCCGAAAGGGAAGACTTGGTGCCAAACCTTCTTAAAGAATATACTACTTAGGGTAGGTGGTGGTATGGGACGCCATCCTACTCATTGCACTAAGTAGGCATTCCGAAAGGGAAGTCTTTGGTGTTTTGTTGGGTTTTATTCTAAGGTATTGTATTTGAGTGATGATTAATTCTCCCGAGGCGAGTAAGCCAAACGGGGTAGTCTTGAGGATCGCTTGGGTGTGCATTGAAGGAAGTTTTTAGACGTTTCCTTCATGTCTTACCTTAGAGAATCTTGGGATTATCCTTAGGTAGGGCAACTCCTACGGAAATGGATTCATTTCCTCATTTGCAATACTTTGGAAGTTCACCATTGTTGGAGTCTTTAGTTTAATGTAAAGCTTTTAAATCTACTATAATGACTTAAAATGGTTCACTGTAATGTCAATGGAGTAGTTCACTGTAAATGCATCCATTTGATATATTTGTTGTAACGTGCTCAAATCCTTGGGAATCCATTAGGAGCACCAGTGGGAGTGGTAGTATGGGATGCTACTCTCACATTGCACTTAGTGTGACCTAAGAGTCCTATTGGAGGAGAGTACTTGTGTTAGAGTCGTATACATGCGTAGTTCACTGTAATGTGTGATGTCTTTACGGTAAAGTGTAATTTTGAGGTAAAGTTATGGAAATTCTTCTTTAAGTGTTAAATGATGCTTCTTATGTTGTTTTGTTCCTAAGTTCATGAATGTTTTGTTAAATTGGCATGAAAGCTTATTTTACTAAAAATGTCCCTTTTTACATGTTTTTGCATATGCCATACTTAGTACATTGTTGTACTAACCCCATACTTTTATATACTTTATGAGTATAGGTTGGAAGCCTTTTTGTAGGATCGGAGTTGAAGCTTGGGAATTCTATCTCTCAAGAATTTGGTATGTCCTCATATATTCGAGGACATAGTTTATGTTTCTTAGTTTTTCTATTAAGACTTAATTTGTATTTCCTTTTTATAATAAAGGGCCATGTCCCTAAGATTCTAAGTTGTGTGTTTAAGTTGGCTTGTGACGACAAGATTTCCTAGTATTTATGAAAAGACTTATTTTATTATTATTTTCGTGAAAAGTTTTAATTCCGGGTCGTGACAGACTTGGTATTAGAGCATAAGGTTTTGGAAAATAGTTTAAGGTCTAAAAGTCTCACAAGCCGCATCTAGTAGTATCTTGGTCATTGGTGTGAGTCGCGACACATCCATGTACAAGAGGATATAGGATGATAGAAGTTTCACTTTCTTCTCTATTCTAATATCGTGCCTTAGAGTTGAGTTCTATAAGGTGTCTTCTCTCAACCTCTTCTCTTTGTGTTTGTAGGACATGAATATGAGGAGATAGACCGCTATAAGGGAGGAGGGTGGTGTAGCTAATGAGATGTTTGGAGGTCAAATGACCAAGAACGTCCAAGGCGTTCGAAAGATAGCCCTTACGACGCTCAATGTGTGTCTTGATGGGGCCTAGCCTGTTTGGACGAGTTGCGAGTATTGGTTTTGGGTGAAACTCATGTGGGAGGTCTACAAATTGTTAAGGGTTGTATTTACGTCATAAACGTCCAGGTACGACTTCTAAAGGGCCACGTAAAAGGCCCCACAAGAAGGGCCCAAGGCTGGTCGAGACACTGCCATCGACCGATCAAACGACGGCCTGTTGTTCAACCAACGGCCCGTTGGTGAGTTCTCGTCGATTGGTACTTAGCTTGGGCAGGTCTCAAGCCAAAAATTGGCTAAGTACCAAACGACAGAAACCCAGGCACGGCCCGTCGACTGACCTACGTCCAGTAGGTTGGTCCGTCGATGGTTGCCTGTGAACTGAAGCCTGCGCACTGTTTCATTAAAGGAGTGAATGGGAAATTCACCTCACATCCTAAACCGACTCTAGTTGGATTATTTAACTGATTTTGGGTGTATATAAGTCATTCAAAACGTGATCAACCCATTCCCAATCCCATACACACGTAAGAATCTTCTTTTTTTAATTTTTCTCCCTAGAAACCACCATTAATGGTGAAGCTCAAGAGCTGCTTGGAGCTTGGATTTTCTTGGGTTAATCATCAGGTTTTAGAGGTCTTCATTAAGATTAAGGTATGATGATCTGTATCTCTAGTTATCTTTTCATCTAGAGAGCCATTCTCAAAGATTTCAAAGAAGAAAATTATAATCAAACAATGTCTTCTTCAATCTGCCATGGGTTCTTTCTAAAAAGGTTTTGAACGATTTAATCATGATTAATTGAAGTTATTACAGTAGTTTTAATGTGAATTTTACTCCAATTGCATGATGAATCCATGCTCCATCACCCAAACGTTTTAGCCTTGCATGGGCTTTGTGATCTTGAATACCTATCGATTGAATTATGATTCTATTATGTTGAAGTGATTGTATATACTGTTATTTACATGAATTTATGTTGAATTGGTGTTGAAGGATCCATGAGGATCAGTGTATGAAGATTTGAACACATTTAGCCTAGTTTCTATAGTTCATTGTAACCTTGGCTTCTAAATGAATTAATGTGGATTTCGATAATGTTAAGTTGGTTGTATCTACTGTTTTAGGTTAGTATCATGATTGAATTATGAATACGAATCTTTCATGATTGAAGTAAAGATGGCTTATGTGAATTGACCTAGTATTCTAGTCTATCGATTGATAATACTATGTATATGATGATATCTTAAATTGTGGATAGATTAAGCATGATTCCTTTGATGTAGTGATCTATCTAGATGCTGCCTAGTATGTACATTACTGTTGAAATATGATTGATGATAAAGGCCTTAGAGAATCAATAGCGTTAGTTAATTCCTCTCTACACTCTAGCAAATTGACAAGTCTAATGCCTATGTTGTAGCTTGATCTTGAAGTGCTTTAAGCATGACTTTTTTATGACTAAGTGTATGATTAGCTACTGCGTTAAATTGATATTATTAATGAAATATGATCTATAATCCATGTAAGTGAAATTGGCTAATTGTCTATGTTCTTCTACCTTCTAGTATGCTAAGGTGTTGTGCTAGTTGTAGTATGACCTTGTAGTAGCTTGTAATTGAATTCATGTATGATTATGGAACTTAAGCTACTGCCCTATACTTGATTATATATGAAAGAGTAGTAATGGTCAAAGATGATCAAAGGCTAAAGGATTGGTAAGAATTCTTCTACTCTTCTACTTCTCTATTCTTCTATAATAATGTTGATGAAGCCTTGTATGGCATTGTGTGGTATGGTACACTTATGGTGGCGGTGTTTACTTTATGTCATTATATATGTGTTGACCATGGACTTGAAGGCAAATTTGATGAATATATGAAGGATTGGTTATGATGACTACTTTATGTGTAGTTTGTGCCTAGTCTTCTATTTGAGTTGTGAATCTAGGTTATGTTACCATTATTATGAGCATGTGAAGGGCTGTGTTATATCATGTGTAGGTGCTGCCATGTCTTAGGTGATAATGGTTGATGATCCCTACCCATGTACCCCTATATGAATGTGTGAATAGTTAATGATAGGACTCTTAAAGTGTTCTATTAAGTTAACTTGTCTCCTATGCTATTGTATGTTGTGTGGTCTAAGCTTGAAGAGTATTGTGGTCTAAGAGGGTGGCTGCCTCAATAGGTTGTTGATAGCTATTATGTGATCATGTGACCAATGTACACACACTCACACTTCATGCATGCTTATAGGTAGTAAAGGTTCATAGTGTCTAATGAAAGGTAGTTCTCATATTCACTAGTGTCTACTACTATGCATGTTAAGATAATGTTATGAAAGTATGATATGTGTTTACTTAGCTAGGATGACTTGATAGGTGTACTAGTAAGGGAAAGGGTATGGGACTTTGCCTATGCATTGCACATGTGTACCTTGATAGGATAGTTCTAGTTATGGTTTCTATATGTATGAATATGATATATGAACATGTGTGACTTAATGTGTTATGTGAAAGGTTTGCTCACGTATATGTATACACAAACACATGAAAGATGGTCTAGTCAACAGCGTAGCCTTGAAGTGTGTTCTCAAGTGTATCCTTAACTAGATAGTGCTAATACATATGCTATGTCCATGTAAAAGAGTGTCTCACATGAATTAGGTTGATGAACTCTCATCTATGACCTATGAGCTAAGCATATAAGGGGATGACTTCTCCTAAGCCTATGTTTTATGAATAAATGATAATAAAGGCTTTTTCAATAAAGGGAACTTAGCTTAGCACGGAGTAAACATGTAGATGAGGGGCTGACGCTTTTCCAACATAGGGAAAGTAGGGGTTCACTATGGTCCTTATGGGAGAGGGTGACGCTTTTCCACAAAGGAAAGGTAGGGGTTCACTACGGTTCTCACTGGATGGATAGCCTCATGACCCAACAAAGGGTGAAGAGTTGATACTTCCATGACTGCCCCAAGTTCCATAAACTATGCTTGTCACATAGGATCTAGCAAAGTGAATTCACTTAGGATGCTAGGGTATATGTTAATGTTCTATCTTGGCTAGGTAGGAACACCTTCCATTGGTGTAAGGCTCTACAATACCAAATTCCATGTTTAGCACCCATGGTCTTAGTGTCGGTTAAGGCTATAGTTTCCCTAAAGTAAAATGGACAATGGAAGTAATTGAAGAGGATCCTAACTAGGATGACTTAAGGAAGGCTACTTAGTATAGGTGGAAGTAATGAACCCATCTAGACATTGCACAAGTATCTCCTTAGAAAGCTCTACGAAGGTGTTCTAATGCACGTGTCAATGTATATGATTCTTTATGTATGACTTTGTAGTATTGGTCTACTTGTTGTGAAGATGTGCATGGTGTGAGTCTATATGTATGATGTTGGTCTAAATGACTATATGATGAGGTTCTTGTATTGACATGATTGAAGTTGTCTTTATTTGCTATATTGATGTATGAATTGAATGTTAAGGTTTTTGATCTCATGAATAGTTAACTAAGTATATGTGTGGTTATGGGGATTCACATGTACATTGCACTAGTAGGCTAAGATTGGGGTCATGAACATGGTTTAATAATGAAGTATATGCAAAGAAGTAAATGTGTGTGACTTGATGTGACTTACTGTAATGTCCTAAGGATTTGACTTAAATGTGTCTTTGACGTATTATGCTTATATGAGGATATGTGTTGGGTTATGTAGGTTGTATGTATGCTTTCTTAGTGATCTTAAGGTGATACATTGCACCAAGTATCACTAGAGGGTTACTTGGGAAGCTAATGAATAAAAGGAAATAATGCTCACTGTTATGGGAAAAAGAGTTCACTGTGATGTGACCCAAAAAATGTAATGAATCCTATATGTGATCTTATGTACTGTTTGACCTTTGAATATGTTTATATGATGTATGTGAATGATATAAATGCTATTGGTTAAAGTTTTATGAAGATTTACTCAAAAGGCATGAAGTATGATTTTCAAGAAAATGTCCCTTTTAAATGCATGTTTTTGCATGGTTGCCATACTTAGTACATTCTTCTGCTAATACCATTCTTCTCTACTTTCTACACAAAGTGTAGGTTATGGATTCTTAAAGGATGTCTTGAATGGTGAAGAGCTTGCTAGATGATTCCCAAGCTCAATGAAAGGAATCCTTAAGTTCAAGGATCTCCTAATTATGTCTTTACTGTAAAGTGTTTTCAATATTGTATAGTTATGTAATGTGTCTTAAGGGCCGTGTCCCTAATGTACTCTAAAGTTGTTGAGTCTAAGATGGAAAAGAGACTTAAGGTCTATATATGTATTATGAATTATGTTTTATCTATATATGAAGTAATGTTTCTAGCATATGATGTGCTATGTTTTAAATTTTCTGCTAAATTTACTATGTCAATGCGATGAGTGATAACTGTGGGCTTGTATAAGACCTCCGAGAGGTCAAGTACTCCATGTTAATTCTAGGGGGTGCTCCCCGAATGTGAAAAAACGTGGTATCAGAGCATGAGGTTTATACATTGGTTTTAGGTTCTAAAAGTCTCATATTGCCACGTCTAGTAGAGTCTCGTAGCATTGGTGGTGAGTCGCGACACATGAAATAGTACGGGACGCTATAGGAAGATAGAGTTTCCCTTCTTCATCATTCTCATATCGTTCCATAGAACTTAACTCTATAAGATCTCTCTCTTATATTTTCTTGTCCGGTGGTCTTTTAGATGTGAATGCTTGGATGAGATTGTATCTCTATGCTTGAGGGAGAAAAGGTGAGTTAATGGTTATCTTGGTTTTATGGTCGAATGAGTATGTGTGAAGATGAATTTTGGCATGTTTTGATGATGTGATGCCAATTATGGCTATGTATGAGATTTATGTGAATAAGCATGTTATGTCGAAGAATGTATATCATGATATAGTTAAAGCATGTTAGAGGTTACTATGGTTGATATGAGTTTTTTTTGAAATGGTGTGTTACTATATCGTTTTACATGTTGGTGGCTTACTATTATCATTTGAACTTGAAATACTTATTGATTATCTATGAAAGCATGCTACCTTGAGAATATGTGTTTTAAGGTGTTCATTATGTCCTTTTGAATATATGCATGATGTTTCAAATGTTACCTTAGTTGGGATGTGTGAACATTCATGATTACCTAGTATGGATTGGAGTCCTTTGTATATATTTGATCCTAGGTGTAAAGGTAGTATGCATGACTTGGTAGGGTGATGATGTGGGTTTTAGTGACCTAGAAATCACCTTACTGTAATGTTCTAGGGAAAAGAAGAAACTTTGTGGCTAAGTCTCCTTGTTGTTTTCCCTAATGTTGAATGACCTTCAAGTCTATTGTAGTGTATGAAAACCTTATGTGGTTGAATAGTATGATCTAACTTGATGATTGAGGATGATTTTCCTAAAATAATAAGGTTTATAATACCTTGGTGTTACTATGTAGACTTATTGTAAAATCCTTTTAAATGGTAATCACTTGTAATTGTTGAAATATGAATGTTGTTAAGATAAGATCCTCGTAAGATTGGGTTAAGTTGCTCTTAATCGGGTTTACCCTAAGTGGGGGATGGTGATGGAATAGTAAGGTTATAGGTATTGTCTACCTTGACCTTCTATTTTTGCTTGATCTTGAATTTAATGAAGTCTTGATGAGCTTGTTCATGAATAGATTCTTGCATAAAGTATGAATCGCATGAACTTTATATGTTTGGTATGTATTGGTTGACATCATCTTAAAGATCTTATAAGTATTCCAAAGTGCATGAATAGAAATTTTGATTAAATACATGTTTCTCATGAGTATTGTATATCTTAACATGCTAATGGTACACTTGACTTCATGAGATAAAGTGGGAAACTTGGTTTTAGTCACTTGTGATATATGAGGTTTAGCCTTATAATGAAAAGTAGAGTCTCTTTAAAATGAAATATGTGGAGTCTCTTGAAAAATATGTGACTTTTATGGTTTGTATAACATGATTGTAGGCTCACTCTTGAAAAGTGAAAGCATGTTTAGTTTAATATTCATGTATGTGCCTATAATTTGTATTAATGTTCCTAAACGATGCTTACTGTGAAGGTGAGTACTATGTTATAAATTGACATTGTGTGAAATAGCCTCCTAATTTTTGTGATGCATTTGGTGTGATCTACCATTTAGACTTCACTAGGAAGAAATCATGAACATGTCTTGGTTTAAAAGTTGAGAATTTCTCATATTACAGTAAAGATGGCCTTTGTACTTTTGCTTGGGTGTGAGCTCATGATACATGTAAGTGTGTTGAGGAGAACGACATTCCTACATGGACACCACTACGCATGGTATGGTTGAGTATGACCTCATAGCACTAGGTCTAACTAATAACGATCTTTGTTGATTCAATTAACTCAAGTCTTTGTGCATGGAAGTATGAGTGCCTACTTGCTTTTGAGTATTGTTGAAATCTGCCTAAGTGCTACTTAGAAATGGTTGTAAGATGAACTCTTAATAAAATGGAGTGTTATGCCCATGTTATGATTAGGAGAAGGATGTTCCTCCTATGAACATGATAAGAGCCTTTTGATTGATGCATTAAAGAGTGAGTGAATTGAAGTTTTGATTGCTTGTGTGCATTGAGTGCTAAATAATGTGAAGTTGTGTTCCTCGTAATTTTGGTGCATTAAATTCTATGTAATGATGTTATGAATATGATGAACTTCTCTATGATGCATTGAAGTCCTTGTTGTGATTGAAATATTCTAAGTGTCATTCGAGGACGAATGTTCCCAAGTGGGGGATATTGTAAGACCCACAAAATGAGTTAGGGTGTCTAGAGCCTAACATGTTTGTCTTAATGTTCTAATGTCCTAAAATGACTTATAAAATGGTGTAGAGGCAGTGTATAAAGTTTGAGGTGATTTGGAAGTCAAACGTCAAGGGACGACCAAGATGTTCAACGATTAGTCACCTATGTGTCTCATATGTCTATGTGTGCTTATATGTGTATGAATGAGCTTATGAAGTCTTTAAATGAGTTATAATGATGTTAAATCTTATTATATGTAGTTTTGAGAAGTTTGGAGGTCAAACGACCAAGAACGTCGAAGGCATTCTAAAGATAGCCCTTAAGACGCTCAACGTGTGTCTTGATGGGGCCTAGCCTGTTTGGACGAGTTGCGAGTATTGGTTTTGGGTTAAACTCATGTGGGAGGTCAACAAACTGTTAAAGGTTGTATTACGTTGGAAACGTTTGGGTACGACTTCTAAAGGGCCCCGCAAAAAGCCCCACAAGAATGGCCCAAGGCTGGTCGAGACACTGCCTTAGCAGTGTCAATTGACGGACCCAACGACGACCTGTTGGTCAACCAACGGCCCGTTGGTGAGGTATCGTCAATTGGTACTTAGCTTGGTCAGGTATCAAGACAAAAATTGGCTAAGTACCAAATGACGAGACCCCAGGCATGGCCCATCGACTGACCTACGTCCAGTAAGTTGGTCCGTCGATGGTGGCCTGTGAACTGAAGCCTGCGCACTGTTTCATTAAAGGGGTGAATGGGAAATTCACCCCATGTACTAAACCAACTCTAGTTAGATTATTTAACTGATTTTGGGTGTATATAAGTCATTCAAAACGTGATCAACCCATTCCCAATCCCATACACATGTAAGAATCTTCTCTCTAAAAATCTTCTCCCTAGAAACCACCATTGATGGTGAACCTCAAGAGCTACTTGGAGCTTGGATTTTCTTGGGTGAATCATCAGGTTTTAGAGGTCTTCATGAATATTAAGGTATGATGATCTTTATCTCTAGTTATCTTTTCATCTAAGAGAGCCATTCTCAAAGATTTCAAAGAAGAAAATCATGATCAAACAATGTCTTCTTCAATCTGCCATGGGTTCTTTCTAAAAAGGTTTTGAATGATTGAATCATGATTAATTGAAGTTATTACAGTATTTCTAACGTGAATTTTACTCCAATTGCATGATGAACCCATGCTCCATCAACAAACGTTTTAGCCTTGCATGGGCTTTGTAATGTTAAATTCCTATCGATTGATTTATGATTCTATTACATTGAAGTGATTGTATATAATGTTATTTACATGAATTTATGTTGAATTAGTGTTGAAGGATCCGTGAGGATCAATGTATGAAGATTTGAACACATTTAGCCTAGTTTCCATAGTTCACTGTAACCTTGGCTTCTAAATGAATTAATGTGGATTTCGATCATGTTAAGTTGGCTGTATCTACTATTTTATGTTAATATCATGATTGAATTATGAATACAAATCTTGCATGATTGAAGTAAAGATGACTTATGTGAATTGACCTAGTCTTCTAGTCTATCGATTGATAATACTATGTATATGATGATATCTTGAATTGTGGATAGATGAAGCATGATTCCTTTGATGTAATGATATATATAGCTGCTGACTAGTATGTACATTATTGTTGAAATATGATTGATGATAAAGGCCTTAGAGAATCAATAGTGTTAGTTAATTCCTCTCTACACTCTAGCAAATTGACAAGTCTAATGCCTATGTTGTAGCTTGATCTTGAAGTGCTTTAAGCATGATTTTTTTTATGACTAAGTGTATGATTAGCTACTGCCTTAAATTTATATTATTGATGAAATATGATCTATAATCCATGTAAGTGAAATTGGCTAATGGTCATATTATTGATGAAATATGATCTATAATCCATGTAAGTGAAATTGGCTAATGGTCTATGTTCTTCTACCTTCTAGTATGCTAAGGTGTTGTGCTAGTTGTAGTATGACCTTGTAGTAGCTTGTAATTGAATTCATGTATGATTATGGAACTTAAGCTACTGCCCTATACTTGATTATATATGAAAGAGTAGTAATGGTCAAAGATGATCAAAGGCTAAAGGATTGGTAAGAATTGTTCTACTCTTCTACTTCTCTATTCTTCTATAATAATGTTGATGAAGCCTTGTATGGCATTGTGTGGTATGGTTCACTTATGGTGGCGGTGTTTACTTTATGTCATTATATATGTGTTGACCATGGCCTTGAAGTCAAATTTGATGAACATATGAAGGAGTGGTTATGATGACTACTTTATGTGTAGTTTGTGCCTAGTCTTCTATTTGAGTTGTGAATCTAGGTTATGTTACCATTGTTATGAGCATGTGAAGGGCTGTGTAATATCATGTGTAGGTGCTGCCATGTCTTAGGTGATAATGGTTGATGATCCCTACCCATGTACCCCTATGTGAATGTGTGAATAGTTAATGATAGGAGTCTTAAAGTGTTCTATTAAGTTAACTTGTCTCCTATGCTATTGTGTGTTGTGTGGTCTAAGCTTGAAGAGTATTGTGGTCTAAGAGGGTGGCTGCCTCAATAGGTTGTTGATAGCCATTATGTGACCAATGTACACACACTCACACTTCATGTATGCTTATAGGTAGTAAAGGTTCATAGTGTCTAATGAAAGGTAGTTCTCATATTCACTAGTGTCTACTACTATGCATGTTAAGATAATGTTATGAAAGTATGATATGTGTTTACTTAGCTAGGATGACTTGATAGGTGTACTAGTAAGGGAAAGGGTATGGGACTTTGCCTATGCATTGCACATGTGTACCTTGATAGGATAGTTCTAGTTTTGGTTTCTATATGTATGAATATGATGTATGAACATGTGTGACTTAATGTGTTATGTGAAAGGTTTGCTCACATATATGTATACAGACACACACATGAAAGATGGTCTAGTCAATAGAGGAGCCTTGAAGTGTGTTCTCAAGTGTATCCTTAACTAGATAGCGCTAATACATATGCTATGTCTATGTGAAAGAGTGTATCACATGAATTAGGTTGATGAACTCTCATATATGACCTATGAGCTAAGCATATGAGGGGATGACTTCTCCTAAGCCTATGTTTTATGAATAAATTATAATAAAGGCTTTTTCAAGAGAACTTAGCTTAGCACGGAGTGAACTTGTATATGAGGGGGTGATGCTTTTCAAACATAGGTAAAGTAGGGGTTCACTACGATCCTCATGTGAGAGGGTGACACTTTTCCACAAAGGAAAGGTAGGGGTTCACTACGGTGCTTACGGGATGGATAGCCTCATGACCCAACAAAGGGTGTAGAGTTGGTATTTCCATGATTGCCCCAAGTTCCATAAACTATGCTTGCCACATAGGATCTAGCAAAGTGAATTCACTTAGGATGCTAGGATATATGTTAATGTTCTACCTTGTATAGGTAGGAACACCTTCCATTGGTGTAAGGCTCTACAACACTAAATTCCATGTTTAGTACCCATGGTCTTAGTGATGGTTAAGGCTATAGTTTCCCTAAAGTAAAATGGACAATGGAAGTAATGGAATAGGATCCTAACTAGGATGACTTAAGGAAGGCTACTTAGTATAGGTGGAAGTAATGAACCCATCTAGACATTGCACAAGTAGCTCCTTAGGAAGTTCTAGGAAGGTGTTCTAATGTATGTGTATATGTATATGATTCTTTAAGTATGACTTTGTATTATTGGTCTACTTGTTGTGAAGATGTGCATGGTATGAGTCTATATGTATGATGTTTGTCTAAATGACTATATGATGAGGTTCTTGTATTGACATGATTGAAGTTGTCTTTACTTGCTATATTGATGTATGAATTGAATGTTAAGGTTTATGGTCTCATGAAGAGTTAACTAAGTATATGTGTGGTTATGGGGCTTCACATGTACATTGCACTAGTAGGCTAAGATTGGGGTCATGAACAAGGTTTAATAATGAAGTATATGCAAAGAAGTAAATGTGTGTGTGACTTGATGTGGCTTACTGTAATGTCCTAAGGTTTTGACTTAAATGTGTCTTTGATGTATTATGCTTATATGAGGATATGTGTTGGGTTAAGTAGGTTGTATGTATGCTTTCTTAGTGATCTTAAGGTGATACATTGCACCAAGTATCACTAGAGGGTTACTTGGGAAGGTAATGAATAAAAGGAAATAATGCTCACTGTTAAGGGAAAAAGAGTTCACTGTAATGTGACCCAAAAATGTAATAAATCCTATATGTGATCTTATGTAATGTTTGGCCTTTGAAAATATTTATATGATGTATGTGAATGATATAAATGCTATTGGTTAGAGGTTTTATGAATATTTACTCAAAAAGCATGAAGTATGATTTTCAAGAAAATGTCCCTTTTAAATGGATGTTTTTGCATGGTTGCCATACTTAGTACATTCTTGTGCTAATCCCATTCTTCTCTACCTTTTACACAAAGTGTAGGTTATGGATTCTTAAAGGATGTCTTGAATGGTGAAGAGCTTGCTAGATGATTCCTAAGCTCAATGAAAGGAATCCTTAAGTTCAAGGATCTCCTACTTATGTGTTTAGTGTAAAGTGTTTTCAATATTGTATAGTTATGTAATGTGTCTTAAGGGCCGTGTCCCTAATGTAATCTAAAGTTGTTGAGTCTAAGATGGCAAAGAGACTTAAGGTCTATATATGTATTATGACTTATGTTTTATCTATATATGAAGTAATGTTTCTAGCATATGATGTGCTATGAAAAGTTTTAAATTTTCCGCTAAATTTACTATGTCAATGCGATGAGGGATAACTATGGGCTTGTATAAGACCTTCGAGAGGTCAAGTACGCCATGTTACTTCTAGGGGGTGCTCTCCAGATGTGACACCAACCAAATGCTAGTACACCCGCTTCTAGGATTCGTTATTTCATGAGGATGAACCCTCCAACTTTTCATGGTACTAAGGTGGATGAAGATCCACAAGGATTTATAGATGAGGTTTTCAAAGTGGTAGATGTTATGGGTGTGACCCCTAGGAGAAAGCAAAATTGGCCGCTTACCAACTTAAGGATGTTGCTCAAGTGTGGTATGAGAAATGGAGAGGTGAGAGACCCTTATAAAGAGGTTTGGTTGATTGGGAGGAATTCAAAGAGGCTTTCCTAGATAGGTTCTTTCCCCTAGAGTGGATGGAGAATAAAATGGTTGAGTTCATGAATCTTCGTCAAGGGGGAATGAGTGTGCAAGAATACTTTCTCAAATTTACCCAACTCTCTAAGTATGCCCTGACTATGGTAGCCAACCCTTGGGCTAGGATGAACAAATTTATGATGGGAGTGTCTAGCTTGGTGGAAAAAGAGTGTCGTACGACAATGCTTCTTAATGACATGGATATCTCTAGGCTCATGGCTTATGTACAACAAATTGAGGAGTCCAAAATTAGGGAGATAAGGCAAGAGGGTAAAAGGCCTAGGTCGGATGATTCTAGTCACCAAAAGCCTAGGAAGAGGTTTTATCACCAAGATTATTCCGTGGGAAACAAGGATAGGGATCCAAACCAACATTCTCAAGGTGGTGGTCATACTTTTGAAAGGGCTAGGTGTCCTACTTGTGGTAAGCAACATTCGGGTAAGTGTCTTGCCGGAACGGATGGTTGTTTTAGTTGTGGTAGCAAATTCCACAAGATGAGGGACTGCCCTAATCTCAAAGAAGGGAAAATATGTCAATCAAGCTTCCCAAGATCCTAATGCTCCCAAGAAGAATCCTTCCTATGAGATGGAGGCTAGGAAAAATAACTAATCCGACTTTGATGATTTTGGGAAGTCTTAACCCTTTTTTATTGTTGTTTTTATGTTATGAAGTGAGTTTATGTGGTTTTATAGTTCATATGATCATGTCATCTTGATGAATTGCTCAAAGAATGAATTTTTGAAATTTTGAAATATTGGGCATTGTAATAGTGATATTCAATGTAGAAATTGTGATTTTTGAGAAAATTTGTTTTGTCTTGAATTGAAGTTTCAATGTGTTCAAAAGTGTTGTTTATGAGCATGTTTAATGTTGGAGAAGGTAGTTCCTCCATAAAATAAGGTTAAGAATGAGTTTTTGAAACTTGTGAAATTTGGTAGAAATGGCCTATGTTGCTATATGTGAAAAAGTGTGAAATGATGCTTTTTATTAGTTGATGCTTTGATTTTGATGTTTAATCGTTATTGTGTGGTGTTATGTGATTCTAAGTGAGTTCTTGAAGTTTAAGTGTCATTCGAGGACGAATGTTATCCCAAGTGGGGGAGAATGTAACGCCCTAAAACGAATTAAGGTGAAATAGAACTTCGTAAGTGTTTCTTGAGTGAATTTTGTATTAAACTGAGTTATTTTAGTATTCCTAAGGTGTGTGTGAAGTTTGGTTGAGTTTGGAGGTCAATTGACCAAAAACGTCCATGACGTTCGGAAGGTGTGCCCTAGAATGTACTAGTGTGTCTTGTTGTGTTTGGATGAGTTTTACGTGTTCGTTTTTCTTGAAACTTGCATGAGATATTCCTAAGACCTAGAAGACTTAGTTTAGAGGTTTAACGTCCGGGCACAACCCCATCTAGGACCCACAAGAGGCCCTAGATGAAGGGCCCAATAATTGGATAAGACTGCTAAGAACACTGCCCAAATGACGGAGCAGTCTACTGGGCGTAGGCCCATCGATGCCCCGTCGATTGAGGGGCGGATTCCCATACATGGTGGGAAACTCATACCTCCCTTGAACCAGCCTCTGATGTCATCGACTCCCAGCAGCACGGGCCGTCGATCAATCGACGCCCAGTAGCTTGGGTCGTCCATTGGCCCCTTCAAAAGCTACTGGAGCTTGCTGCCTACTTGGGGTGTTTTGTGTAAATTCACCCCAAGTATTTTATAACCCTATGTCAATAATTTTAGTGTTTTTAAGTTATATTAGGTTATGTTTTAAGCCCTAGACCTAGACAAGACCCCACATTTCAAAATCAACTCTCTCTCTCTAAAAACAAAACTCTTTCAAGACTCCATTGAAGCTAGAGGTTAAGGAATGATAGGAGGGCTGGTTGGACGTGATTTCTTCATCAAAAACTCTTGGGTTTTTCTTGTTTATTGAGGTATGTTATCCATTCTTGAATACCCTTTCATTCAAGAATCCATTTCCAATGAATTTCAAAAAGGGGTTTTCAACCCTAACTTCTATTATCTTCAACCCATTATGGGCCTTGCATGAAAATGGTTCTAAAGGTTAATTTATGATGTTATTAATGTTAGTTTGTGATTCTAATGCTAAAACCTTGATGAAATCATGTTAAAGTCCCCTTTCAAGTTGTGGTTTATGAAATTGGTCAAATGAGCATGTTTATGTACAAAATGAACTTTGGTCTTATTGTGTTGTAATGATGGTTTAGATACTGCCCTATGGGCCTTATTATGTTGAATTAATGATAAAATGTTTATAGGTGGTTATGACTTAGTAAATTGAAGAGTTGCTTATATTGAATTATGCTTATGATAAATTGATCTTGAGTGGTATGGTCCACCTTCTAAGTGGCGGTGCTTATTTGATTAATTGGTAATGTTCATTATGTGTTGAGAATGGGATCCTGAAGGTCTAAATTATAGAATAAATAGAAATTGTAAATGGGTCTTGTTTTGTGATTGTGAAGCTTAAATGGTATATTTGACCTAGATTTTGGTCTAATTGAAAAATGTGACTAAGTGAAGTATGTAAAGTATGTAAGTTGTTAGATTAAAGTCTAAAGCATGCTTAGAAGTAATGTATATGAAATGATGTCTATATGCAAGGTGTGTTCACATGTACACACAAACACTTTAAGTGAATGAATGAAGCTAAGTTTAGTAAGAAGGGGAGTCTTGGGGTGGACACTCTTCGTGAGTTGAGATAAAGTGTCTATTAGTAACCTCACTATTACTAATGAGCTTTCCTAGATAGGTCGGAGGATGAATGCACTTCGTGAGTTGAGATGTGGCATTCGCTAGTTATCCTTAACCTATAGTCTATAATGTGATAATCCGTGGGGAGTTATGCCTAGCACCGAGAGGATAGGAAGAAGAGGTGGAATACACTTCATGAGTTGAGATGTCGTATTCCCTTATATCTCTTGACATAAGTACTCCTCATTAGTAGAGAATGAATTACTTAGTAGCAATCTCCCTATCCCTTAACTATGTGCCCGCATGGGTATAAATATTGGAAAAGCCATGCAAAATCTAAGAAGTATGACCTTACGCTAGGCAAGTGAGGATCCCTCATCTGATAGGGGTTAATATCGGGATTCCATGCCTAGCTCTCATGGTCTCTGTCGGTTAAGCTAACCCCCACAAAAGTAATGAAAATGATAAGTTATCTGATTAATGTAATACCTATGTGATTTGCTTGAACTAAGTCTTCTAAAAGAACGTGCTACTTAGGGTAGGTGGTGGTATGGGACGCTACCTATCCATTGCACTAAGTAGGACCTTCCGAAAGGGAAGACTTGGTGCCAAACCTTCTAAAAGAACGTACTACTTAGGGTAGGTGGTGGTATGGGACGCCATGCTACTCATTGCACTAAGTAGGCATTCCGAAAGGGAAGCCTTTGGTGTTTTGTTGGGTTTTCTTCTAAGGTCTTGTCTTTTAGTGATGATTCATTCTCCCGAGGCGAGTAAGCCGAACGGAGTAGTCTTGAGGATCGCTTGGGTGTGCATTGAAGGAAGTGTTTAGACGTTTCCATCATGTCTTACCTTAAAGAATCTTGGGATTATCATTAGGTAGGGAAACTCCTACGGAAATGGATTCATTTCCTCATTTACAATACTTTGGAAGTTCACCATAGTTGGAGTCTTTAGTTTAATGTCAAGCTTTTAAATCTACTATAATGACTTAAAATGGTTCCTGTATTGTCAATGGAGTAGTTCACTGTAAATGAATCCTTTTGATCTATTTGTTGTAACGTGCTCAAATCCTTGGGAATCCATTAGGAGCGCTAGTGGGAGTGGTAGTATGAGATGCTACTCTCACACTGCACTTAGTGTGACCTAAGAGTCCTATTGGAGGAGAGTACTTGTGTGAGAGTCGTATACATGCGTAGTTCACTTTAATGTGTGATGTCTTTACTGTAAAGTGTAATTTTGAGGTAAAGTTATTGAAATTCTTCTTTAAGTGTTAAATGATGCTTCTTATGTTGTTTTGTTCCTAAGTTCATGAATGTTTTGTTAAATTGGCATGAAAGCTTATTTTACTAAAAATGTCCCTTTCTACATGTTTTTGCATATGCCATACTTAGTACATTGTTGTACTAACCCCATACTTTTATATACCTTATGAGTATAGGTTGGAAGCCTTTTTGGAGGATCGGAGTTGAAGCTTGTGAATTCTATCTCTCAAGAATTTGGTATGTCCTTATATATTCGAGGACATAGTTTATGTTTCTTACTTTTTCTATTAAGACTTAATTTGTATTTCCTTTTTATTGTAAAGGGTCGTGTCCCTAAGATTCTAAGTTGTGTCTTTAAGTTGGCTTGTGATGACAAGATTTCCTAGTATTTATGAAAAGACTTATTTTATTATTTGTAGCATTCTGAAAAATTACATGTCTAGTGAAGAGCCCAATAGGTCTTTAAGAATGCGTATTGGGGGACATAGGCATTCCAATGCCCAATATTGAGAAATATTGGGCATATTATAGAAAATTGGCTAAGGGGTGTTTGCCAATTTTTATATAATACCCAAATAAGCAAAATATATTCCAAGATTGTTTAGAAATTGTACCTGCAAAGAAGACCCTAAGCTAAAATTAAATCACCATACATAGCAATACATTAGATACTAGGCATCCAAGTGTCAAGCCTAGTACCATAGCACATAACCATTTAAAATGATCATGTAGAGTAAGCAGTGCCCAAGGACATAACGAGGATCCTTGGGACAATAAGTAATTATTCCAAATGAACCTTCCAAATAGTTAGTTGGGAAAGTACACACAACACATGTGCAAGCACATGTGCAAATCGGCCGAGGGGGACCACCCTAACTGAATCAGTTAGGGCGATTGGGGGACAGACGCACAAGCAGGTCCAACCACGTGGGACAAGGCCCCCTAACCTGTCCTAGACCCTAACTAATTAATCTAACTAACTAAATAACCAGGACCAACCAATAACGACCAACGAAGGGACCCGACAACCTAGGACCTTGTCGGGTGACACCTAACTAACCTAACTAACTTAGGGACAACCTAGTACCTAACCTAGGATTGTCCAAAGGGTTGGTTATGGTCCTAACAACCTAGGGGTACTTTACTAGTTACCCTAGGTTACTTAATTGATTAATTTAGCAACTTAATTAATAAATTTAAATAGTCAAAACCGAAATCACTAAGCAATTTCCAGATTTTTGTTAAGACAAGAAAGAGACAACCTAGTACCTAACCTAGGATGGTCCAAAGAGTTAGTTATGGTCCTAACCACTTAGGGGTACTTTAGTAATTACTATATGTTACTTAATTAATTAATTTAACAACTTAATTAATTAAACTAATTGAAAAAAACCGAAATCACAGGGATAGACCCAAAATCGGTTAAGTCAAAGAAGTTCTCTAATTCTAGTCAATCTAGGAAGGGCGTTTTGGTAATTAGCTACCTAAGCTATTTTAGTTAAGTATATAATCTAAGTTAATCTAGTTAACATTCATTTCTTAAAAGATTAGACTCAAGTAACCACCATTTACGCCCAATGTGAGAACAAGAGAAGCCGCAAGCTGAACCCTAGAACGTTAGCAAAGTTCTTCAAGGTTCTTTCGTGCAAAATTCGTAGTGATCTTCGTAGATTCAATTCTACAGCAAGGTATGGGTTTTATCTCCTGGAATTCTTCCTCCAAGAGGCTTTTCAAACGTTTTTACTTCAAGAATATCGAAACTAGGGTTGTTCCCAACGAATCGCATGTTCATCTCCCTAGTTCTCCCGATTTCCGATTCTTGTAGTATTAGTTGTGTAATTCTCGATGAATGGTTGATTGTATGTGGTGTTAACTTATCATTATGTGTATGTTTAGTGATTTATATGTCAAGTGAAATATACATGTTAGATTCGCATACTTAGGGTGTTATTTACATGAACGTTGAATGTTATAATGCCTATTTGTATTTCGAGAATATGAGCTTGTTATGAGTTATTCGTTGAAATGTTTTATATGTTAATCAAAGGTTAAAAGTTGACTTGTTTAACATGTTAGATTACTATATTGTATTCATGAATGATTGAATTGGCTTGTGATAATATCATAGTTTGATTTTGTGCCAACAAATTGGCTATCAACTAATAAATTCAAAAGATGCAAAGTGATCCCAATCTCAATTCAATAAACTCATAACATAGGGTGTGCCAATCAATGGACAAGTCCCAACATACCCTATCCACACAAACTTGTGAACGCAATAACATCTTACAAAGAATAAATAACCATCATAAAGAATGATATAAGGTTAGTAAGTGACGTGAACAAGTTAAGGCGAGTAAAGAAATAACTAAAATTTAAGTTATGAAATTGACCTAATATAGAGTGTGTTAGAAAGAAGTGAGACGAGTCTCAAGAACACTTAATCGTTATGTCAAGAATACTCACATAAGAGGGTGCTAGAGTCCGTGAGACAAGTCTCACTCTCACCATGATGATAAAGTAAAGACTTAAGATCATATTCATCAAGTAAAGAGAGGGATGACCAGTCATCCATAGAGTTAAGTAAACCTCATAACTAGAAGCAAGCTTTCATAATGTGTGAGTAAACTCTAAAAGATAATAAGATAAAAATCTGAACTTAGCACCGATAGACTAGTAATGAGCATGTGCCAGCACATGTAAGTCTCATGAAATGAGATAACCACCCCGGTGGACTAGGGTATCAGTACGTCTCCTAGTC
Organism: Solanum sitiens; assembly: GCA_016801875.1. Classification (NCBI taxonomy): domain Eukaryota; kingdom Viridiplantae; phylum Streptophyta; class Magnoliopsida; order Solanales; family Solanaceae; genus Solanum; species Solanum sitiens. The sequence continues at coordinate 177,603 of JABWTJ010000371.1, read as the reverse complement.
TTAGAACTATGTTGCCAACATAGGGGAACCTAGCTAGTGGACGCCACCCACTAAAGAACTCTAGCAAGTTAGGTTTCACCTTGGCCGGTGATTCCACCTCTTTTCGGTGTGGGGGAGACACCAGATTTCATATTTAGCTCACATGATCTATGTCGGTTATAGCTCAGGAAAGTATCCGGTTCACTACAGCCGTGAACCCCTCTTTCGGTGTGGGGAAGACACAAACACGGTTCACCGGCCCATTTTTGGTGTGGGGTAGACACAGAACTTGGTTCACCCTAATCGGTGAATCACCTCTTTTCGATGTGGGGGAGACACTGGATTTCATGTAGCTCACATGATCTACTTCCGTTAATGCTAAGAGAAATTTTTAAGAGAGTAAGAAAGAATAAAGTAGCATGTTCAAAGTGAAAAATCGAGCAAAGAGTAGAATCATAAGTTCATAGTGAACTAAGTAAAGTTAGAGGTTAAAGAACATCAATCACTAGTGTTTGATAGAAACAACAAGTTAGGGTAGCCAATAATGGAGCATGAATTATGTCCCAAGAACTGTATATTATGCAAATAATCAAATAGTGGGCATATCCAATAAAGATTGGCTTATAAATATATTAATCCCAATTTAACAAAGAAGAATCAGAAATCTAACTTGTAAGTAGGGTAGCCAAATCATTTCCTTAGTCTTGTGAATTGCTTACTCGATTCATTGTAGGTATGGGACTACAATGAACCATTGCACTTGTGAGTAAAACATAAGATCAAAGGAGATCATCGAACTACACACTAGAAAGAGGAAAAGTCTGAAAAATAATCTAAGTATGAGAAAGTGAACTCTCGGCCTAGTGAGCAAAATATAAACGTATGTTTAAGTTGTTCTAAAATTATGTTCATGATTCCAAGGTCTTATGTTCATATAGAAAACGAGTTGTGTGCCTCAATTGCATGAGAACATGTCACATACATATAATAATTCAAGATTAACGATATAAGTAAGAATGTAACGTCACTTTCCAGAAAACGACATGTTGCTTAGGAAGAGCTTTCCTTGTTCATGCATAGTTCTTATGTGTTTATGTGCATACATTCATACTTAGTACAAGTGTGTACTAACCCCATATATATTTACTATTTTTATAGGCGCATGTTCTCAAGAAGGTTGAAGTTCGACGAAGCAGTTTTGAATAGCGATCTCCAGACTTTGGTAGGTCCTCTTGAGTTCGAGGATGCTACACTTTATTATTCTAGCTTAGTACATTAGATAAATCTAGTGACTACTGTACCTAGTGTTTCTTTTCAAGTATTTGTTCAAGCGTTGTAATAAGGCCAATTGGCGAACTATTATTATTATTATTACGATCATTTATTTCATTTGTTTAATCTATTGATAGATGGTTGTTGAGTCTGAGCTAGTAGAATATCACTCTTATGCAATACTATATGAAGTAATTAAAAAGTTTTAAATTTTCCTCAAATTTAACTGTATGATTGTCATGAAAGCTAAGAAGAGGTTTGTCTGCGATCTCTGAGAGGTTAACGACGTCGGTTGCGATTCGGATTCCAGAATCTGGGTCGTGACATTATTATTATCATGAATTGTTTTAATTCTGCACTACTTTTCACGCTTTATGTTATGAACTAGAGTTGAAGGGCTTGTACGAGACCCCAAAGGGTCAAGTACGCCCGTCCACAATTTGAGAGTTATCCCTATCTTCTAGGGGGTACTTTCGGGTCGTGACAGTAGGACAATCCCGCACTTTGTGTCCATCCTTACCACAACCAAAGCAACTCCCAGTACCCATTAGGCATTTCCCATAGTTCTTATTCCCACAAGTAGCACAAGTAGGCTTGCCACCTTGAGCACAACTACCCTTCTCAAGTTTGACCTTAGGACCCCTAGGTTCTTCTTGAGTTGGACCCTTCTTCTTGAACCTAGGTTGGTTTTGTTCACTTGGCCCGCTCCTCTTCAGGTTTCTAGAAATCCTACTAAGCTTAGACTCCTCAATGGATTGAGCATACACTATGAGTCTAGACAAATTCATATCACCATTGAGCATGGCTGTACGACACTCTTCTTTCACAAGGTCGGCGACACCGGTCACAAACCTACTCATCTCATCCCTAGGGTTAGACACCAAGGATGGGGCATACCTAGACAACATAGTGAACCTCAAGGAATACTCCTCAACACTCATATTGACTTGCTTGAGATTGATGAACTCCTCAACCTTCACCTCCCTCATCTCACGGGGAAAGTACTTTCCTAAGAAAGCCTCCTTAAACTCCTCCCACTCTATCGGACCCGACTCAATCGGCCTATTATCTTTCTATTGAGTGTACAATACTTGAGCATTTCTAGCACCTTGAGCCCCTTGATCATCTTGAAGAACATGCTCAACTTGAGGAGGAATCTCCTCATTCACCCTTCCCTCTTCCAACCTTATAGAGGCCATCCTTCTAGTATTCATCCTCCTATAAACACAAAGAAAAGAATTAAGAAGGACATCATAAATTTTTACTCTACGGCACGACACATGAGTATACAAATAAGGGAAAATCTATCGTCCTATAGACTCTCGCCCATAGATGTGTCGCGACTCACACTGATGGTCAAGAGTATACTAGACGTGACTTTATGAGACTTTTTGATTCCTAAGACCACTTTCATAACCTATGCTCTGATACCAACTTTTTCACACCCCAAGATCACACGCTAGAAGATATGACACTCTCGGAGTGCCACACGGCGTACTTGACCTCTCGGAGGTCTTGTATAAGCCCTTGACATCATTCATCGCATAACATGTACGAAAAGTAGTGCAGAATTTACACTTTCACACGAAATATCTTAAATTGTCTTTCATATAAAATCCATAGGAAAATACTAAGTTTCAACATATGCCAATCTTAGACTCAAGAATATTTGGGACACGGCCTATACGATACGATATTGAATTACTTAGTCTATTACAATAGTTAAATAAAAGAAATCTAAAGACGATTATGCTCTCGAGTCAAGTGAGGACATACTTCAACTTTGCTTTAACAATTACTAGATTCCAAGCTTGCTTCAACGACACCTCTCACATGCTAACCACACCTTTAGAGATAGACAAAAAATATGGAATTAGTATAAACACATGTACTAAGTATAGCTGAATGCATAAAATCATGAGAAACAAACATTTATGAGAAATATGCTCTTTTTGATTAAAACGTCACATTAAAAGTATAAGAACCCCATTTAAGCACCAAACATCACATTTACAACAAAACACGAGTCATATACAATTTATATCAAATCATAGTATGTTACAGTAACATTACAGTAAGTTTACAGTGAACTTCACTGTAACTTCCTATGAAACTCACACCTCACATTATAGCATCAATAATACCTACAAATCACACAACCATGAGATCCTCCTACCAAAGATGAGTCTAAGGCTCACTTGAGTGAGTTATGAAGCGACCGCCCATACAATCCCTCCACACACACCTAAGACATCCTTTAGAGTACCTAGGATAAGATCATCTCACTTCATACCACAATATATATATATATATATATATATATATATATATATATATATATATATATATATATATGATATTCTCCTCCCAAAGGTTATCAAAAGACTTAAGTAATTCAAGAAGAGAACGCCCATACACCCTCTCCAAGATTACCTAAATAATCCTTAAGAATAGCTAAGTTTAGATCATGTCTAATTTATCAACGAACTTTCCTATCTATAGTCATTCTTAACACTTCCCTAGGTAAGACATGAAGAGACCATCCTTTATGCCCCCTTCACACCTTAACTAGGCAACCCTTAAACTACTCTATATAAGTACTTATTCATTAATATACTTTTTAACTTAATTCATTATCTTCATTAATTCATTTAAGAAACATTCAACATATAATGATATTCAAGTAATGGTCTTGGAGAAGACCTAGGGACTCACTCACTAAAATCTTCAAAGCCTAATCGTGCAATGTCTAGACAGCGTCCTATACCACTACCTAAACTTCATAGAACTTCTCCAACACTAGTAGGTTTCCCAAATGATGAGAATAGGCAATAACCGACATAGATCATACTAGCTATGCATGGAATTCGGAGTCATGAACCTACTCTGATGGAGGTTTGTTCTACGGGCCAATGGTAGATCTAGGACACATCCCATGTAGGCACATGGTTAAGGCATATGAAGGGTTTCTTTGTTCTCTAGTGTCATCTTATTTTAGAGAAACTACCCTAGCCATACTCGCTCGATGCTAGCCTTTGTTCTCATAGAGTAATTCACATAAAGGGGTACATGAAGAGGTTCCATATCTAGTTCAAAACCCAATCACATTACACCTTACCAAAGAGGGTCCACTAAGGCTACCTACAATGGTTAAGAGGATAGATCAATGATTTTCCTAAGGATGATTTCATGCCATTCCATCCAACCAACCTTAAGTCTACCATTCACACAAGAAGGATACCATTACGACTTTCAACTTCAAGGATAACATAACCTTACATCTAGGATGAAGGTTCCACATAAAGGACCTTCTTAGCAATGTTCAAGGTCACATGTTAATCACACATACAAGAGTAATAAGCTTTAGCATACTAAGTCAAGATGTCATATTCACATTATACATGTATCAAGTAAGGGACACAAGTCTACCAAAACAAAACACACATATACTTCACATATAGTATATCATTCTATAAGCACATAGGCATAATCAACATCATCTATAGGTCACCGTATTCACTACTATAATATCATCAATATAGCCATCATAAGACTCACATAACCAAGTAGGAAGAATAATGCATCAATCCTAAGACTACACATATAAGGACATAGTCATAGTGTAACATGATCACCTAATGTCAATAGAAGAACACATACTTTCACATTACTCACATGTAGATAGATATGATCATACTTCACATAAATTGACTACAAAAACTATCACAATATATCAAGTAATGCCGACAAGGCCATGATTTATCATAATTCATAAAGTAACGCTGACGAGGCACATCATTCACAAGTAAAGCACATAGCACCGCCACCAAAAGTGGACCATACAAATCACAACATAATGAAAGACTTAAAGTACATAATATAACTAAATTAGGGCAGAGTACCACCAATCCACTCTCAGCACTTTAATCCATAGCTAAATCGTCCTACACAATAACCAAAGGCCCTTACCCATGGCCATGACACCAATTCAATTCAATACTTACAATAGACAATTAATCAAAAATCATACAACATGGATTTATGAATATAGGGAAGCATACTAACAATTCTAACATGATTCTATCATTATTCAGTAGCCCGAATCAAACTACATAAGAATTCAATATCATTAAAACATAATCAAGTCACCCACAAAGTAGTCAAAAAGTAGGGTTCATGAATTACATGAGTTTTCACATCCGAGGAGCACCCCCGGAAGTAACATGGCGTACTTGACCTCTCAGAAATCTTATACAAGCCCATAGTTATCATTCATCGCATTGACATAGTAAATTAAGCGGAAAATTTAAAACTTTCTTAGCACATCATATTCAAGAACATTAGTTCATATATATATAACATAAGTCATAATACATATATAGACCTTAAGTCTCTTTGCCATCTTAGACTCAACAACATTAGAGTACATTAGCGACACGGACCTTAAGACACATTAATCACTATACAATATTTAAACACTTTACAGTAAAGACATAAGTAGGAGATCCTTGAACTTAAGGATTCCTTTCATTGAGCTTGGGAATAACCTATCAAGCTCTTCACCATTCAAGACATACTTTATGCATCTATAACCTACACTTTGTGTAAAAAGTAGAGAAGAATGAAATTAGCACAAGAATGTACTAAGTATGGCAACCATGCAAAAAACATGCATTTAAAGGGGACATTTTCTTTGAAATCTTACTTCATTCTATTTTGAGTAAATCTTCATAAAAACTTTGAACAATGGCATTAATATCATTCACATACTTCATATATACATAATCAAAGTCCAAACAACATATAAAATCACATATGGAATTTATGCCATATTTGAAGTCACTTTACAGTGAGCTCTCTTACCTTAACAGTGAACTTCTTTTAATCCATTAACGTCCCAAGTAACCATTTAGTGATACTTGGTGTAATGAATCACCTTAGGACCACAAGGAAAACCATGCATACAACTTACAAAAGCCAACACATATCATCATAGAAGTATGACCCTTTACAAGACACATTTAAGTCAAGACCATAAGGCATTACACTGAACTATGTCCATTTACACATATTTTTACTTCTTTTCATATTCATCATTATAAGACATTGTTTATGACCCAAATCTTAGCCTACTAGTGCAATGTACATGTGAAGCCCCCATAACCTCACACATACTTAGTAAACTATTCATGAGACCACAAACCTTAACATAAAATTCATACATCCTCATAACAAGTAATGACAACTTAATTCATGTCAATACAAGACCTTCATCATATAGTCATTTAGACCAACATAATGCACATAAGGATAGATCACATCATCTAGATTCATACCATGCACATCTTCATTACAAGTAGACACATACTACCATACCATGCATAAAGACGTATTCATAACCATACACCTTAGAACACCTTCTTAGAACTTCCTAAGGATCTACTTGTGCAATGTCTAGATGGGATCATTACTTCCACCTATCCTAAGAAACCTCCCTTAAGTCATCCTAGTTAGGGTCCTAACCATTTACTTCCATTGTCCATTTTACTTTAGGGAAACTATAGCCTTAACTGACACTAAGACCATGGGTTCTAAACAAGGAATTTGGTGTTGTACAGCCTTAAGACCATGGGTTCTAAACAAGGAATTTGGTGTTGTACAGCCTTAAGACCATGGGTTCTAAACAAGGAATTTGGTGTTGTACAGCCTTACACCAAGGGAAGGTGTTCCTACCTAGCCAAGGTAGAACATTAACACATGCTAGCATATTAGGTGATATCACTTGCTAGATCCTATGTGGCAAGCATAGTTTATGGAACTTGGGGGCAATCATGGAAATATCACTCTACACCCTTTTTAAGTTATGAGGCTATTCAACCTATGAGGACCGTAGTGAACCCTACCTCCCCTATTTGTGAAAGTGTCACTCCCTAACATGAGAACCGTAGTGAACCCTACCTTCCCTATGTTGGAAAGTGTCACCCCCTCATCTAGAAGTTCACTCGGTGCTAAGCTAAGTTCCCTTTATTGAAAAAGCCTTTATTATCATTTCTTTATAAAACATAGGTTAAGGAGAGTCATCCCCTCATATGCTTAACTCATAGGTCATAGATGAGAGTTCATCAACCTAATTCATGTGAGTAACCCTTTCACATGGAGATAGCATATGTATTAGCACTATCTAGTTAAGGAAACACTTGATCACACCTTTCAAGGCTCCTTTATTGACTATACCATCATTCATGTGTGTGTGTGTATACATATATGTGAGCAAACCTTTCACATAACACATTAAGACCACACATGACCATGCATTCATATTCATGCACATAGAAACCCAACCTAGGAACTATCCTATCAAGGTACACATGTACAATACATAGACAAGGTCCCATACCTTTGACCATACTAGTACACCTATCAAGTCATCCTAGTAAGGAAATACATAACAGACTTCACATACATATACTTTACATGCATAGTAGTAGACACTAGTGAATATGAGAACAACCTTTCATTAGACAATATGAACATTTACTACATTTTAAGCATGCATAATGTGTGAGTGAGTGTGTACATTGGTCAACATGATCACATAATGGATATCAACAACCCATTGAGGCAGCCACCCTCTTAGACCACATTACACGTTTTAGTATAGACCACACAACACGATTTATCATAGGAGACAATACAATCTTCATATTATACTTTAAGGCTCCTAACATTAGCTATTAACACATTCACATATGGGTACATGGGTAGGGGTCATCAATCTTTAACAATTCATTAATGGAAGCACCTACACATGGTATTACATAAACCTTTACATGCTCATAACTATAGTAACATAACCTAGATTCACAACTCAAGTAGAAGACTAGGCACAAGTTACACATAAGGTGATCATCATAACCACTCATTCATATAATCGTCAAATTGCCTTCAAGACCATGGTAAACACATATTTAATGACATAAAGTAAACACCGCCACCATAAGTGGACCATGCCACACAATACCATAAAGGGCTTTATCAACTACATTAATATAGAAAAGTAGAGGGATGTGCCATTTTTACCAATTCATCAAACTTTGATCATCATTGATCAACACTCCTTTCTCATCATTTATACATTATAGATCAGTAGCTATAAGTTCTTAAATCATAAACGAAATCGTGTACAAGTCGTCACAAGAGCATGATTTAACTAGTGCACTATATAACATATATGGTAGGAAGTACAGAGTTATAGATCATCGAGTAACTTCCCTAGTTTTGCTCATCAATCATAATGTATAAATAATATACATCTAGGGAAGTAGTCAAATAGATATAAATCAAATCTAAATCATGCTTCATCTACCCTAGAATTAAGATCACCTAATGTTCATTACAACATTCAAATTGTAGGCTAGAAGAACCTAGATCAATTCATGCCAACACTCCTTTTCTTTGATCATCAAGAATTAATACCCAAAATTCATTAATATGATCTATACAAGGCAGTAGTTGAGGACAATATAATCTACACGAAATCCTACTACCATTGCTATAACCTCTAGATCACAGTGAACATGCTAGATTAGACATCAATGGAAAGTAGAAGAATATAGGCTAATCAAACCTTGAACCCATGAATCACATATATATAACTCAACAATAATATCCAAGTGAGAAATTAGGTACAATTATCCTTACACAATTTAATTCCACATTCATGCATAATAAGGTCCATGTTACAGTGAAGGCCATGCTTAACATTAAATAAGACGTATAGATTACATTCTTTAAGTATCAATCCATATTGATCCAATATCACGTAATGCATCATCAATACACATTCTAAACAGTAGATCTAAGCATATTAACATAGTTGAATCACAAATCGACATGCATAAGATCAAGATCATAAAGCCATACATATACTAAAATCGAGTTTGTGAAAGAGCATGGGTTCATCATGCAATTGGATTGAAAACCACGTTCAAATCAGTAAATAATCACTAAAACATTCATATTATGTCTTTGAAATCAATTTATGATAGCACTCATGGCTAGATTGAAGAAGAAGATATTTTATCATAAAATCTCTTTTGAAACTTTGAGATTAATTCTCTAGATGGAAGGATAACTAGAGATGAAGGATCACCATACCTTTATATTCATGAAAACATTTGAAACTTGATGAATCATCCATGGAAATCAGAGCTCCAAGCTGTTCTTGAGCTTCACCAACAATGGTGGTTTCTAGGGAGAATATTCTTGGAGGGAAAGGTTTCTTTCGTCAGAAGAGGTTGGGAATGGGAGGTTCACGTGTTTGATGACTTATATACACCCAAAAAATAGGTAAATAAATCAATTAGAGTCATTTTATGACGTGGGGTGAATTTCCCATTCACCCCTTTTACTAAAACAGTACGCATGTAGCAGGTGCAGGCCACCATCGATGAACCTATCGACTGGCCGTTGTTCAATTGATGGGCCATCCTTTGGCTTTCGTCGATTGGTCCTTGGCCAATATGTGGGTTGAGACCTTCCCAAGATAAGTTTAAAACGATGAGACCTCACCTACGGGCTGTTGGTTGACCAACTGGCCGTTGTTTGGTTCGTCGATTGACACTGCCAAGGCAATGTCTCGACCTGCCTTGGGTCCTTCTTATGGGCCCTTTTGCGTGGCCCTTTTGAAGTCATACCTGGACGTTTCTCACGTAAATACAACCCTTAACAAGTTTAGACCTACCACATGAGTTTCACCCAAATCAAATACACGTAACTTGTCCAAACATACAAGGCCCCATCAAGACGCATATTAACGTCTCAAGGGCTAACTTTTGAAAGTCTTAGACGTTCTTGGACGTTTGACCTCCAAACTTCACGAAACTTTATATAATATCATTAAAAATAATTATAACTCATTATAAGACTTCATAAGCTCATTTCATACAATTTTAAGCATGCATAGACACATAAGGCACATAGGTGACTAATCGTCGAACGTTTTGGTTGACCCTTGACGTTTGACTTCCAAATCACCTCAAACTTTATACATTGCCTCTAATCCATATTATGAATAATTTTAGGACATTATAACCTTAAGACAACTGTGTTATTCTCTAGACACCCTAACTCAGTTTGGGGGTGTTACATGGGTTCATAGAGTAATTAAGTTAAAACCATAAAATTAACATCAATTCAATCAATATATAATGATTCAAAACGTTTTATGCAAGAACCCATGGATATATATCAAAATTGGACAAGTTCATAGTTGAAAGACTTTGGAAATCACTTTGAAGTTTGGATCCTTGAAGAAAAGAGATTCAAGGATGAACATCCATACCTCAATTTATTATAGACCACGAATTTGATGAAGAATTGATGAAGAATCACCAACCAATATTCAATCCAAGCTCTGTCTTGAGTTTTGACTTCAATGGAGTTTTAGCGAGTTTTTTTTTTTCCAGAGATTTTGGGTTTTGATTTGTAATAATGAATTCATCTAGGTGTTTATGACTTATAAACCCACTTGAAATACCCAAAACACCATTAGGTAACCACCCAAACATTTATTTGAGCGTGGGGTGAATTTACCAATTCACACCTTCACTTAACAGTGAGCCTGCGCAGGTTGCAAACCCAAACGATGCCTGCCCACCTACGCCCCATCACCCAACCAACGGACTATCCTGCTGGTCCGAGGTTTGGGTCAAAGGCTAGAATTTGGAAGCCTATGCTCCCACAACTAAGTCCCCATCAACTCCCGCCACCTACGGGGCATCGACCAGCCTACTAGGCGTCGATTGCCTCCGTAGGTGGGACTGCCTTAGGCAGTTTTGGCAATCAAGATGGGTCCTTCCTCAAGGACTCTTGGTTGGTCCTTGGGGACTTTTGACTGAACGTTTTAAACCCAAATATGTTTGTATACGAGTTTATGACCTCTCACATCAATTTAATCCAAAATGAACACGTAAAACTTGATGAAACATACTATGACACACAAGGTCATTTCAAGACAAACATTTCGAACGTCATGGACGTTCTATGACGTTTGACCTTCAAACTTCATGAAACTTTAACCACTGCCTCCTAACGTCATTATAACCCATTTTAGTACTTCAAAACATTAAGAAACAAGTGTTAGTATCTCGTTTCACCTAAATCATTATAAGGTGTTACAATAAGATATACAATAAAGTCTTAATAGGGATGTCTCATATTAAACCATCTAAAAGGAATATAACGATAAGGTGATAGTCCTTAAACAAATGTATAAATGCCACTTAGGTCTTAGAAGAATATCTTGAAACAACAAGAGTGATATGATTGTCTTTAGACTATAACAATGTAACATAGCTAGAGGAGAAGAGGCATCATCCTCGGAACTTGAGGACATACCCATACTTGGAGAAATGATCCAAGCCTTCCTTGAAAAGTGGTCATGAACCCTTCAATGACCGAAACCAAAATGTTGGGATAAAGTGGAGAAATAGGGGTTAGCATATCACTTGTACTAAGTATGGAAACATATGCATACACAACATAGAAATCATGCTAAAAAGAGACATTTGATAAAACCAGGCCAACTTACTTTGATAAGCTTTATGTATGATCAAGAAACACATATATAAGATAATAATCATGTATCTATTAAGACAATAGCATATTCAACACAAGACCAACATCATCAAGTTAAGCCAAGTCAACATATATACAACATAATAGAAATCATAGCCAATGCAATTCTACCATCATTTTATAACTAGAAAGCATGTTCATGAAATCTAACATTATAACATAAGTGACACCCTTACCCATAACCCTTCACCAAGCGTACTAGTACAATGGTCAAGTGAAGCCCCATAACTCCACCCAACCAAGCAAACTAACAAAAGGATCATGAATAATGTGTAACTTTACATAACATAGCATTATAAGCATTCATCCTCATATTTAGCAATATATACCATTAACATGAAGAACCAACATAAGCATAACATTTATTTCATAAGAGAATAAAATATAAGAATATCCTTCTAATGCTTCCCTCAAGGCTAACTATTGCAATGTATAAGTAGAGTCCTATACTCCTACCTAGACTAAGTCAAACCCCTTAGGTCATCCTAGTTAGAGTTCACTTTATTACTTCATTTACCATTCGGAACATCTTGCCTTAACCGACATAGACCATATGATCTAATGTGGAATCCGGTATCATAGAACTCTACACCGAAAGAAGGTGGACTACTTGCCAAGATAGTACCAAAACATGAACATAGCATATATGTGGATCCACTAGCTAGTATTCCTATGGGGGAACCATATTTCAAGAACTAGGATATGTGTTTGGGACTCTCTTTAAGCTACATGCATTATAGTCTCCAATCTCATGAGTACAATGGTGAACCTACCTTCCCTATGTGGGAAGGGACACTCCTCACTACTAGTTCACTCGTTGCTAAGCTAGAGTCCTTTTTGAAATGTCTTTCTTTAATAATCATAACTTAGTTTAGGTCATAGGAGAGTACGCCTTATATAGTCACAGTCTTTATCTCAATAGGAATTGCATGAGAACATCCTTTGAATGGAACCCTCACATGTGAGATTAACAATTTAACATCATCATATTATATTAAGGCACATAGGTACTTCATGACCAACCTTATATTATTACATCCTAACATAATCTCACAATATACAAAATCAAGAAATTTTAATTGCATCATCGTACCAACACCTACCTAATTCAATCATAAGGTATACTTCAATTTAACTTCATCACTAAGTACAAACCACCATATTTGAAGTAAAGGTTTAAGATAAAAAAGACTTACCCAATGTCCTTCACAAGCCATCATCCAAGGTTTTACCATCAACCATCCAATTCAACCCTACAATGGGTTTAATATCATCAAACAATAGTAAATAACACAATAATGAAGTCCATTGCATCACTACAACTCAATTCAACACTAGTTCATAACCTAGGGTTAAGGACTTGGGTCAATTTCATGATCTATTCGACATACTAGGTTAACCCATCAAGAACTAGCATAACTGAGTCATAATAAATCATAATATAAACATCATAATCAAAAGAAATCATAGTCAATTCAATTTAGAAGATCAAATTCGTATTAGAAAGAAACCCATATGAAAATCATATTTTGAGAACCAATTTTGGAAGAACCCTTTGGGGAAAGGAATCCCAAAGGAAGAGTTCCCATACCTTGGTATTTTAGAAGAATGATGGAGGTAAATTGACTTCTTGATGCCCAAAATACCTTGACCTTGTTCTCCAATGGAGTTCTTCTTTTTGTGGGAGAGAAAGAAGAGAGAAGGAAGAGCAATTGTGTTTGGGAAATTGTGGGAGTTAGGTTAGTTTAATTAGGCTTAGGTCTTTATATAATTCCTTAACTAAATTAAATAGACCTCCCATAATCCCTAATTAACCCAATAAACAACTAACTAATTAAATGAAACTATTTAAAACATAACAGTGAAACTCAAGCCTGACCTACGAGACCCCGACCTATGGGCCGTAGGTTAGTCGACGGTGCCTTGGACCAACCATTCTGCAAAACTGTCGTTTGATTAAGAGAGTTGACAAAATGTCTTTTTAGGAAAATGGTTAAGTGACCATCGACGGATGCAATCGATACCCTGTCGATTGGCCCATGCCTCTCCGCCTGCAACCGTCTATGGCTATTGTCCAATGACAGCTTACTAGCCCAAATGAAAGGGTCCTCCTCAACGACCCTTTGGGTGGTCCATGGGGAGTCTTACCGGAAGTTTCGACCCTAAACCTATTCTTATACGCGTTAGATACCTTACAACCAAATTCTATCAAATTCCGACTCCTAAAACCTTGTCAAATAGACTAAAGCACACAATCACCTCTTGCACTAGTCTCTGGATGTCATGGACGTTTCTTGACGTCTTAACTCAAAAACTTCCTAAATGACTTTTATACACTATTATTGACCTTAAAACAGACTTTCGGAGTGTTACATTATTCCCCCTTAGGAACATTCGTCCCTGAATGACACAAAATCTTTTGAAGTGAGAAGATAAACTCAATAATAGCAGCCCAACCAACAACAAACATAATGAACATGAGTTACAACTCAAATTATCATAACCACATGGCATCTACACATAGCAATTCAATACTTCTAATACTACTCATAAGAGCTTAAAATCACTACATGAGGAATTTCCTTCTCACAACAACATGAGCTCAACATATCATCAAAGAGTCAATTATGAAAACATTCAACCTATCAACATTACCAATATTATTTTATAAAGGCAACAACATACCAAGTACACAATAAGCGCAAAACAAGCAAAAGAACATTTTTCGATGACACTTCGTTTTAGCAAAAAACCTTTTACCATAATATGCATATCTTTTCTAAACAAGTCAAATTCAAATTAACTCATTAATTTATTATTAGGAACAACTAACCTTAATTATCAAAAAGATGAGGATAATGGTACTTCATGTCGGCCTAGGCCTCCCATGTTGCTTCCTCAACTAGGTGGTTTCTTCATAGAACTTTTACGAAGGCCACCTCTTTGTTCCTTAATTTCTACATTTGCTGATCAAGGATTTTCATCGGACCTCTTCATAGGAGAGGTTCTCATCCACATCAAGACCCTCAATAGGAATAATGGACTTGGGATCACTGATGCACTTCTTAAGAATGGAGACATGGAACACCAGATGAACCGAAGCTAGTTCACTAGTTAATCTCAACTCGTATGCAACATTGCCAACCCTTTGCAAAATTTCATAGTGACCTACATAACGAGGACTCAACTTTCCTTTCTTGCCAAATCTCATCACCCCTTTCATGGGTGAAATTTTTAGATACACTTTCACCTTCTTCAAATTCAAGCTCTCTTATTCTATTGTCGGCATAAGACTTTTGCTGACTATAGTCCGTCTTCAACCTATCCCTTATGACACGAATTTCTTCCAAAGCCTCATATACAAATTAGGGATCAAGAAGTGAAAGCTCACCAACTTCAATCCATCCAACCGGAGATCTACATCTCCTACCATACAAAGCTTTAAGAGGAGCCATGGATATAATGGAATGATAACTATTATTATTAGAGAACTCAACCAAAAACAAATGTTCATCCCAATTTCCATTGATGTCGATCACACAATCTCTAAGCATATCCTCAAGGGTTTGAATAGTATGCTCCGCTTGACCATCCGTTTGAGGTTGAAAAATGGTACTTAACTTCACCTTTGTACCCAATACTTTTTGGAATGACCTCCAAAACCTAGATGTGAATTCTGCACCCCTATCAGATATGATGGATAACGGAATACCATGAAGACACACAATCTCATCTATGAAGATCTTCACATAATCATCCGCCGAGTAAGTGGAATTGATTTGAATTAAATGAGCGGACTTTGTCAATCTATATACATCTACCCATATAGAGTCATTTTGCCTCCTAGTCCGAGGCAAACCCACTACGAAGTCCATATTAATCTCTTCCCACTTTCAAGTGGGAACTTGCATTTCTTGGAGTAAGCCACCGGGCTTTTAGTGCTCGACTTTCACTTGTTGGCAATTCGGACACTTGTTAATAGATTCCGCTATGTCCTTTTTAAGCCATCCAACCAAAACACTTCTCTAAGGTCATGATACATCTTAGTAGAACCCAGATGAATAGAGTAACGGGAACCATGAGCTTCCTCGAGAATCCGGTTTCTCAAATCATCAACATTGGAAACACACAACCTTTCTTGATACCTCAAAACACCATCCCCCCTAAGGAGAAGGACTCATTAAGCTTACCAAGAACCAATTTCTTCAAATCCATCAATGATTGATCAAGGTGTTTCTTAGACTTCACCTCAACCACCAAAGACGATTCGAGTTATGATGGACCGTAAAACCACCATTTGGGGAATCTTCCAATATAACACCCAATTGAGTGAACCTATGAACATCTTTCACTAGGTCTTTCTTGTCTTCTTCTACATGAGACACACTACCCATGGTCATACGACTTAGAGCATCTACCACCACATTGGCCTTGCCGGGGTGGTAGAGAACACTCATGTCGTAATCCTTCAATAATTCAACCATCTTCTTTGGAGGAGATTTAACTCCTTTTGAGTAAACACATATTGAAGACTCTTATGGTCAGTATACATGCCAAAATGAACCCCATAAAGATAATTCCTCCATATTTTCAAGGCAAATACCACGACCGCTAACTCAATATCATGAGTTGGATAATTTTTGTCATGCACCTTAAGTTGTCTGGGGGCATATGCTACTACTTTCCCATATTGCATAAGCACACACCTCAAGCCCACTCGGGATGTATCACAATATACAATGAAGCCCTTGGTACCCTCTGGTGAAGTCAACACCGGAGCAGAGGTAAGCCTATCTTTCAAGATTTGGAAGCTATTTTCAGATACCTCCGACCACTCAAATCTCACTCTTTTTTGGGTCAAGGTAGTCAAAAAAGAAGCAATGGATGCAAAACCATCCACAAGCCTCCGATAGTATCCCGCTAGACCCAAGAAACTCCTAATGTCGATTGGAGTCAATGGTCTCGGCCAATTCTTCACCGCTTTAGTTTTCATTGGATCAACTTTAACTTCCTCATTAGAGATAATATGACCAAGAAACTCCACCGACCTCAACAAAAACTCACATTTCCTGTACTTTGCAAATAGTTGGTTTTCCTTAAGCACTTGTAAAACCACTCTCAAATGGTCCATGTGTTCACCTTTATTTTTCGAATATACCAAGATAACGTCAATGAAGACAATGACAAATGAATCTAGGTAACTTTGAAATACCCTATTCATTAGGTCCATAAATGCCTCTGGGGAATTACTGAAACCAAAGGACATTACTAAGAACTCATAATGACCATATCTAGTTTGAAATGCCGTTTTTAGTATATCTTCACCTCTCACCCTAAGTTGGTGGTACCCTGATCTCAAGTTAATCTTTAAAAAGTAGCTTGCCCCTTGGAGTTGATCAAACAAGTTGTCAATCCGAGGGAGAGGATACTTATTATTAATAGTGACTTTATTGAGTTGGCGATAAATCAATGCACATTCTAAGGGACCTATCCTTCTTATTCACAAACAATACCGGAGCACCCCATGGAGAAATACTAGGTCTAATGAAGCCTTTGTCTAGTAAGACCTTGAGTTGAGCCTTCAACTCTTCAATTCGGCTGGAGCCATCCGATAAGGAGGAACTGAAATGGGGTTGGTATCCGGTAGTTAGTCAATACCAAAATCAATTTCCCATTCGGGGGGACTAACTCATGGGAGGATTTTCGATGTCAAAATCTTTGACTCTTACAATATGGTATAAACACCCTTTGGATATCATTTTACAAGCCTTAAGACAAGAGATGATACGTCCTCTAGGAATAGAATTTCCCCCCTTCCACTCTAAGATGGGTTTATTTGGAAAATTGAACTTGAAAATTCTTGTTCTACAATCAATAGAAGCAAAGCAATCATATAACCAATCATTCCCAAAGTGACATCAAAATCGACCATATCAAGTTCTACTAATTCAACATGAGTAACTCTATTGGACAACATTATAGGACAATTTCTATATACCATGTTTGTAACATCTAACTCACCTATCGGGATAGTTATCATAAAAAGGTTCAATTAGAATGTCGGGAAAAATATCAAACTTTCTAGATATCAAGGGAGTAACAAAAGGTAATGTATCACCCGGATCAAGTAAAGCAGAAATATCAATAGAGAAGACTTGTAACATACTGGTCACAGCATTGGGAGAACTCTCTTGTTCACCCCTAGAGCGAAGTGCATAGAAGCAATTCTTTTCTTGGAGCATCAATATTAGAACAACTAGTTTGAGCTTGCCCACTTCCTTTGTCGTGCCCCTTCAAATTAGGACAATCCCTACCCTTGTGGACACTCTTGCCACATCAAAGCAATTGTCCATCCCAACGAGGCAATCACCATAATGTTTCTTGCCACACTTTTCACAAGTTGGTTTCTTGCTTGGTGAGATTGTACCTATTCCCTTTTGAGACTAAGGGTTAGACACCCTATAATCACGAGATTTGGGGAACTTGGAAGGAACTTGGTTAAAAACCTGTTTTAGACCTAGGCTTGTCTTGAATTTCAAGCCTACCCTTAGAAGAACCACCTTTATATGACCTTGCCTTCTTCGCCTCGCTATTCTTTCTCCTTAGCCTACTTTCTTCCACTTGTTGAGCATAGACTATGAGACAAGAAATATTCATATTATCATGTAGCATAGACGAACAACATTCTTCTACTAAGTCTTGGGACACCCCATAAGAAAATGACTCATCTCATCCCTTGGGTTAGACACCAAGAATGTAGCATACTTGGACAATTTAGTAAATTTAAGGAATAGTCAAGTACACTCATACCTCCTTGACGAAGGTTGATGTATTCTTCCACCTTGGCTTTCCTCAACTCTAAGAAAGAACCAATCAAGGAAAGCCTTTTTGAAGATCTCCCAAGTCACCGGACCACCTCTTAGTGCCGTATTATCCCTCCATTGTATGTACCAAGTTTGAGCCACATCTTTGAGTTGATAGGCCGCCAACTCGCCTTCTCCATTGAGGTCACACCATATCATAAATAATCTTGTAGACCTCATCGATGAAATATTCAGGGTCCTCATCCGACCTCAAACCGAAGAACATAAGTGGGTTCATTCTAGTAAAGTCCCTCAAATGAGTAGCCATAGTGTTAGCATGTTGAGGCACTTGGGATCCAACCTCCCTATTCAGTTTGGCCGTCATAGCTTGAACTTGATAAGTGACTGCGTTATCTTGAGAGTTCATGACTTGGGCAAAATTGAGAAAAGCTACCCTTATCTCTCCATCGGTCATCGGTGGAGGAACAACCGGAACTTGATCACTTATAGCAACTTCTTCAAGTGGAGGCAATTGGCTGTCTTGTGAAGACACTTGGTTGTCATGAGCCCTTACATTAGCCATCTCTTCCTCGGACCTTCTAGCAGCTTCTTTTTGAGTATTCATACCTATAACCACGATAAAAGGTTTAGGTGAAAGCACATAATAAGACTCTAGAGGCACGACATAGGAATGCAAGAAGAGGACAGTTTCCTAAGCATCACATAATCTCTCATTCATAAGTGTGGCACACTTCACAATTATGAATAAGAATCTACATAGACGTGGTTCAACGAGACATCGACCCTTAAAATATTCAACCTCATGCTCTGATACCAAGTTTGTCACATTCGGGGATAACCCCCTAGATGTAACCGACGTTGTCCTCCTCAGAGAGGACTAAGACTAGCCTCTTAGCATTCGTCATACATTCATAGGTTAAAAGTGCAGAAAATTAAAACTTTTCATCTATATCTACTTCATGAGGTTTACATAGACCTCTCGCTTACACATAATATATTCATAGCGAATTTACTTAGACTCCTCGTCTCAGAAGATTATATAGTATTCTAATTGTATATCACATATATATAAGATACACAATATAGTCTTAATAGGGATGTCTCATATTAAACCATCTAAATGGAATAGAACAATATGGGCATAACCCTTACACAAATATATAAATGCCACTTATGGCTTACAACAATATCTTGAAACAACAAGAGAGAAATGATCCTCTTTAGACTATAATAGTGTAACATAGCTAGAGTGAGAAAAGGCATCATCCTCGGAACTTGAGAACATACACATAGCTAGAGTGAGAACTGGCATCATCCTCGGAACTTGAGGACATACCCACACTTTGAGAAATGATCAAAGTCTTCCTTGCAAAGTGGTCACGAACCCTTCAACGACTTGAACCTAAAATATTGGGGAAAAAGAGAGAAATAGGGGTTAGCACATCACTTCTACTAAGTATGCAAACATATGAACACACAGCATAGATATCATACTAAAAAGGGATATTTGATAAAACCATGCCAAGTTACAATAAAAAGCTTTATGCATGATCAAGAAATAGATATAAGACAATAATCATGTATCTATTAAGCTAATAGCATATTCGACACAAGGCCAATATCATCACGTTAAGCCAAGTCTACGTATATATAGCATAACAATATTCATAGCCAATGCAACTCTACCATCATTTATAATGACAAAGCATGTTCATGAGTTCTAACATTATAACATAAGTGACACCCTTACCCATAAACCTTCACCAAGCCTACTAGTGAAATGGTCAAGTGAATCCCCATAACTCCACCCAACCAAGCAAACTAACCAAAGAATCATGAATAATGTGTAACTTCACATACATAACATTATAAGTATTCATCCTCATATATAACAATATATACCATTAACATGAAAAACCAACAAAAGCATAAAACTTATTTCATAAGAGCACAAAACATAAAAATTTCCTTCTAAGACTTCCATCAAGGCTAACTAGTGCAATGTATATGTAGAGTCTCATCCCCCTACCTAGACAAAGTCAAACCCCTTAGGTCATCCTAGTTAGAGTTCACTTTATTATTTCATTTTACTTTTGGGAAAATCTTGCCTTAACCGACATAGACCACATGAGCTAATGTGGAATCCAGTGTCATGGAACCCTACATTCAAATAAGGTGGAGTACTTGCCAAGGTAGTACCAAAACATGAACATAGCATCTATGTGAATCCACTAACTAGTATTCCTATGGGGGCAACGTAGTTCAAGAACTAGGAGATGTGTTTGGGACCCTCTTTACGCTACATGCATTATAGTCTCCAATATCATGAGTACAATAGCGAACCTACCTTCCCTATATGGGAAGGGACACTCCTCACTACTAGTTCACTCGGTGCTAAGCTAGAGTCCCTTTTGAAATGTCTTTCTTTAATAATCATAACTTAGTTTAGGTCATAGGAGACTACTCCTTTGTAACATTCCAGAAAATGTACTTGTCTAGTGAAGAGTCTATTAGGTTTTAAGAATATGTATTGGGGTACATAGGCATCCCAAAGCCCAATATTGAGTAATATTGGGAATGTTAGAGAATATTGGCTTAAGGGTGTTAGCCAATTTCTATGTATTAACAAGTAACTTAAAATACACTTTGATGTTCAAATGCTCCAATCCAAGCTTGTTTAGGAATTGTACCTACAATGAAGACCCTAAGCTAAATTGTTTAATTTCATCGCTTACACACATTAGGTACTAGGCATCCAAGTGTCAAGCCTAAGTACCATAGCACATGATAATTTAAAATGATCATGTAGATTAAGCAGTGCCCAAGGACATAGTGAGGATCCTTGGGGACAAGAAGTGAACTTTCCAAGTGCAACTACAGAGTGCACGGTTAGGAAAGTGCACAGCAACACATGTGAAAGCACATGTGTTATCGGCAAGGGACCAAGCGACAAGCCCAACCGAGTCGGTTAGGGCGGTTAGGGGGCAGGCGCGCGTCGGGTCAAGCCACGTGGGGCCAAGCTTCCTAACCAATCCTAGGATCTAACTAACTCACCTAAATAGCTAACTACCTAGGACTAACTAAAATGAACTAACTAGTGTTCCCGAAAACCTACTACCTAACTGGGTGACACTAGCCGAGTAGCTAACTAAAGAAACATCCTAGTACCTAACCTAGGATGATCCAAAGGGGTTAGTTATGGTCCTAGTGACTTAGGGGTACTTTAGTAATTAACCTAGGACACTTAATTAATTAAATTAGCAACTTAATTAATTAATTAATTTATAATCAAGATCAAACCCGAGACCCTTAGCAATTTTCAGAATTTGGCTAAGTCAAATGCTCTCCTATTTTAGTCAATTTAGGAGGGGCATTTTGGTAATTATCTAATTGATTTATTTAATTTAGTCATTTAGCCTAAGTTGAATTAGCCAATATTCAGTTCCTAAGACTTAGACTCACGTTTAACCAGTAGAAACCTACGACTGAAAAATAGTGAGAAAACGTAGGAAAAACCTTAGGCGATTTCAAGGTAATTCTTCAATATTCTCGTGCAAAGAACAGGGTGATCTTGGTAGATTTAATTCTACAGTAAGGTATGGGTTTTTGTCTCTTGGATTCCTTTCCCCAGGAGTCTTTTCAAACGTTTTGAATTTAAGAAAACCAAAACTAGGGTTGTTCCCAATGAAATTGTTGAACGTTAATCTCCCTAGTTCTCCCTATTTTGGATTCTAGTAGTAAGTATAATGTAAATCTCGAGCATGTTGTTGGTATGTGGTGCTAACTGATCATTATGTGTAGGTTTCTGTGATTTATAATGTTGAATGAGACCTATATGTTAGATTAGTATGATTAGAGTATTATTTACATAAGATAAGATATGTTGTAATGCCTAATAGTGTTCGAGAAGATAAAATTGTTATAAGCCGTTTATGAAATTCAGTTTATTGTTAAAAGGAATGAAAGTTTCGATTACTGTGTGTGTTTACAGTAGATATGTTTGTAAGTGTTTGGAATGCAATGTTTCCAAGAAGAAATAGGAATGAGAATCAAAGATAGTTAATGAATCTTCAATGCCAAATCAACGTACTGAATTGTTCTTATAGGCTAATCAAATGCTAAAAATTGGCTGCTCAAAATGATGAGATTACAATAATATATCCATGAAGTTAATTGACTTGGCTAGTGATAATATCATAGTTTGATTTTATGCCAACAAATTGGCTAGCAATATTATGTCCAAGATATTAATAGAATTGGCTAATGATTAAGTCATACCAATCTTAACTCAATGAACTCATAACTTAGGGTATTCCAATGATTCGGACAAGTCCCAACATACCCTATCTAAATGAACTTGTGAACATAGTAGTAAATTGAATAAGTCCTTACAACTTTCATAAAAAATTGTACAAGACTACCAAATAACATTGAACAAGATAAGGTGAGTAATGAAATAACCAAAAGCTTATGAGTTATGTAATTGACCAGAATGGGGTGTTAAAGGAAGTGAGACAAGTCTCACTTGCACCTAAAAAATTATGTCAAAGATACTCACATAGGAGGGTGTTAGAAATCGTGAGACAAGTCTCACTCACACCATGATGATAATATAAGATTTAATTTCACAATTCATCAAGTAAAGAAAGGGATGACAAGTCATCCATTGAGCTAAGTATACCTCATACTAGAAGCAAGCTTCTACAATGTTTGAGTCAACTCTAAAAGTTGTAAAGTATAATAAGTCTGAGTTAAGCACCAATAGACTAGCAATGAGCTTGTTCCAGCACATGTAAGCCTCATGAGACGAGATTACCACCAAGGTGGATCAGGGACTCCAAGGTCTCCTAGTCTTTGAACTATGTCTCCAGCATAGGTTACTAGCTAGTGGATCCACCTAAGAAAGCTAGGGAGTATTCAGTTTCACCTTGGCCGGTGAACCACCTCTTTTTGGTGTGGGGAAGACATTGGATTTAATGTTAGCTCACATGATCTATGTCGGTTAAATGCTCAAGAAAGTATTCGGTTTCACTTTAGCTGGTGAACCACCTCTTTTTGGTGTGGGAAAGACACTGGATTTCATGTTAGCTCACATGATCTATGTCGATTAAATGGTAAAGATTTCTTTAATAAAGTAAGTAAGAAAGAATGTAGCATGTTCAAAGTGAACAGCAGATCAAGGAATACGAAATGTAAGTTCAAGGTGAACTAAGTAAGCAAAAGCATGAGAATATCAAATCATCAATGTTTGATAAGAATGAAATTTAAACAGTTATTGGTTTATGCCAATATTGGAGTATGAATATATGCCCCAGTATCTATATATTATGCAAATAATCAAAATAATGGGCATAGCCAATAAAGATTGGCTTATAAAGACTTCATGCCCAATTTAACAAGAATGAAAAAGAAAAACTTGTAAGTAGGGTAGCCAAATCATTTCCTTAGTCTTTTTTATTACTTAGTTGATTCATTGTAGGTATGGGACTACAATGAATCTACACTCGTAAGTAAAACATAGGATAAAAGGAGATCATTGAACTACACAACAAGAAAGAAAAGACTAAGAAATAAACTAAGGCTGGGAAAGAGAGCTCTCGGCCTAAGAGGAGAAAAATTATTAACTTTTGCTTGAGTTGTTCTAAAATTATGTTCATGATTTCAAGGTCTTATGTTCATATAGAAAATGAGTTGTGTGCTTTAAATGCATGAAAATATGTCATATTCATAGCATGATTCACAAATAACGAATGAGGAAAGTGAAGTGACTTTACTTTCCAGAAACGGCATGTTGCTATAGGAAGAGATATCCTTGATCATGCATAGTACTTATGTGCATACACCCATACTTAGTACAAGTGTGTACTAATCCATATACAATTACTATTTTTATAGGTGCAGGTTCTTGAAGAAGATTGAAGAACGTTGAAGCTGTTTGGATTAGTATCTCCAGACTTTGGTACGTGCTCCTGAGTTCGAGGATGCCTACGCTTTACTTCTAGCTTTAGTACATTAGACATAGCTAGTGGATGTTGTCCCTAGCATTTCATTTCAAACATTTGTTCAAGCGTTTGTATTAAAGCCAATTTGGCAAACTATGAATAATATTATGATTCTTCATTTCAATTGTTCAATCTGTTATTATATGGTTGTTTAGTTTGAGCTATTAGTATATCACTCTTATGCATAAATTATATAATGCTTAAGTACACTTCAGTAAGTATTAAAAAGTTTTAAATTTTCCGCTAAATTTAACTGTATGATTGTGATGAAAGCTAAGAAGAAGCTTGTCTGCGACCTCTGAGAGGTTAACAACGCCGGTCTCATCTGGGGTCTAGGATCCGGGTGTGACATCCTTATATAGTCATAGTCTTTAGCTCAATCGGAATTGCATGAGAACATCCTTTCAATGGAACACTCAAATGTGAGATTAACACTTTAACATCATCATATTATAGTAAGGCACATAGGTTCTTCATAACCAATCTTATATCATTACATCCTAACATAATATCAAAATGAACAAAATCAAGACATTTATATTGCATCATCATACCAACACCTACCTAATTCAATCATAAGGTATACTTTAATTTAACTTCATCACCAAGTACAAACCACCATAATTGAAGTAAAGGTTTCAGATCACAAGACTTACCAAATCTCCTTCACAAGCCATCATCCAAGGTTTTACCATAAACCATCCAATTAAACCCAACAATTGGTGTAATATCATCACACAATAGTAAATAACACAATAATGAATTCAATTGAATCACTACAACTCAATTCAACACTAGTTCATAACATAGGGTTAGGGACTTGGCTCAATTTCATGATGTATTCCACATACTAGGTTAACTCATCAAGAACTAGCATAATTGAGTCATAATAAATCATAATCTAAACATCGTAATCAAATAAACCACAGACAATACAATTTAGAAGATCAAATTCGTATTAAAAATAAACCCATATGAAAATCATCTTTGAAAACCAATATTGGAAGAACCCTTTGGGGAAAGGAATCCCAAAGGTGAAGAGTTCCCATACCTTTGTATTTGATGAAGATTGATGGAGGAAAATTTACTTCTTGCTTCCCAAAAGACCTTGACCTAGTTCTCCAATATGGTTCTTCTTTTTGGGAGAGAGAAAGAAGAGAGAAGGAAGAGCAATTGTGTTTGGAAATTTATGGGAGTTGGGTTAGTTTAATTAGGCTTAGCTCTTTATATAAGTCCTTAACTAACTTAATTAGACCTCCCTTAACCCCTAATTAACCCACTAACCAACTAACCAATTAAATGAAACTATTTAAAACTTAACAGTGAAACTCGAGCTTGACTTATGAGACCCCGACCTACTGGCCGTAGGTCAGTCGACGGTGTCTTGGAACCAACCTTCTTGATAAACCGTTGTTCATTCAGAGAGCGGCCAAAATATCTTTTTGGGAAAATGCTTAAGTGACCATCAACGCCGTGTCGATCGGCCCACGCCTCACCGCCTGCAACTGTCGATGGCTATTGTCCCATGATAGCTTCTTAGCCAAAATGAAAGGGTCCTTTTCAAGGACCGTTTGGGTGGTCCTTGGGAAGTCGTACCAGGACATTTTGAACCTAAACCTACTCTAATACGTGTTATACACCTTACCAACCAATTTCATCAAATTCCGACTCCTAAAACCTTGTCAAATAGTGTTACGACTCAAAGTACCCCCTAGGCGTAACTGGCGTCATCGTCCTCTATGAGGATTAAGACAAGCCTCTTAGCATTCATCATGGAAAATCATAAGTCAAAATCGCGTAAAATTAAAACTTTTGCTTATATAGCAATGAGGTTTACATAAACCTCTACATAGGAAGCATACATTGGCTTCTCGCAATACACCATAACAACACATAGGAATTTAGCCTAATACTTTGTCTCATATCAATTATCTATAGTGAAGTCAAACAAATCCGGCAAAACCCTTATACAAATACATAATTACCACATAGGGCTTACATCAATATCTTCAACAATAGGAAAGAAATGAATGTTTACTAGACTATACAAGTACTATTAAGATAGAGTGTGTGGTAGCATCCTCGAACTAGAGGGCATACCAGAACTTGGAGAGTCTAGTCCAAGCCTTCTTGCTTTAGCCTCAACGATACTTCAACGGCCCGAACCTACAATGTTTGGGGAAAAAGGGAAGAAATATGGGTTAGTAAAAGCCACATGTACTAAGTATGGTCCCTATGCATAAAAATCGTTACTGCATGAGAAAAGGCAAAATTTAGACAAAACTATGCACAATGACCAACAATTCCATATATACCTATAAGGAACATCATAATCATATCAACATATAAGTAACTCAAGCAACACTTGTGCAATGCCAAGAATAAAGCCCCATAACCCTATCCAAAGCTAAGTATCACATTAAGCGACCCATTTCATACTTACAACATATTCTCATGTATAGCATGTTCCATAAATTAACAATAGTCAGAGCTTACCAACATAATCATAAACATAATCATAATCATAGTCATAGTCATAAAAGAACACTACTAGCATCATCCTATTGGATCCCACATGTGCAATGTGTAAGAGAAGTCCCATACCCTCCCTCACACTATGTAGTAACCTTTAAGACAACCTTAATATAAAATGACATACATAACTTGTTCATACTCTTAATTTAGGGAAATAAGTACCATAATCGTCATGAAACCATGTGAGCTACATGGAGTCCAGTGTTCTACTCCCACACCGAAAAGAGAGGGTTAACACTTGCCTAAGGTGCAACCATTCGTACATAGCTATCTAGGTGAATCTACTAAGCTAGAGTCCTATGCGGGTACATAATTAAGGTACAAGGAGATTGATTCTAGAAACCTTGACTTACTAACGTGAGGGTTTCCTTCTCATGAGACAACACATATATTGGGAATCCGAACTTACTAACGTGTGGGAGGCCGGACTTACTAATGTGAGACCTCCATCTCATTTACATGCCCTTTCGGTGCTAAGCAATTGTTCCCTTTAGTAATCATCATATATCATCATAAAAGTTCACATTAGTCTCTTATAGACCTTTAAGTAAACATCTTATCATAATAGCTCATAGGTGATCACAAGTGAGAACTATCCTTTAACTTTAGACACAACATTAAAATCATGAGAAACTACATTCAATCATATAATGATCACATCAAAACATAATTACCTACTTCATAGATAGTTCATAGATCTAGGGTTAGGGATGAGGGATCCTTGTCATCAACATCACAACAACACAATTAGCTATAGCATCATTATCACATAAGTAGATTTCACCTTGCATAATTGAAATCAAAGGAGAATCAAGATCATACCTCATTGCCCTTCATAATACTTCATACTTTAATAACCAAGAACTCACAATCAACATATGAAATAGGGCAATTCATGAAGTATTAACAAAAGTAAAATCAAAGTAAACAAGTGACATGCTCATTGTCGCATCCGGGGAGCACCCCCTAGAATTAACATGGCGTACTTGACCTCTCGGAGGTCTTATACAAGCCCACAGTTATCATTCATCGAATTGACATAGTAAATTTAGCGGAAAATTTAAAACTTTTCACAACACATCATATGCTAGAAACTTCACTTCATATATATATATATATATATATATATATATATAATATAAGTCATAATACATATTTAGATCTTAAGTATCTTTTTCATCTTAGACTCAACAACATTAGAGTACATTAGGGACATGTCCCTTAAGACATAAAATATAACTATACAATATTAAAGACTTTACAGTAAAGACATAAGTAGGAGATCCTTGAAATTAAGGATTCCTTTCATTGAGCTTGGGAATCATCTATCAATCCCTTCACCATTCAAGACATCCTTTAAGCATCCATAGCCTACACTTTGTGTAACAAGTATAGAAGAATGGGATTAGCATAAGAATGTACTAAGTATGACAACCATGCAAAAACATGCATTTAAAAGGGACATTTTCTTGAAATCATACTTCATGCCATTTTGAGTAAATCTACATTAAACCTTTAAACAGTAGCATTTATATCATTCACATACTTCATATTAATATATTAAAAGGCCAAACATCATATAAAATCACATATAGAATTTAAGTCCCGTTTGAGGTCACTTTACAGTGAGCTCCTATCCCTTAATAGTGAACCCTTTTTCTTTTAACTCATCAACCTCCCAAGTAACCCTCTAGTGATACTTGGTGCAATGCATCACCTTAAGGCCACAAAGAAAGCATACATACACTTCCATAAACCAACACATATCACCATAGAAGTATATCCCATTACAAGACACATTCAAGTCAAGAATATAGGACATTACAGTAAGCTACATCAACTTACACATATTTTTACTTCTTTTCATATTCATCATTATAAGACCTTGTTCATGATCCCAATCTTAGTCTACTTGTGCAATGTACATGTTAAGCCCCATAACCTCACACATGCTTAGTAAACTCTTCATAAGACCACAAACCTTAACATACAATTCATACATCCTCATAACAAGTACAGACAACTTCATTCAGGTCAATACAAGACCTTCATCATATAGTCATTTGGACCAACATAGTGCATATAGGGATAATATCACATCATATAGATTCATACCATGGACATCTTCATAACAAGTAGACAACTTCTACAATATCATGCATAAAAACATAAGCATAATCATATACATAAGGTCACCTTCCTAGGACTTCCTAAGGAGCTACTTGTGCAATGTCTAGATGGGTTCATTACTTCCACCTATACTAAGTAAACTCCCTTAAGTCATCCTAGTTAGGATCCTAGTTCTTTTATTCCATTGTCCATCTTACTTTAGGGAAACTATAGCCTTAACCGACACTAAGAACATGGGTGCAAAACATGGAATTTGGTGTTGTAGAGCCTTACACCAATGGAAGGTGTTTCTACCTTGCGAAGGTAGAACATTAACATACATCCTAGCATCCTAAGTGAATTCACTTTGCTAGATTCTATGTGGCAAGCATAGTTTATGGAACTAAGAGATGGGTAGTTCCCTCTACATGCCATTGGACAATTGGGGCCTCATCTCATGAGAAGACATGGGTGAACCCTTCCTCAAAGGGAAGTCAACACCTCATGTGGGTCCATAGGTGATTATTCATATAAGGGAAGTCAACACTCTATAAGGGACAAATGGTGAATCTTCCTCAAAGGAAAGTCAACACCTCTCAATGTCAAGTTCACTCGGTGCTAAGCTAAGTTCCCTTTATTGAAAAGCCTTTAATTACATTTTCATAAAACATAGGCTTAAGATATTCATTCTTTATATGCTTATAGCATATTTAAGCACCTATCTAGTTTAGAGTATTCTTGGGCACCCCTCTCAATGACACTCTATATACTAGATCATTATTCATGTGTGTGTGTGTGTACATATATGTGAGCAAACCTTTCACATAACACATAAATATTACACATGTTCATACCTCAATGCATAACTCTATAGGTATAACTATGTGAGCAATACTTTCATATAAACACACTAAGACTCTATGCACATTCATACTTCATCATACACATAAGCTTAACATGCATAGTAATAGACACTAGTGAATATGAGAACAACCTTTCATTAGACACTATGATTCTATACTACTTGTAAGCATGCATGAAGTGTGAGTGTGTGTACATTGGTCAACATGATCACATAATGGCCATCAACAACTCATTGAGGCAGACACCCTATTAGACCACAACACTCTTCAAGCATAGACCAGACAACACACAATAGCATAGGAGACAAGTTAACTTCATAGAACACTTTAAGACTCCTAACATTAGCTATTCACACATTTACATAGGGGTACATGGGTAGGGGTCATCAATCATTAACACTTAACCCATGGCTGCACCTACACATGCTCTTACATCGCCATTCACATGCTCATAACAATAGTAACACAACCTAGGTTCACAACTATAATGGAAGACTAGGTACAAGTTACACATAAGGTGATCATCATAACCACTCATTCATATAATCATCAATTTGCCTTCAAGGCCATGGTCAACACATTATAATGACAATAAAGTAAACACCGCCACCATAAGTGGACCATACCACACAATGCCATACAAGGCTTCATCAACATTACTATAAAGAAATGGAGAAGTAGAAGAATAGAACAATTCTTACCCATATTTTAGCCTTTGGTCATCATTGAACTTTAATACACTCTCATCAATAATTCAAGTATAGGGCAGTATCTAAAACATAATAATCATATACGAAGTCATGCATAAGCTACTACAAGGCTATGCTATAAACTAGTACAACATATCATTAACATGCTAGAATGTAGAAGGACATAGACCATGAACCAATTTCACTTACATGGATTATAGATCATATTTCATCAATAATATCAATCAATGGCAGTAGCTAAATATACATATAATATATATCGAAATCATGCTTAAATCCCTACAAGATCATGATACCAACATAGGCATTAAACTAGCAATTCACTAGAGGGTAGAGAAAATATGCAATGCTACTAATTCCGTAAAGTCTTGTTCATCAATCACGTTTTAACTATAATATAATGTTAGGCAGTAGATAAATAGATCATTACATCAAAGGAAACATGCTTCATCTATCCATAATTCGAGATCACATCACATACATAGTATTCTCAATCAATAGACTAGAAGAGACTAGATCAATTCATGCCAATTCTTATTTACTTTAATCATACGAGATTCTTATCCATAATTTAATCATGATATTAACCTAAAACATTGGCTACAAACAACTTAACATGATTCAAAGTCTTCCAACGATCAACATGAAGATAAACTTACAGTGAATACATAGTGTTGACACCCAAGTTTTGACCTCCTCGATAATAATTAGCTAGCAAGCTTCTCGAATTTAGACAATTTTTAAATAATTAATTTTATAGATTAGTATACATATAAATAAAATAAATAATAGTATTAAACAACTTTTAGCTGGCAAATTATTTTTTAAATAAGAGTTTGATATTTCTATATTGTTTTAGCTAGCGTATATGTCTTCATAATTAGTCGTATAACTATTTAAATTTTTTCATAATTCAAAATCGAAAGAATATATATACTTTGCTTCATGTAAATATTTGGTTAACTATTTAGCTATACGTCGTTTTTCATTTTAGTTAATTATTTCGTAACCAAATTAATTATTTTTATTTTGTTAACATTAAGAAGCTTGTTAATTAATTATATTAATTAGCCTTTTTAAACTTTATTCGAATTGACTAATTATGATTTAATTTGATTGAATTGGTAATCTAAAGACCAATTTGGGCCATTTAGTAACCAATTTCCAGCCAACCTTTATGAATTTCCTCAACTCCCAAGCCCAACTTTTTTATCCTCCTACCATCAGCCTTTTTCAGCCAATCCATCTAATTTTCAGATTCGTTGCCAGCCAATTTTACCCTACATTCCGACCCAGACCCTTTAATTCCCCGCCGACCCGACCCATTCCCCTTTCTTTTTTCGCGAAGGACGTTGCCCAGTTGCAATTGCGTAAAACCCATCTACGCGCTTTTCTTTCTTCCTCAACGCGAAGACGCCCAACAGCTTGCGAGAGTCTAGAACTTGATCCCAAGCGCGTCGAAGGCAAACGACCCACAACGCGAACCCAACGGTCATGAAGGACGCTGCCAGACGGAAAGCTACGAGGACGCAGAGCTCTACCATCTTTTGGCATTTTTCTCAGCCTTTCTTCTCCATGGTACGATCTCGCCAGCAAAAAGGTCACGCGTTTTCCGTCCTTGCTCGCTCGGAGATGGTGACACATGGCACCCCAAGGACGATCTATCGATCTGAGACGTTTATCTTTTTTCTTCAACTCAATTTTTTTTTCTTTTGGCGGAAATCAAAAGAGCTAAGGAAAAATAATTTTCTTAGAAATTTGAATTTTTCAAAAGCTATTGGGCTTGGACCTTACCCGATAGTCAGCCTTTTCCCCATTTTCAAAACCCTAAATTTCTCATATATAATGTTCTTTTGATTCATTGTGAAGGGGGGTTCTTTTTTTTGATTTCTAGGAATTTCTAGGAGAAACAGAGAAAAACAAATAGAGATTTTTGAGAGGGCTTTTAGGAAAAAAAAAAAAAAAAGAAGAAGAAGAAAGTAAGGAATAGATTTTTGAGCATAAAATTTTCTTTGAATTATTTAGTTCAGTTGGGTTATCATACTTTTGGTCCAGTTTTTTTTCAAGTTTCTCGGAGTCCTCTTTGGTGTGATAGTTGTTGCTATTCTCTTGCTCGTCCCGTCCCAGGTCGCTGTCCGAAAAAAGGTAACTTTTCCACCATCGTAACTTCTTCATTTCTTATATTTCGAATGGATGTTTGGAAAATCATGAAACCTCCGTTCTGGTCTGGATGATGTTGTTCGGGATTTGAATGTTGATGACTTCATCTGTTGTTCATCTATTCTTAATAGACGTTAGTTTCAACGCCATTTCAGAATGATTATCATGCAGAGTTTGTCCTTTGTTCGTTTCTATATTAAAGCTTATTTGTTTTGTTATGCCTTATTTCGAATAAGTATCAATGTTGTAGGCGTGTTCTTTTATTCTAATCGAGTCCAGTTCTGACCGTGATTGCAGATTTATGTTTCCCTTTATTTAGCTTAGATTATATTCAGTGTCAATTTTTTTTATTTTTTATTTTATTTTTTTTATTTATTTATTTATTTTTGGGATATATTCGTTTGGTTTTGAATTATTTGGTTGGTATTAGCTTATGTTAGATTATTTAAGGTTAGAAGTTGTAATACGGTCATTTGATGACATCTTCTCACTACCCCTTTTGTTATTACTGTTATTTTGTTCTGTTTCAAAATTTTCTATTCGTTTTTGTTGTTCTCCTTCTTGGGTCTGCTGCATGATTACATTATTAGACAAGTCGAAGTTTGGAACTTATCGTCTAAGTATTGTTGTTTTTGGTTACTCTTCTAGTTTCGTTCTCTTTTCTTCCTTTTAGCTTGTTGCCTAATATCTTTGGGTCTGCTTTGCATTGTTTTACTATGTTTAAGTATGGAGTATGTTGTGTTTATCTTGGTTATATTTCAATATTGCTAGTTGTCCATGATTAGATCCTAAAGCCAACTAGGATGATTAGTGTGTGGGATATAGTGGTAGGCCTTTTCATAGTTCGGCTTTGTCCGTTTCTTGAATTTATTTTGGATTCTGTTTCCTGATGTGACTGACTTGAATCATATTTTTGGTCTTCCTATTTTTCAAATTTTTTTTTTGTCGGAGATGCTTACATTTGTAAGTTGGTTTGATGTAAAATTTGAGTTTTTGTCATTAAGAGCGTTGGAGGCATAATCTCTTTTGGATGCCAACTTTCCATAGTGTGCAGGTGTTTAACATTTTGTTTAATTACATATTAATACGCTAGATTACTTGGGAATTTAGAATTGATAAAAATAAATAGAATTTGTTTATGGTTTATATGTCATATGTGCTTAACGTATTTAAAGTTTTCTGCCAGCTTGAATTGTCCAAAATATTTATTAAGTTACTTATGCATCATTGTTATATTTATTTTTAAGATTGTTGCATATTTTGGGTATTACTGCTTATCTATTATGTGCGCTTTTGGATAAAATTAATGGCGTCAATTGCCTTCTCCTGTCCAATCTATTTGTTTATTTACTTATTTTGACTTAAGGTGTTAAGTTGTAATTTGCTTAGATACATTCGTTATTTTGGAATCGTTTAATCATCTTTAAGATATGATTTAGAGATATTATTTTCAAGTCCTAATTTTTATTTTTTGCTCTTCGTTGCATGTGAATCTGTCCGAGTTTGTCATGAACTCAATCTCCTCGCATTTCGAGAGCCATGGAGGCTCAAATTCCCTCTTGAGTCAAACCATAAAAATGATGGGCAGGTTTCGAAGTTTGAAAGATTGAAGATAGTCAAAGAAGCTGGATTAGAAGATCCTCTATTTTTTTTTATATATTTTTATTTGTAATGGGCTTAAGCCCTTGTCGTCTTTTACTTTCTTTTTGTATTTGCTTTATATTATTATTTGTTTAGTCTAGGACAGGTACGAAAAAAGAAAATGGGTCAAAAACCCAAAACAGGTGGGTCCAAAATTCCGGTCAAGGCGGACAGAAACCCGGATTTGGACCCAAGTTTCTTTCCCTCTCTCTTTATTTGCTTTCAAGTATTTACTTGCTTTAATTGTCGTTTAGTTTTAAAGTTAGGAAGAATCCAAATCCCCGCAAATGCCCTAAATGTTTTATCGACTTAAAATTAAATTTTTGCAAAATAAAAATGATCTAAAAATAGGTTAGTATTTTAGCTTCTCTATTTCTAAATATTTTTTCAAGTCAAGTTAAAAACAATTTTTTAGCCAAACTATGTTAGTTGTCGGAAAACCGTAGGTTAGCAGAATGTTTTAGGTGCCTAACACCTTCCTAAAACATTAATAGGAATCTCCGAACCCTTTTAAAATGTTTTCATTTGATTTTCTGTTAAGTCTTTTGAAAGCAAAAGTAATAGTTTTCTTAATTTTTCCCCAAAATTAAGTGGCGACTCTAAAAAGGTCGAAATCCTTAAAAAATACATTTTTCGATAAAACAGAAATGGCGACTCTGCTGGGGACTTGGAGGATTCTAACCTTAAAACTAACATTATGTGGCTATTTGTGATAAATTGTTTAATTGTTTAGTTTATTTTTTTTGAATTGTTGCACTTTCATGGCATTTTTCCGCCAAACGGCAAATAGTATGCATTAGGAAAATGGAAGTTACGTGGCTTTCCACGGCTTCTTTCAGAAATACACAAGCGTTTCATTTGGAAGTATCAAACGAATAGTTGGAATGCGGTCATCCGACGTCGTTTGATAGCTTCACCCCGTTGTTTGTCCGACTCGGGTAACAGTCAACTTGAAAACTATTCTAGTAAGCCTAAGTTAGAGCGAAACCAAAATCGAAAATTAAGCATTAGCCTAAGACGGCTTAATATCCAAGGCGTATTAAGTCCATTTAGTAGAAAACTGCCAAAAATCGTGTCTAAGGTCTTCGACCTCACGACACATCATTTTATGTGACATTTGAATGATGTACGTGTTGAAAACCAATTTGGGGTGGGTAAACCTAACTAGCTTCTGTTTTGTAGATATGGATCGTTTTCAAAAATTCGACATGATCATAGCGGCACCACTCCAACTCAAAATGTGGCATGACAATCTCGACGGTGATCATAAAAGGACCCTCAACAAATATGTGGGCGCTCTAACAGAATTGATCAACATGAATGGTTGGCCTGAATTGGTTGAGGTCCTTACAGGCTATTGGGATAATCAACGAATGGTGTTTCGATTCGAAACCACCGAAATTACCCCAACTTTGGAGGAAATTCGAGATTGCATAGATACGGTAGGCACTGGGATAGAAAGGAGAGCAAGGAAACAAGAAGACATTTTTATCCCTAACAAACCATCTGTAGAAAATATTGCGGACTGGCTCGGATTGGGGAAAGACTTCACTTACTGATGTCAAGATTCCCACATAGCGTTTAGAGATCTGTACATCCGATTTGGACATGCAAGCTTCTACGCCACCTACAACCGAGAGTTCAAGATCTCCTACAGAGAATGGAACGACATTCGTCCCCTAGCATTTGCCGTAGCGTTGTTGGGAACGATGGTCTTTCCACATGGTCCAAGTCTGAGCATCAATACCCGAGTAATAACACTCGCGCACACTTTGTTCGAAGGGTATACGCACCAAGGAATAACGAAGTACTACCCTATAGCTCTGGTCATCTTGTCAGATATGTATCGAGCCTTAGGAAAATGCAAAGAAGGGCATCGATACTTCCAAGGATGCAACCTACTTCTTCAGTGGTGGATTCTCAGCCACTTGGCAAAGGGTGCTGGGACTCAGGAGCTACACACTCTCGACAACAAAAACACCCTCAAAGACTTGAATGACATGCTTTATTGGCGGAATATGGGTAATCGGAGAACAAGGGGAAGATGGGCTCAGATTTTCTCCAAATTGAGAGAAGAAGATCTCCAATGGATGCTGGACCGCTTCATCTCCAAAGAAGTCATTGTAGAGAGCCGCAGACAAATTGTATTCCCTCTGCCAGGTATTCACGGAATTCGCCCTTATGCACCCTTTCGAGTCTTACGACAGTTTGGGAGGAGGCAAACTGTGCCTAAAGATGCGTACTATGGCGTCTATGTATACGATATCGGAGACGATAGGGTGCATGACGCAACTGAATTGTTCAGAGAATGGAAAGGCTCCAAGTGGCTTGACAAAACTACCATCGCTCCAGATCGATTCAATGCTGGGTATGATGAGGGTTACAAAGAATGGCTGAAAAAAGACATACAAGGTATCTCCTTCTCAGCCCCGCGCAGCTTTCGCAACGTGACTAACAAGGAAGC
Source organism: Solanum sitiens (assembly GCA_016801875.1). Taxonomy (NCBI): domain Eukaryota; kingdom Viridiplantae; phylum Streptophyta; class Magnoliopsida; order Solanales; family Solanaceae; genus Solanum; species Solanum sitiens. Next base: position 140,406 of record JABWTJ010000371.1, on the reverse strand, counting down.
CAAGGCAGTGGCTGAGCTACGAGAGATAAAGAAAGAGGCTCAAGAAGTATACGCTAAATTTGTCGAGAACCAGGATACTCTTGAGAGGACGACTCAAGAGGTAAAAAGATTGAGGCGTAGTTATGATGATTTCGACACTTGGATCGAAGAGAAGATTGAGAAGATGCGATATAAAAGCTTGGAAGACAAGGGACGCCTGGGTGAAGGATTCTTGCTGATGCTAAAATACATGTTTAAGCAATACAAGACTCAAGGAGACGGTGACGGAGCAGGACCATCAGGCACAGTATAGAGGATTTCTCCCCTGTGTGGGTTTTTATATCTGTATGTATGTTGTTTTTAGACCCTGCGTGGGCCTACCTTATCGCACTTTCAAATGGCCCATGCGTGGGTTTGTTTTTAATGTTTTGTCCTTTTTTCCCTTTGTGAACATTATTATTCGTTTGTGAATTTTATCTTGGGGGGAATTGATTATTTGGTTCAACTTTACGCGTACATCATTCAAATACGCTAGGCCTACCCTTGGCACAAAAGGGTCCCCCTGTATGTTTTAGGACGCGATATATGTGTTATTTAACTGCTTATGTGTTGTGTTGCTATGAATGAGGATATCGAAAACCCACTCTTTTTCAGAAATTTCCAAAAAAATACAAACAAGTCACTGATACAAAATGTTCGACCAAAATTTCCCGAGCCTTAAGTTTCTCACTCAAAAAACATCTCTCATACGACAAATCCTAAACATTTCTCTATTGTCTTAGGAAAAGCAAATCACTGTTATGGATAAGGGTAAGAATATCCAGATGAGGCTCACTGGAGAGGAGTTACAAAGAAAGATAGAACAAATCACACGAAAGATTCAAGAGGTCAGAGAGGAGGGGCTTAGGGTCGAAGTTGCCACGTCAGTCTACAAAGCTGCGACTGCGACACTGGACGAAGAATTGATGTCAAAAGAAAAGAGGAAGAAACAGTGGATCTAAGCCAAAAATTGGACATGCTTCGATTACAGATTCAAGAAAGAGAGGCAAGAGAAGCGGAGATAGATTCGGAAACCACGAGTCTGTTGGCCAAAAATACGTCACTAGATGAAGAACTGAAAGCGGAAATGGCGGAATTCATCGCTATGAAAGAAAGGATGTCGGCATTAAGGAAGAAGAACAAGGCGTTCCACCATGACATGATAGACAAACTTCAGAACATCCGCGGAAAATACTCTATCCATGAGAAAGGGTCCAATAGTGGTCCCGACAACGCTCACCCTGAATTGACTGAGGAGGACGACGGTGAGGAAATCGTCTACAAGCCTCCATTTCTGGGTTATCTGGAAGGAAGAGAGTAACGCTGCAACAAGAAGAGAAATGACTAACGTGTCATCGTCATGTTATCTTTTAAGAATTCCAATGTTGTCTTTCAATCTCCTTGTAACCGTAATGAAAGAATGAATGAAAATATTTTATCCCGAACTCGAACTACGTTGGGCCTGAATTCTCCTTGTGAGATACGTAGGCAGCCTTTCTCGACTCGGCCCCTATCTTTTAAAAATTTTCATTCGTTCTTTTCATATTACAAGAGGATACAAAAATCAGATCAATGGACGTCAGAAAACAACTGCAAGAAGACCTTAGCTCAACGCGATTTGGCCTTTCTGAGACAGTGTCAAACTAAAAGAGCAAGCAAATTCCTGCTTGTAAAAAATCTGTTTTCGTCCTTACTCGTGGGTTGAAGATGTTCCTCAAACATAGCAACTTGTGTGTTTACCTGCTCTATGTGTGATATTATGTGTTTTGTATTCTGAGTCCAAACTGACAAATCTTCCTTTGAGTTGTTTTGCTCCTCAGGTATTTTAAACTGATCTGTGTCGATCAAAGCTGGCAGATCATCCCTACTTCACCAGATCGAAAGGTCCTACAGATTCCTTCCCTAAACAAAATTCAGACAGAGGAAAGACAGTCATGGGAGACAACAACGACGAAGTGAGTCTTACTGATGTTGTGGTGGCTCAACCCACCATAGCAGAACAGAACGAACTGATCATGCAGTTGATGCAACAGATCGCTGAAATGAGAGTTGAAATGCAACGAAGACAAGATATGCCTCCACCAGGATTTGGTCCTAATATTGCTGATGGAAGACCTCCGATCTACTTCCCTTTATCAAATGCGGATCCAACTCAGAATCAGCCTTCTACACCTGTGCATAATCCGTCTGTGATAGATCTAACAACCCAAAACCCCCAATACGCTTCTGTATCTTACCAGACTCCATCGCCTCTTCCAAATAACCACCCTCAAATGCCACCCCATCCTCAGAATACTCAAACTGCCCCACCGCCACAGAATCAAAACCAAAATCAAAATCAAACTGCCTTAAATCCCCAAACACCTCATCACCATTTAAATCAGAACACCAATCCTCAGGCTTACCCACAGAACTACCAGACCGCCCAAAATGTTCCAAGTCCCTCTATAGCCCCACCCCTCCTAAAAAGAGCCACCTTCCAAGTTCCCGTTCCTGCCGAGCACGAGGTGCACGGTTCTGAGTTGGATCACTATGAAGAACAGGAAAGAGAATGGAAGGCAAAGGAGGATGCGAAGATTGATATAAAAGAGGAAATCAAAAGGGCTATGAAAGAGCTACAATGCATCCCAGATGTCGTTGGACTCAGTTACGAAGAGTTGTGCATCCACCCAGATTTGAACCTTCCCGAAGGATTCAAAATTCCGAAGTTTGACACCTTCGGGGGAGTAGGCAACCCCATGGCTCATCTGAGAGCATATTGTGACCAGCTCGTGGGAGTTGGCAGGGATGAGGCATTGTTGATGCGGCTTTTCAGCCGAAGCCTATGTGGGGAGGCCCTCGAGTGGTTTACGTCACACGAAACCAGGCAGTGGCCCAGTTGGAATGCGCTGGCTAAAGACTTCATTGACCGATTTGCATACAATGTTGAGATAGTTCCCGATCGGTATTCTCTAGAGAAGATAAAGCAAAAACCAACTGAAAGCTATAGGGAGTTTGCCTATAGATGGAGGAAGGAAGCAGCAAGAGTAAGGCCGCCCATGACAGAGAAAGAGATTGTGGAAGTGTTTGTGCGGGTGCAGGAGCCAGAATACTACGACAGAATCATGTTGCTAGTCGGAGCTAAATTCGCCGAGATAGTCAAAGTTGGTGAGACTATCGAAGATGGTTTGAAATCGGGGAAGATAGCCCGTGTATCCGCGTCACCTGGATCTTCAGGATTGACAAGGAAGAAAAGAGAAGAAGTTGCCGCTGTCTCGTATGGGGGAAGAAAAACCCCCAGAAACTCGTCACATTCCCAAGATCATTCCAGGCCTTCCCCAAAGTCTCACCAAGCCTACTACCCGCAATCCAATCATCCCAATAACCATAATACTGCCCCCACCTATCCAAATGCTCAGAAACTCTCGTCAAGCCTAAGTTTGTTATTGAAACCGCTGCTGCTCAAGGCATGACCAGGTCTGGAAGGTGTTACACTCCTAACGAGCTTGCTCTCGGAGGACAGAAGAAGGACCAGACTAAGAGGCCGATAAGCGAAGGAGAAGCGGAAGAATTTTGGAGAAGGATGCAACCAAAGGATTATTCCATCGTCAAACATCTAGAGAAGACTCCGGCTCAGATCTCCGTATGGGCCCTGCTGATGAGCTCTCAGTCACATAGGCGGGCCCTAATGAAAGCTCTCGATGACACATACGTACCCTCAGGTACAAGTAGTGATAACGTGGCTGCAATGATTCATCAAGTTATTCGAGGGCACCGAATCAGCTTTTGTGATGATGAGCTGCCTATCGAAGGGAGGTCACATAACAAGGCACTACACATCACTGTGATATGTCATGAGAAGGTCATAAATTGTGTCTTGGTAGATGACGGATCCGGCTTAAATATTTGTCCATTGTCAACGTTGAAGCAGTTACGTTTTGACTTGGGGAAGATGGAGCAAAGCCAAGTCAATGTGAGAGCTTTTGATGGGATTCAAAGAGACACGTTGGGAGCAGTGAATTTGACCATTCAAATGGGCCCCGTAGAGTTCAGCGCGCAATTTCAAGTATTGGATATAGATACCAGTTACAACCTTCTTCTGGGAAGGCCGTTCATCCATATGGCTGGAGCCGTCCCCTCTACTCTGCATCAGATAATGAAGCTCGTTTAGAGAAATGAAGAGTTCGTTATTCAGGGTGAAGGGAATCGCTCTGGTAGACAGGCGCCTATTATTGATGAAGTGTCTCTGGGTACCGATTTCTATATAGTGGAGCTGGCAAATGCCACTGGTGAGGATTTGGCCCCACAATCTCATATGCCTGCCGGGTATAAGATGATAGCCACTGTGATGCTGCAGAATGGTTTCGAACCAGGTGTTGGATTGGGAAGAAATTCCCAAGGAATTATTGAGCCTGTTCCGGTCCCAGTCAAAGGAGCTAGATATGGTTTGGGGTACGTCCCCACAGATGATGATTTGAAGCTGAAAAAGAAGAATGATCAAGCATTAGCTAAACCAATCCCTCATCTATATCAATCATTCCCAGTTCGTGAGCATGCAGAGGAGGAGAACCTGGGGGAAGGAATCTGTGGCCTTTTTGAAGAGATAGATGCCATTATTGAAGAAGAGGTCGAGCTGACAGGATTCCATGATGCTGAGCCCGGAGAGACGTTGCAGAACTGGACCTCCACGCCCATCCTGGTCTCCCGAACTCCTTGGTAGAAGGGCATCATTTTATGCATGTTTTAATCGGTGGTAGTCCGGAAGAGGCCCGAGACCCACCATTTTGCATCTTAACTATTTGAACTTTAAATTCCCATCGTGATATTCAAAAAGGCAATATGGCTCTGCCATGGCCAAAGTTTGCATTGTTTTTCAATTTTTATGAAAGCCTCTTTTATTTTTAATTTGGTTTATTTAATCATCTGTCATGCTTTGATTTTCTAACTTCGTTTATTTATGGTTTCAGTAAGGTAAATTTTAAACCTGCCAATGTCATGTCATGTCACGAGCTGAATGAACAAAATAAGGCAGGTGATGATGAGGTTGATGATTACGGAGAGGAAAGTGAGGAACTAGAGTATGTTGCCAAGGAATTTCGTCAGTTTGAAAATCAGTATAAACCAAATTTAGAAGAAACTGAAACGATAAACCTGGGCAACCAAGAGTGCGTCAAAGAGGTTAAAATCAGTATTCACTTGAGTGAGGATCAAAGGAAAGGACTGATTCACTTGCTTGATGAGTACATTGATGTGTTCGTTTGGGAAGTCAGTGACATGCAAGGGTTGAGTACCGATGTGGTGTCTCACAAATTACCGATTAATCCAGGGTTTGAGCCGGTGAAGCAAAAAACTCGGAAGTTCAAGCCTGAGTTGAGTTTAAAGATTAAAGAAGAGATCACCAAGCAGATTGAGTCTCGGCTGGTAGAAGTGACTCAATACCCAACATGGTTGGCCAACGTTGTTCCGGTCGCTAAAAAAGACGGGAAAATCAGAATTTGTGTCGATTACAGGGATCTCAACAAAGCTAGTCCTAAAGATAATTTTCCGTTGCCGAATATTCATATTTTGATTGACAACTGTGCCAAACATGAGATGCAGTCATTTGTGGACTGTTATGCAGGTTATCACCAAATTTTGATGGATGAAGAAGACGCGGAAAAGACAGCTTTTATTACATCGTGGGGTGTATATCACTACAGAGTGATGCCATTTGGCCTCAAGAATGCTGGTGCTACCTATATGAGGGCTATGACTACCATATTTCATGACATGATTCATAAGGAGATTGAGGTATATGTGGATGACGTCATAATCAAGTCCCGCGAGAGTTCGGACCACTTGATGCATTTGAAGAAGTTCTTAGATCGTTTGCGTCATTACAACTTGAAGTTAAATCCCGCCAAATGTGCTTTTGGGGTGACAGCCGGCAAGTTGTTGGGGTTTATAGTCAGCAGAAGGGGTATCGAGCTCGATCCTTCTAAGATTAAAGCAATTCAAGAGTTACCTCCGCCGAAGACGAGAAAAGAGGTGATGAGTTTCTTAGGTAGGTTGAACTACATTAGTCGATTCATAGCTCAATCAACCGTGGTGTGTGAGCCTATCTTCAAGCTGTTAAAGAAAGACGCTCCGACGAAGTGGACTAAAGAGTGTCAGACTGCTTTTGATGCAATCAAGAATTATTTGTCAAATCCGCCAATATTGGTTCCTCCGCGAGAAGGGAGTCCTTTGTTGCTATATTTGTCCGTATTAGATAGTGCATTCGGATGCGTGCTCGGTCAACACGACGAGACAGGGAAGAAGGAAAGAGCTATCTATTACATAAGCAAGAAGTTTACTCCATATGAGTCTCGATACACTCTGTTGGAGAGAACATGTTGCGCTTTGACTTGGCTTGCTCAGAAATTGAGGCATTACTTGTCTTCTTACACTACATATCTCATTTCCAGAATGGACCCGTTGAAGTATATTTTCCAGAAGGCGATGCCAACCGGAAAATTAGCTAAATGGCAAATGTTGTTGAGTGAATTTGATATTGTGTATGTGACTCAAAAGGCGATAAAGGCACAGGCCTTGGCTGATCATCTTGCAGAGAATCCTGTTGATGAAGAATATGAGCCGCTTAAGACTTATTTTCACGATGAAGAAGTGTCATTTGTGGGTGAAGATATTTCTGAAGCATATCCTGGGTGGAGATTATTTTTTGATGGAGCGGCAAATCATCAAGGGAAAGGCATCGGAGCAGTCTTAGTGTCAGAATCTGGTCAGCACTACCCTATGGCAGCTAAGCTCCGATTTAATAGCACGAACAACATGGCCGAATACGAAGCTTGTATTCTTGGTTTGAAAATGGCCATCGACATGAATGTCTACGAGTTGCTCGTCATTGGAGATTCAGACTTGTTGATTCATCAAGTTCAAGGAGAGTGGGCCGTGAAAAACCCGAAGATCATACCTTACGTACAGTATGTACAGAAGTTATGCAAGAGATTTCGTAAGATCGAGTTCAGACATACTCCCAGGATACAAAATGAGTTGGCCGATGCTCTTGCCACCATCGCTTCAATGATTAAACATCCGGATACTGACTATATTGATCCACTGGATATAGAGTTGAAAGAACATCTAGTTCATTGTTCCCATGTTGAAGCGGAACCAGACGATTTACCTTGGTATTTTGATATAAAGAAGTATTGGGAGTCCGGAAATTATCCTGAAGATGCGACCTCCAACCAGAGGAAGTCGATACGTCGTATGGCTCTCAATTTCTTTCTAAGTGGAAAGGTCCTTTATAGGAGAACTCCAGATTTGGGTCTCCTCAGATGTGTCGATGCAGTTGAAGCTAAAAAGCTTATTGAACAGATACATGCTGGAGTATGTGGAACGCATATGAATGGGCTCACTTTAGCACGAAAAATCCTTCGAGCCGGTTATTTCTGGATGACTATGGAGAATGATTGTTGCAAGTTTGTGCAGAAGTGTCATAAATGTCAAGTGCACGGTGATTTGATACGAGTGCCGCCTCACGAACTTAATGCTATGAGTTCACCTTGGCCGTTTGTAGCTTGGGGCATGGATGTCATCGGTCCGATAGAGCCAGCCGCTTCCAATGGACATAGATTTATCTTGGTTGCTATTGATTACTTCACCAAGTGGGTGGAAGCAGCTTCGTACAAATCGGTCACCAAGAAAGTTGTAGCTGATTTTGTTCGCAATAATATAATATGCAGATTTGGAGTGCCAGAATCCATCATTACTGATAACGGTGCAAATCTCAATAGTCACCTGATGAGAGAGATATGTGAGCAGTTTAAGATTACTCATCGAAACTCAACCGCTTATCGTCCTCAAATGAATGGAGCTGTAGAAGCCGCCAATAAGAATATCAAGAAGATCTTGAGGAAAATGATTGATAATCACCGTGGTTGGCATGAGATGCTGCCATATGCTTTGTTAAGTTATCGTACGACTGTCCGAACGTCGACTGGGGCCACTCCCTACTTGTTAGTGTACGGAACAGAAGCAGTCATACCCGCCGAAGTTGAGATACCCTCTTTGAGAATTATACAAGAAGCCGAGCTGAGTAATGCTGAATGGGTTAGCAAAAGAATTGATCAGTTAACTTTGATTGACGAAAAGAGAATGGTTGCCGTTTGTCATGGTCAACTATATCGACAGAGAATGATTCGTGCTTTCCACAAGAGAGTCAGAGCCAGAAATTTTGAAATTGGTCAATTGGTACTTAAGCGCATTTTTCCTCATCAGGATGAGTACAAAGGAAAATTTGCACCAAATTGGCAAGGTCGTTACATGGTTCGCAAAGTATTATCTGGAGGTGCATTGGTCCTGTCGGAGATGGATTGAACCGCGTGGCCAAAACCGATCAACTCAGATGCTGTCAAGAGATACTACGTGTGAAGATTTGGTTTGCGTTTCTACTATTTTCTTGTAATTGTTCATTTGCTTGTATTTGCTTTGTTTTAAAAATTTATCCCTCTTGTAATGAACTACGTCTGACCTAGGCGGCCTATGTCGGCCTCGGTCACCCCATTTATTCCCTTTAAATACTTTTTAATGAACTACGTCTGACCTGAATTCTCAAGAATGAGATACGTAGGCGGCCTATCTCGGTCTCGGTCACCCCTTTATCTCCTTTAAATATTTCTTTGTGTTTGAACTACGTTCGACCTGAATTCTCAAGAATGAGATACGTAGGCGGCCTATGTCGGCCTCAGTCGGTTTCTTTGTAAAGATTTCTTATTTTGTTAACCTTTGAGGGGGAACTACGTTTGACCTGATTCCTGCCTCAATGGGATACGTAGGCGCCACAAGAGTTCGGTCATATCTCCCGCAAGATTTCTATTCCTCTTTACAATAGAAACTGGGACAGAATTTTTGAGAGGGACTCAAAAATTCTCAAGAAAAGATTTTTCCTCAGCAAGTCGAGACTGAAGCTACTTCAAAATTTGCAACTGGGACAGAATTTTCGAGAGGATCTCAAAAATTCCACGGATTTACTTACCGACATTTGAAGATAAACAAAACTTGTAACTGGGACAGAAATTTTGAGGATGACCTCAAAATTTCAGCATGGGTTTATCGACAGTCTAGAGTGACTCTGAATACTCCCCATCGCATAATCAGATATACCTCCCAATCATCAAGCTCAGAGAAGTTCGATAAGCCTGACGTGACATGACATTTGGCAGTGCCCCTTTTCAAAATATTACTTCTCAAAATTTATTTTTTTAAAAATATTTTCTTTTATGTTTCATTTGTTTTGGCATAAATGTTCTGTCTTGTCTATCAAGAGTCGGGAGATCTGGGAAGCAACCAGAGATAGCAAGACGAGGAGCGGACGATTGAAGAATCGACACAGATCAGTTCGTTTTTAAAACTAACAATTTTTCTGTGGATGTAGGCTTATATCTTCAATTTGACATCAGCAGATTCCTCCGATCGATAAATATGGAGAAGTCAAGGGAGGAGAAAACTCTCCCAAAAAATAATAGTTTCTCTGGATTGCAGGAACCATGTTATATTGATAACGTCGAAGACTTGGAAACATGATTTGTTTATTTCAGTCAATTCCCAACAACGTGAAGTTTATAAGGAACGTCAAGCTAGATTCGAAGGTGAATCAAGCGAGGAAGAATTTACGATTACCGTACAAGACGTTATTGCATCATAATGTCAGATATGATATTATACATTACCCGGAGGGGTCATTTATATTATTGTCGATCACGGCGATATACTATTCGGAAGTCATTTTACCATTACCGTCAATTAAGATGACATGATTATCCAGAAGACACTCAGGAGATCGCTCCGTTGCTCGATTTAAGCACTATCTTCACTTGGTACCGAGGATGACATCAAGATTTAATCGCGAGTCGATATTCATGCATCGTAGAAGATCATGCATCGCGAGTCAATATTCATGCATTGCGGAAGATCATGCATCGCGAGTCAATATTCATGCATTGCGGAAGATCATGCATCGCGAGTCAATATTCATGCATTGCGGAAGATCATGCATCGCGAGTCAGTATTCATGCATCGCGGAAGATCATGCATCGCGAGTCAATACTCATGCATCGTGGAAGATCATGCATCGCGAGTCAATACTCATGCATCGCGGAAGATCATGCATCGCGAGTCAATACTCATGCATCGCAAAAGATCATGCATCGCGAGTTAATAATCATGCATCGCGAGTTAATAATCATGCATCGCGGAAGATCATGCATTGCAAGTTAATATTTATGCATCGCGAGAAGATTTCATGCCTCGCAGAGATTAATACATCGCAAGAAGATTTCATACCTTGCGGAATTTATGCATCGCGAGAAGATTTCATGCCTCGCAGAAATTTATACATCGCAAGAAGATTTCATGCCTTGCAGAATTTATGCATCGCGAGAAGATTTCATGCCTCGCAGAAATTTATACATCGCAAGAAGATTTCATACCTTGCGGAATTTATGCATTGCGAGAAGATTTCATGCCTCGCAAAAGTTTATATATCGCAAGAAGATTTCACACCTTGCGGAATTTATGCATCGCGGGAAGATTTCATACCCCGCAAGAAATTATGCATCGCCGGAAGATATACATACCCCGCCAGAAATCATGCACTACCACAGTAAAATCGTGCATCTTAAGAGAAGTGTTCACCCGCCGGCATCAACTGCATTTCTTTTATTTATGTTAAAAGTAAGCATCAAGAAGAGCATCGAAGACGATATCAAGAGAAAATATCGACACTTCATCAATTTTATTTATTTCGACATCAAATGAAGAGTACATTGAAGATTACATTGCAAATACCAGACATAAGCTTTATTTGCTTTACGTCAAACCGATCGAGTTGACGTCAAACGTCGAGGAGAATAATTAAGTGTCGACACGGTAAAAGACACTGTCTCCCATTTAAATTGCATTTTTTATGCTGACGAGTTTTATCTCGGTCTTTGTCGAGAGCATCCGAAAGGATGAATTCTCCAAAACATACCACAGGTGCGGACGACATTAAAAGGATGCAGCACAACGTGGAACTTTTTCTTAGCAGCGAACTGGGACATAGTCCAAAGAGGTTATCAAACTCTTAGGACGCGAGCAGAGGAGCGACTTTCACCACAACCAAACCACACCCCTATCAGAAGGCATGTGGGTTTTCTTTGGGTTTTGTCAGTTTCGATCTCGCATCCGGGAATTTTGGTATCTGCCGGAAGCAAGTTTCCAATCTAAGTTACAATGCGCCAAGAGCCTTGGAAATTATGTCTGTGTAAGTTCTTAATTATGGGTGTGAAGTGCACCACATTCATGGTTAAGAGGTTACAAGCCTCCTTTTCATACTCGATTTAATTTGTCACTTATCCAAAACTAAAAGTTATCTAGCATAATAGATTTTCTTTTCAACCGAATCGAGTCGAACTACAAGCAGCCTGATTCCTAAGGCTTAAGGATATGCAGGTGGGCTCGATTGTCGAAAACTAGGCTGTAATTCAACATTCGCTCTTAAATCTTATTCTCGAGCATCTTGGTGCCTTCATAATCCGGTACCGAGATGACTTTTGATTTATTTCATAATCGTGCGTTAAATCAAGCGTGTTGAACTACAAGTGGCCTGAATTCTCATATAGCCTGAGATATGTAGGAAATCCATTTCCGGGGTTCGGCAATAATTCCTAAAGTTCGTACCATTTCCTTCTCTAAAAAATGAAGAGGAGGTCGGTCGAAATTGGCTTGGTCAATTTCATTTTCCTTAGATTTCTTGCATCAATCCAAGTAAAATGAGGGACAGTTGTTGACACCCAAGTTTTGACCTCCTCGATAATAATTAGCTAGCAAGCTTCTCGAATTTAGACAATTTTTAAATAATTAATTTTATAGATTAGTATACATATAAATAAAATAAATAATAGTATTAAACAACTTTTAGCTGGCAAATTATTTTTTAAATAAGAGTTTGATATTTCTATATTGTTTTAGCTAGCATATATGTCTTCATAATTAGTCGTATAACTATTTAAATTTTTTCATAATTCAAAATCGAAAGAATATATATACTTTGCTTCATGTAAATATTTGGTTAACTATTTAGCTATACGTCGTTTTTCATTTTAGTTAATTATTTCGTAACCAAATTAATTATTTTTATTTTGTTAACATTAAGAAGCTTGTTAATTAATTATATTAATTCGCCTTTTTAAATTTTATTCGAATTGACTAATTATGATTTAATTTGATTGAATTGGTAATCTAAAGACCAATTTGGGCCATTTAGTAAACAATTTCCAGCCAACCTTTATGAATTTCCTCAACTCCCAAGCCCAACTTTTTTATCCTCCTACCATCAGCCTTTTTCAGCCAATCCATTTAATTTTCAGATTCGTTGCCAGCCCATTTTACCCTACATTCCGACCCAGACCCTTTAATTCCCCGCCGACCCGACCCATTCCCCTTTCTTCTTTCGCGAAGGACGTTGCCCAGTTGCAATTGCGTAAAACCCATCTACGCGCTTTTCTTTCTTCCTCAACGCGAAGACGCCCAACAGCTTGCGAGAGTCTAGTACTTGATCCCAAGCGCGTCGAAGGCAAACGACCCACAACGCGAACCCAACGGTCATGAAGGACGCTGCCAGACGGAAAGCTACGAGGACGCAGAGCTCTGCCATCTTTTGGCATTTTTCTCAGCCTTTCTTCTCCATGGTACGATCTCGCCAGCAAAAGGGTCACGCGTTTTCCGTCCTTGCTCGCTCGGAGATGGTGACACATGGCACCCCAAGGACGATCTATCGATCTGAGACGTTCATCTTTTTTCTTCAACTCAATTTTTTTTTTCTTTTGGCGGAAATCAAAAGAGCTAAGGAAAATAATTTTCTTAGAAATTTGAATTTTTCAAAAGCTATTGGGCTTGGACCTTACCCGATAGTCAGCCTTTTCCCTATTTTCAAAACCCTAAATTTCTCATATATAATGTTCTTTTGATTCACTGTGAAGGGGGGTTCTTTTTTTTGATTTCTAGGAATTTCTAGGAGAAACACAGAAAAACAAATAGAGATTTTTGAGAGGGTTTTTAGGAAAAAAAAAAAAAGAAGAAGAAGAAAGTAAGGAATAGATTTTTGAGCATAAAATTTTCTTTGAATTATTTAGTTCAGTTGGGTTATCATACTTTTGGTCCAGTTTTTTTTCGAGTTTCTCGGAGTCCTCTTTGGTGTGATAGTTGTTGCTATTCTCTTGCTCGTCCCGTCCCAGGTCTCTGTCCGAAAAAAGGTAACTTTTCCACCATCGTAACTTCTTCATTTCTTATATTTCGAATGGATGTTTGGAAAATCATGAAACCTCCGTTCAGGTCTGGATGATGTTGTTCGGGATTTGAATGTTGATGACTTCATCTGTTGTTCATCTATTCTTAATAGACGTTAGTTTCAACGCCATTTCAGAATGATTATCATGCAGAGTTTGTCCTTTGTTCGTTTCTATATTAAAGCTTATTTGTTTTGTTATGCCTTATTTCGAATAAGTATCAATGTTGTAGGCGTGTTCTTTTATTCTAATCGAGTCCAGTTCTGACCGTGATTGCAGATTTATGTTTCCCTTTATTTAGCTTAGATTATATTCAGTGTCAATTTTTTTTTTTTTTTTATTTTATTTATTTATTTATTTATTTTTGGGATATATTGGTTTGGTTTCGAATTATTTGGTTGGTATTAGCTTATGTTAGATTATTTAATGTTAGAAGTTGTAATACGGTCATTTGATGACATCTTCTCACTACCCCTTTTGTTATTACTGTTATTTTGTTCTGTTTCAAAATTTTCTATTCGTTTTTGTTGTTCTCCTTCTTGGGTCTGCTGCATGATTACATTATTAGACAAGTCGAAGTTTGGAACTTATCGTCTAAGTATTGTTGTTTTTGGTTACTCTTCTAGTTTCGTTCTCTTTTCTTCCTTTTAGATTGTTGCCTAATATCTTTGGGTCTGCTTTGCATTGTTTTACTATGTTTAAGTATGGAGTATGTTGTGTTTATCTTGGTTATATTTCAATATTGCTAGTTGTCCATGATTAGATCCTAAAGCCAACTAGGATGATTAGTGTGTGGGATATAGTGGTAGGCCTTTTCATAGTTCGGCTTTGTCCGTTTCTTGAATTTATTTTGGATTCTGTTTCCTGATGTGACTGACTTGAATCATATTTTTGGTCTTCCTATTATTCAAATTTTTTTTTTGTCGGAGATGCTTACATTTGTAAGTTGGTTTGATGTAAAATTTGAGTTTTTGTCATTAAGAGCGTTGGAGGCATAATCTCTTTTGGATGCCAACTTTCCATAGTGTGCAGGTGTTTAACATTTTGTTTAATTACATATTAATACGCTAGATTACTTGGGAATTTAGAATTGATAAAAATAAATAGAATTTGTTTATGGTTTATATGTCATATGTGCTTAATGTATTTAAAGTTTTCTGCCAGCTTGAATTGTCCAAAATATTTATTAAGTTACTTATGCATCATTGTTATATTTATTTTTAAGATTGTTGCATATTTTGGGTATTACTGCTTATCTATTATGTGCGCTTTTGGATAAAATTAATGGCGTCAATTGCCTTCTCCTGTCCAATCTATTTGTTTATTTACTTATTTTGACTTAAGGTGTTAAGTTGTAATTTGCTTAGATACATTCGTTATTTTGGAATCGTTTAATCATCTTTAAGATATGATTTAGAGATATTATTTTCAAGTCCTAATTTTTATTTTTTGCTCTTCGTTGCATGTGAATCTGTCCGAGTTTGTCATGAACTCAATCTCCTCACATTTCGAGAGCCATGGAGGCTCAAATTCCCTCTTGAGTCAAACCATAAAAATGATGGGCAGGTTTCGAAGTTTGAAAGATTGAAGATAGTCAAAGAAGCGGGATTAGAAGATCCTCTATTTTTTTATATATATTTTTATTTGTAATGGGCTTAAGCCCTTGTCGTCTTTTACTTTCTTTTTGTATTTGCTTTATATTATTATTTGTTTAGTCTAGGACAGGTACGAAAAAAGAAAATGGGTCAAAAACCCAAAACAGGTGGGTCCAAAATTCCGGTCAAGGCGGACAGAAACCCGGATTTGGACCCAAGTTTCTTTCCCTCTCTCTTTATTTGCTTTCAAGTATTTACTTGCTTTAATTGTCGTTTAGTTTTAAAGTTAGGAAGAATCCGAATCCCCACAAATGCCATAAATGTTTTATCGACTTAAAATTAAATTTTTGCAAAATAAAAATGATCTAAAAATAGGTTAGTATTTTAGCTTCTCTATTTCTAAATATTTTTTCAAGTCAAGTTAAAAACAATTTTTTAGCCAAACTATGTTAGTTGTCGGAAAACCGTAGGTAGCGGAATGTTTTAGGTGCCTAACACCTTCCTAAAACATTAATAGGAATCTCCGAACCCTTTTAAAATGTTTTCATTTGATTTTCTGTTAAGTCTTTTGAAAGCAAAAGTAATAGTTTTCTTAATTTTTCCCCAAAATTAAGTGGCGACTCTAAAAAGGTCGAAATCCTTAAAAAATACATTTTTCGATAAAACACATAGATCATACACTAGTCATGTAAAATCCTTCATACATTGATCCACATTGAATCCATTACATATGATTCATAATCGTTATACATGCTGGGTACTATATGAATATCAATTTAACATAACTGAATTCCAATTTTTTATACATTGAACTACCAAGGTAGCAGTGAATCATGGAAATCTACCCTAAACATGTTCAAATCTTCAAACATGGATCCAAATGGATCCTTCATCATCAAATCATAATCAATTCACGTGAATAACATTAAATATAAGTAATTCCAACGTAAGAGAATCACAATTGAACAATTAACAAACCATGGTCACAATGCCCATGCAAGAGCTAAATCAAGTTTGGGAAGGAACATGGGTTCATCATGCAATTGGAGTCAAAATCACGTTAAAGCGAATATATTAACTTCAATTCATCATGATTTAATCATTAAAAACGTTTTTAGAAAGAACCCATGGCTAGATCTAAAAAGGAGAAGTTTGATCCTAAAATCACTTTTGAAACTTTGAGATTAACTCTCTAGATGGAAGGATAACTAGAGATGAAGGATAACCATACCTTTATATTCATGAAAACCTTTAAAACTTGGTGATTCATCCATGGAAATCCAAGCTCCAAGATGTTCTTGAGCTTCACCAATAATAGTGGTTTCTAGGGAGAATATTTGTTTTGGAGGGAAAGGTTCAATTTGTGTGAGTTGGTTTGGGAATGGGTTGATCACATTTTTGATCACTTAAATACACCAAAAAATCACCAAATAAATCATGTGGGGTCAGGTTAGCACGTGGGGTGAATTTACCATTCACCCCTTTAATGAAATAGTGCACAGGCAGTGGCACCATGCCACCATCGACGGACCCAATCGACTGGTCGTTGGTCAATCGTCGTGCCATCCTTTGGCTTCCGTCGATTGGTACTTGGCCAATTTTTGGGTTGAGACCTAAAAAAGCTAAGTATAAATCTACGATACCACACCTACGGGCCATTGTTCAACCAACTGTCCGTCGTTTGGTCCGTCGATTGACACTCTCAAGGCAGTGTCTCGACCAGCCTTGGGTCTTTTTTGTGGGCCCTTTTGCGGGGCCCTTTTGAAGTCATACCTGAACGTTTCGCACGTAAATACAAACCTTAACAAGTTTTAGACCTCCCACATGAGTTTCACCTAAAACAAATACTCGCAATACGTCTAACATGCAAGGCCCCATCAAGACACACACATGCATGTCTCAAGGCTATCTTTCGAACGTCTTGGGCGTTCTTAGACGTTTAACCTCCAAACTTCTCGAAACTTCATATAATACCATTAAATATCATTATAACTAATTTTAAGACTTCATAAGCTCATTTCATACACATATAAGCATGCATAGACATATGAGGCACATAGGTGACTAATCGTCGAACGTCTTGGTCGTCCCTTGACGTTTGACTTCCAAATCACCTCAAACTTTACACACTACCTCTAAACTATATTATGATCCATTTTAGGACCTTATAAACTTAATACAAACATTTTAGGCTCTAGACTCCCTAACTCATTTTGGAGGTCTTACACTCATCACCCTCATTCACCTTAATAAATCCAAGAAATTAGGGATTTAGGGAACATGGGTCAATGGAAAACTTAAAGGAATTCATAAATTAACCATTAATTAATACTTAAATAAAATTAATTCATCATAATTCATCACAATTAACTCACAAATTTGTTTTAGAAAGAAGACCCATATGAGGAGAAAAACCCTTGTATTGGGGGATTTAGAAATCATCTTTTGAAAGACCTATCGGGGAAATGAATCCCAATAGTGAAATAAATCATACCTTATTGATCATAGATCCATGAAATTGGGTTGAAAAACTTTAAGGCTTGATCTTCTTCTTGGAGCTCTAATGGTCTTCAATGGAGTTTTGGAGGAAGAGAGAATTTGGGAGAGAGAGACATATTTTTGAGTTCAACTTGTGGGACTTGATTTTTGTGTTAAAATTCAACTAACACTGACCATAAGGCATTATATAGTCACCCATTAAATTACCTAAAAGACCCCTCACTTAAATGGGTTTATTTGTCATGTCAAAACACCCAAATACGACTTTTTACTAATCTGGGAAGGGGCTTTGCGTCGCGGGGTCAACACACAATTTATTTACCTAAATTAATTTGAGGTATTGAGGTCCGTGTTAGCTTCGCATCGTACAGTAGCCCTCAAATTCTTGACTTCCACAGACTGCTTTGCCTGCCCACCCATGTTGCGGTCCTTCCCAAGGACCCTTACGGTGGTCCTTGGGGTGTCGTTATCGTATGTTTAGACTCTCTATACTACACTCTACCTATCCAATGTATTTTTACAGACTTATACTTCATTTCACCCTCCAAAACCTTTCCCAAACATAGCGACGTCAACTTGTTAAATTTCGCTAGTTTTCGGACGTTAAGTCCTTTCTTTAATTCTATTGCTCCAAAACTTCTGAAACAAGTTATTTATACTTATTTAGGTCTAAAACCATCATTATTCAACATATTAACCTCTAGTAACATTCATCCCCGAATGACACCTTAAACTTTCTACTGGGAAAAATAAAAAAGACTCAAGACTAGAAGCCAACCAATCAACCAATATCATAATGAGTCACAACTCATTTGAGGAAATTTCAAATCCTTTCAACATATAAACATAACATCAACAAATAGTAACTTAATCCACAACTTACCATAACACTAGCTCATCTTTTTCATATACATAAGGAAGTACTACCTTCTCCATTTCAATATGAGCTCAATATGAACATCAAAAGTTGGCATGTTGATTTCTTATCAAAATAATATCAATTATGCTCATTATAACCTTCCATGAACACTTATAGCACACAACACACTCAAGTGAAAGTCAACATATTAAGCATATTTCATGGAAAGACAAGAACTCAAATTAGGCATGAATTTTTATAACAATATGCACATATTTAGAAAAACATTATAAGTCCAACATTTTCCATAATAGTTATATAAGGAATTACTAACCTTAATCTTTGATAGGAGTAGGGGGGAATATATGAGGATAGAGGGTCTTCATTTCGGCCTCGGTCTCCCATGTTGCACCCTCAACAAGGTGGTTCCTCCATAACACTTTTACGGAGGCAACTGTAAGACCGCCAAAATGAGATAGGGTGTCTAGAGCCTAACATGTTTGTATTAATGTTTTAAGGTCCTTAAATTACTTATAATATTATATAGAGGCAGTGTGTAATGGTTGAGGTGATTTGGAAGTCAAACGTCAAGGGAAGACCAAGATGTTCGACGACAAGTTGCCTATGTGCATCATGTGTCTATGTGTGCTTATATGTGTATGAAATGAGCTTATGAAGTCTTAAAATGACTTATAATGATTTTTAATGGTATTATATGAATTTTCAAGAAGTTTGGAGGTCAAACGTCCAAGAACGTCCAAGACGTTTGGAAAATAGCCTTAAGACATGCATGTGTGTGTCTTGATGGGGCCTTGCATGTTTAGACGAGTTGTTTGTATTTGTTTTGGGTGAAAATTATGTGGGAGGTATAAAACTTGTTAAGGGTTGTATTTACGTTGGAAACATCCAGGTACGACTTCAAAAGGGCCTCGCAAAAGGGCCCACAAGAAGGACCCAAGTCTGGTTGAGACACTGCCTTGGCAGTGTCAATCGACTGAACCTAACGACGTCCAATTGGTTTACCAACGGCCCGAAGGTGAGGTCTCTTTGATTGAAACTTATCCTGGGAAATTCTTAATCCAAAAACAAGCCAAGGACCAATTGATGGAATCCAAAGGACGACCATTCGATTGACCAATGGCCAGTAGATGGTCATCCGTTGATGGTGGCCTGCAACTCTGTCTTGTGAATTATTTTATTTAAGGGGTGAATGGGAAATTCACCCCACGTCCTAAACTGACTATAATTGATTAATTTACCTATTTTTGGGTGTATTTAAAGGATCAAACATGTGAACAACCCATTCCCAATCCCTTCTCACGAAATTGAACCTTCCCTCCAAAGCCAATTATGTCTAGAAACCTCCATTGCTGTTGAAGCTCAAGAACAACTTGTAGATTGGATTATCATGGTTTATTAACCATGTTTTAAAGGTTTTAAACTAGATAAAGGTATGGTGATCCTTCATCTCTAGTTACCCTTCCATCTAGAGAGTTAATCTCAGAGTTTCAAAAGAGATTTTATGATCAAAGTTTTTCTTCATCAATGTAACCATGGGTTCTTACTAAAAACGTTTTTAATGATTAAATAATGATTAATTGAAGTTATACATTGGTTTTAACATGATTTTAATTTAATTGCATGATGAACCCATGTTCCTTCCCTAAATCGATTTAGTCCTTGCGTGGGCTTTGTCATCATGGCTTGCTAATGGTTAATTTGTGATTCTCTTACGTTGAATTGCTTATATCTACTGTTATTTATGTAAATTAACGATGAATTAATGATTAAGGATCCATGAGGATCAATGTATAAAGATTTGAGTGTTACTAGCCTATGTTCCTATATGTTACAGTGAATTCGAATTTAGAACAATTGTGTAGGATTTCAATTATGCATGAATCACTGTAGCTACTGCCTTAAGTTAACATTATGGCTGAATTGTGGGTATAAACCCTTGATGATCAGATTAAATAAAGTCTTGCATGAATTGATATAGGGTCTTTTAGTCTATGAAGTAAAAAGGCTATGTATGTGATGTGATCTCGAATTGTGGTTAGATGAAGCATGATTTTCTTCTTAATAAAGATTAATTGAACTACTTCCTAGCATGTACATTATTGTTAAAATATTATTGATGATCAATGCCTTAGGTAATCTATAGTATTGGCTAATTCCTCTATACTCTACCGAATTAATAAGTATAATGCCGATGTTGGAAGTTTGATCTTGAAGTGCTTTAAGCATGTTTTCGTTATGATTAGGTGTATGATTATCTACTGCATTATATTAATATTATTGATTAAATATGATCTATAATCCATGTAAGTGAAATTGGTTGATGGTCTATGTCCTTCTACCTTCTAGTATGTTAATGTATTGTACTAGTTGTAACATGACCTTGCAGTAGCTTTTACTTAACTTCATGTATGATTATGGTACTTAAGCTAGTGCCCTATACTTTATTTATTGATTAAAGAGTAGTAATTGTCAATGATGACCAAAGGCTAAAGGATCGGTGAGAGTTGATGTACTCTTCTATTTCTCTACTTTCTATATTATTGTAGATGATGAAGCCTTGTATGACATTGTGTGGTATGGTCCACTTATGGTGGCGGTGTTTACTTTATTGTAATTATGTATGTGTTGACCATGGCCTTGAAGGCAAATTGATGAATATATGATTGACTGATTACGATTATCACCTTAGGTGTAACTTGTCCTAGTCTTCTATTATAGTTGTGAGTCTAGGTTATGTTGCTATTGATATGATCATGTAAATGATTATGCTAAGATCATGTGTAGGTGCTGCCATTAATAAAGTTTTAGTATTGATGACCTCTACCCATGTACCCCTATGTGAATGTGTAAATAGCTAAGGTTAGGAGTCTTGATTATAATGTGAAGATTGTCTTACCTCCTATGCTATTGAGTTTTGTATGGTCTATGCTTGGAAGAGTATTGTGGTCTTAAGTGGGTGGCTGACTCAATCTGTTGTTGATATCTATTATGTGATCATGTTGAACAATCACACATTATGCATACTTACAATGTAGTAAATGTTTATAGTGTCTAATGAAAGGTTGTTCTCATAATCACTAGTGTCTACTACTATGCATGTAAAGTATATGTATGTGAATTATGATATGTTTCCTTAACTAGGATGACTTGATAGGTGTACTAGTATGGGCAAGGGTATGGGACCTTGTCTATGCATTGCACATGTGTACCTTGATAGGATAGTTCCTAGGTTTGGTTTATATGTGCATGAATATGAATGTATGGTCATGTGTGGTCTTAATGTGTTATGTGAAAGGTTTACTAACATATATGTATACACAAACACACATGAATGATGATCTAGTCAATAGAGGAGCCTTGAAATATGTGCTCAAGTGTATCCTTAACTAGATAGTGCTAATACATATGCTATGTCCTGTGAAAGGATTTCTCACATGAATTAGGTTGATGACTCTCATCTATGACCTATGAGTTAAGCATATGAGGGGATGACTCTCCTAAACCTATGTTTTATAAAGAAATGATAATAAAGACTTTTTCAATAAAGAGAACTTAGCTTAGCACCGAGTAAACTTGTAGATGAGGAGGTGGCTTCTTCCTAAAGAGGGAAGGTGAAAAGGGTCCACTACGGTCCTCATAGGGTGGATACCCTCATGACCCAAAAAAGGGTGTAGAGTTGATGTTTCCATGACAGCCCCAAGTTCCATAAACTATGCTTGCCACTTAAGATCTAGCAAGTGAATTCACCTAATATGCTAGCATGTTACTCATGTCTTACCTTGGCAAGTAAGATGCACTCTTTTTGGTGTGAGGGGATAACACCAAATTCCATATTTAGCACCCATGGTCTTAGTGTCGGTTAAGGCTATAGTTTCCCTAAAGTAAAATGGACAATGGAAGTAAATGACTAGGACCCTAACTAGAATGACTTAAGGGAGGTTACTTAGGAAAGGTGGAAGTAATGAACCCATCTAGACATTGCACAAGTAGCTCCTTAGGAAGTTCTATGAATGTGTTCTAATGTGTATGATCATGGTTATGTCTTTATGCATGGTATAGTAGTATTTGTCTACTTGTCATGAAGATGTGCATGGTATGAGTCTAGATGATGTAATCTTATCCTTATATGCACTCTGTTGGTCTAAATGACTATATGATGAAGGTCTTGTATTGACATGAATGAAGTTGTCTTCACTTACTTGTTGATGTATGAATTGGATGGTAAAACTTGTGGTCCTATGGTAGGTTTACTAAATATGTGTGAGGTTATGTGGCTTCACATATACATTGCACTAGTATACTTAGATTAGGATTATGAGTAAGGTCTTATAATGCATTGATGTGAAGTGAAGTTGGTATATGTGCAAATAAAATGTAACTTACTGTAGTTGTCCTATGGTGTTGGCATAAATATGTCTATGTTGTACTATACTTCTATGATGATATGTGTTGTCTTGTGTAGATGATATGCATGTTTCCTTTGTGACCTTAAGAAGATGCATTGCACCAAGTATCACTAGAAGGTTACTTGGGAGGTTAATGAATAAAAGAGAAGATAGTTCACTGTTAAGGGAAATTAGCTCACTGTAAAGTGACCTCAATTATGGCATAAATTATATATGTGATCTTATATGATGTTTGGCCTTTGAATATGTTTATATGAAGTATGTGAATGATACAAATGCTATTGGACAAAGGTTTTATGAAGATTTAGTCAAAAAGACATGAAGTATGATTTCAAGAAAATGTCCCATTAAAATGCATGTTTTTGCATGGTTGTTGTCACATCCGGGGAGCACTCTCAAGAAGTAACATGGCGTACTTGACCTCTCGGAGGTCTTATACAAGCCCATAGTTATCATTCATCGCATTGACATAGTAAATTTAGAGGAAAATTTAAAACTTTTCATAGCACATCAGATGCTAGAAACTTCATCTCATATATATATAAGACATAAGCCATAATATATTTATAGACCTTAGTCTCTTTGCCATCTTAGACTCAATAACTTTATAGTACATTAGGCACACGGCCCATAAGAAACATTACATAACTATACAATATTTAAAGACTTCACATTAAAGACATAAGTAGGAGACCCTTGAACTTTAAGGATTCCTTTCATTGAGCTTGGGAATAATCTAGCAAGCTCTTCACCATTCAAGACATCCTTTCAGCATCCATAACCTATACTTTGTGTAAAAATTAGAGAAGAATGGAATTAACACAAGAATGTACTAAGTATGGCAACCATGCAAAAACATGTGTTTAAAATGGACATTTTCTTGTAAATCATACTTCATGTTTTTTGAGTAAATCTCCATAAAACCTTTAACCAATAGCATTTATATCATTCACATACATCATATAAACATATTCAAAGGCCAAACATTACATGAGATCACATATAGGATTTATTAAATTTTTAAGTGACATTACAGTGAGCCACCTTTACCTTAACACTGAGCTAATTTCCTTTTTATTCATTAACTTTCCAAGTAACCCTCTAGTGATACTTAGTGCAATGCATCACCTTAAGGCCACAAGGAAATATACATACCACCTAAACAAGACAACACATACCATCATGAAAGTATAGTACAACATATACAAATTTAAGCCAAACTATAAGAACATTACAATGAACTCCTAATCATTATTCACATACTTGTTTACTTCACATGGTACCTTATAGAACCTCACTCATAATCCCAATCTTAATCTACTAGTACAATGTACATGTGAAGCCCCATAACCTCACATGTACTTAGTAGACCCTTCATGAGGCCACAAGCCGTACCACTTCATACATCAACATCACAAGTAAAGCCAACTTCATTCGTGTCAATACAATACCTTCATCATATAGTCATTTAGACAAACATAGTGCACATAAGGATAATATCACATCATGTAGATTCATACCATGCACATCTTCATAACAAATATACAAATACTACTAAGTCATGCATATGGACATAAACATAATCATATACATTAGGTCACCTTCCTAAGACTTCCTAAGGAGTCACTTGTGCAATGTCTAGATGCGTTCATTACTTCCACCTATACTAAGTAGCCTTCTTTAAGTCATCCTAGTTAGGATCCTATTTCATTATTTCCATTGTCCATTTTACCTTAGGGAAACCATAGCCTTAACCGACATAGACCATGTGATGCTAAACATGGAATATGGTGTCATCAAAACCTTACACCGATGGAAGGTGGTCTACCGTCCAAGGTAAAACCCCTTATAAACATAGCTTTCTAGGTGAATACACTAGCTAGTATCCTATGGTGGCGACATAGTTAAAGAACTAAGAGATAGGTACCCCTTCTCATACCATGTGGTAATCGGGCCTCGTCTCATGGGAATCCCTCGGATGACACATCCCAAAAGCAAGGGAGGTTAACATCACACGGGAAACTTTAGAGTGAACCTTTCCTTTTTTGGAGAAGTCATCACCTTTCATTGTCAAGTTCACTCGGTGCTAAGCTAAGTTCCCTTTATTGAAAAAGCCTTTAATACATTTATTTGTAAAACATAGACTTAGAATATTCCTTCCTCATATGCATATAGCATATTCAAGCATCTATCTAGTTTTAGAGTATTCGTGGCCACACCTTTCAAGGCCCCTCTATTAACTAGATCATCTTTCATGTGTGTGTGTACATACATATATGTGCGCAAACCCTTCACATAACACATTAAGACCACACATGACCATACATTCATATTCATGCACATAGAAACCAAACCTAGGAACTATTCTATCAAAGTACACATGTGCAATGCATAAACAAGGTCCCATACCCTTGCCCATACTAGTACACCTATAAAGTCATCCTAGTAAGAAAATACATAACATACTTCACATACATATACTTTACATGCATAGTAGTATACACTAGTGAATATGAGAACAACCTTTCATTTAGACACTATGAACATTTACTACATTGTAAGCATGCATGAAGTGTGAGTGTGTGTACATTGGTCAACATGATCACATAATGGCTATCAACAACATATCGAGGTAGCCACCCTCTTAGAATACGATACTCTTCAAGTATAACACCCCAAAATTAACTAAGGTTAACTAGAGCCTCATCATTGTTTCTTGAGTTAATTTTAAGTTAAACGGAGTTAGTTTGGTGTCCTTAGGCAGTGTACAAAGTTTGGTTAAGTTTGGAGTTCAATCGACCAAAAATGTCCATGACATTCGGATGGTATGCCTTAGAATGTACTTGTATGTCTTGGCGAGTTTGGTAGAGTTTTATGTGTTCGTTTTACTTGAAACATGCGTCGGATGTTCCTTAGACCTAGACGACTTAGTTTAGGGGTTTGACGTCCGGGCACGACCCCACCTAGGACCCACAAGGGTCCCTAGATGAAGGGCCCAAGACTTGGGCAAAGTCTGCCCATTAGTGGCTCACGACGACCATGGCGACGGTCCGTTGCACTCAGGACGGTCCGTCGAGCAAGGGCGTCGCGAGTAACAGAGAGTGGAAACTTGGACAGGCTTCAGTTGGAGCCAAGTGTTCCTCGACAGGACCCCATGACGGTCCGTGGTGAACGTGACGGTCCGTCGAGGAGGTCTCGTCGACGAGGCCTGCCAGTGCACGACTTAAGGCTGCCAACTTTGGGTGTTTTATGTAAATACACCTCAAGTCTTATAAGACCCTAGGTGTATAATTTTGGTGTTTTTTTAGGTTATATTAAATTAGTTTTAAACCCTAGACCTAGACAAGACCCTCTCACTTCAAGATCCAACTCTCTCTTTCTCTCAAGAAAACTCTCTCAACTCTCTTGGAAGCTAGAAGTCAAGGAAGGATAGGAGGACGGATTGGGACTTGTTTCTTCATCAAATTCGTGGGTTTCTTTCTCATAAAGGTATGGTATCCATTCTTGAATACCTTTCCATTCAAGAAGCCAACTTCCAAAATGGTTTTCAAAAAGGGGTTTTAAACTCAACTTCTTCTAAACTTTGATTTCTATTATGGGTCTTCTTGTAACTAAGTTCTAATGGTTTAAATGTATTTATGTTGGTTTGAATAGATGATTTTGATGTTAAAACTCCATGAAACTCTTGTTTATGCATAATTCAATTTTTGACTTGAAAATGGGTTATGTGAGCATGATTTGAGTAGGGTATGAACTTGGGTCTTCTTGTATTTGTCATGTTGGTGTAGCTACTGCCCTAAGGGCCTTAATATGGTGAAATATTGATAAATTGCTTATGGGTAAATGATGGTTTGATTTGTTGATGAGTTGCTCTCATTGTATAATTCTTATTATGAATTGCTATTTGAGTGGTATGGTCCACCTTATGGGTGACGGTGCTAATTGATGAACTTGATGTTACTTAGTATGGTTTGAGTATGTGATCTTGAAGGTCTAATATGTGAAATGAAGATATATTGGAAATGGGTCTTGTGTTGTGTTTGATGTAGCTTGAATTGCATGTTTGACCTAGTTTATGTCTAAATGAAGTATATGATTATGAGAAGTATGTAGAGTGTGTAGCTTGATGAATCAAGGTTAAAGTATGAGTAGAACTTGATGATAATGAAATGATGCTTATATGCAAGGTGTGCACATGTACACACACACTCTTTTAAGATTTGTATTATGTCAAGTTGAGCAAAAAGGGGAATCTTGAGGTGGACACACTTCGTGAGTTGAGATGTAGTGTCTAGTA
Organism: Solanum sitiens; assembly: GCA_016801875.1. Classification (NCBI taxonomy): domain Eukaryota; kingdom Viridiplantae; phylum Streptophyta; class Magnoliopsida; order Solanales; family Solanaceae; genus Solanum; species Solanum sitiens. The sequence continues at coordinate 113,422 of JABWTJ010000371.1, read as the reverse complement.
ACAACCTCTCCATTTCCTAGTGAGCTTTCTAAGATAGACTATTATGTTGAGAAATTCGTGTGGAGTTATGCCTAGCACCGATAGGATATGAAGGGGAGGTGGATTGCACTTCGTTAGTTGAGATATTGTAATCCAAAGTACCTCTTGAGATGAGTACTCCTCGTTAGTAGAGAGTGAGTTACTTAGTAACAATCTCCTTATCCCTTAACTATGTGCTCGCATAGGTGTAGCTATTGGAAAAGCCATGTAAACGCTAAGAAGCATGACCTTACACTAGGCAAGTAAGGATCCCTCATCCGATAGGGGTTAATATCGGGATTCCATGTCTAGCTCTCATGGTCTTTGTCGGTTAAGCTAACTCCCACAAAAGAATTGATTTGAAACTAATTATCTTGTGTATTGTTAAAATTGTGTATGTATGTCGTGAAGTGCTCAATCCACATTAGTTACCGAGTAGGAGCATTGAGTGGGAGTAGTAGTATAGGATGCTATTCTCACATTGCACTTGGTGTGACCTATACCTACTATGGGAGAAGAGTACCTTCATAAAATCCGTGTGAATGAGTACTATGGTGTAGTGTTATGGACAATTATTGTGAAGTACTTGAGTAAATGGAATCCATTAGGAGCATTAAGTGGGAGTGCTAGTATGGGATGCTACTATCACATTGCACTTGGTGTGACCTATATTTTTCCATGAGTGTTTTGCATATGTATTAGCCAAGGGCGTGGATTTGATTTCTAATGAGGTAAGCCTAAGATTTGGTAGTTTTAAGGGTCTCTTTGGAGTGATTTGAAGGGAGGTGTAATGAGAGTCCCTTCTTGGCTCACCTTAGGGAGTCTTAGGATAACCTTGGGTTAGGGCAACTTCAAAGGAAAAGAGTTCATATGAGTTGGACCGTGACATTCACTGTAAGGTCTTCATTGTAAGAATTCAAAATGTTCACTATGATGCTTTATTCAATTTTATTGCAAGTTTAGCAAAGTTAATTGAAATGTTCCTTTTGTTTACTTTAAGTTTGGTAAGATAGCCATAAAGTGTTAATTGTTGATTCTTATGTGGGTTTGCTTCTAGATTCATGAAGGTTATATTTGAATTGCATAAAAAACTATCTTTACTAAAATGTCCCTTTTTGCATGTTTTTGCATATGCCATACTTAGTACATTGTTGTACTAACGCCATACTTTTTATACCTTATGAGTATAGGTTGGAAGCCCTTTTGGGAGGATCGGAGTCGAAGCTTGGGAACTTTATCTCTCAAGAATTTGGTATGTCCTCATATATTCGAGGACATAGTTTTATGTTTCTTAGTTTCTTTATTAATACTTAAAAATGTATTTACTTTTATCGTAAAGGGCCGTGTCCCTAAGATTCCAAGTTGTGTCTTTAAGTTGGCTTGTGACGATAAGATTTCTTAGTATTTATGAAAAAACTCCTTTTATTATTATTATCGTGAAAAGTTTAACATTCCGCACTACTTTTCATGCTTTATGTTATGAATGCTAGTTAGAGGGCTTGTACGAGACCCCAAAGGGGTCAAGTACGCCCGGTCATGATTCGAAGGTTTTCCCTAACTTCTAGGGGGTGCTTGCGGGTCGTGACAAGAGTTGGTATCAGAGCATAAGGTTTTGGGAAATTGCTTAAGGTCTGAAAGTCTCACAAGCCACATCTAGTAGTATCTTGGTCATTGGTGTGAGTCGCGACACATCCATGGACAAGAGGCTATAGGATGCTAGAAGTTTCACTTTCTTTTCTATTCTAGTATCGTGCCTTAGAGTTGAGTATATAAGGTGTCTATTCTCAACCTCTTCTTTTGTGTTTTTAGGACATGAATACGAGGAGATCTACCACTACAAGGGAGGAGGGAGGTGTACCAAATGAGAGAGTCCTTCCCCATGTTGACCAAGTTCCTATTGTTGGCTTAGGGGAGGAAAATGAGGAGGTTCCTCTTCAAGAACCTCAAGTGCCTCCGGAACCTCAAGGACCTCAAGTGCCTCCTATGCCTCAAGATCCTTTTGTTGAGGGTGATATGACTAATGCGGAGTTGAGGGCTGCCCTAATGAACTTGACCCAACTCATGACGGCTCAAGCTCAAGTTGTCAACAATCACTTTGTGGGCCAAGCTAACCTAGGAGATAGGCCCCAACCAAATGCTACTACTCCCGCTTCTAGGATTCGGGATTTTATGAGGATGAACCCTCCTACTTTTCATGGCACTAAGATGGATGAAGATACACAAGGCTTCATAGATGTGGTTTTCAAGGTGGTAGATGTTATGGGTGTGACCCCTAGGGAGAAAGCGGAATTGGCCGCTTACCAACTTAAGGATGTTGCTCAAGTGTGGTATGAGCAATGGAGGGGTGAGAGACCCTTAGAAAGAGGACCGGTTGATTGGGAGGAATTCAAAGAGGCTTTCCTAGATAGATTCTTTCCTTTAGAGTGGAGGGAGAAGAAGATGGTTGAATTCATGAACCTCCATCAAGGGGGAATGAGTGTGCAAGAGTACTCTCTCAAATTCACCCAACTCTCTAAGTATGCCCCAAACATGGTAGCCAACCCTAGGGCTAGGATGAACAAGTTTGTGATGGGCGTGTCTAGCTTGGTGGAAAAAGAGTGTCGTACGGCTATGCTTCTTAATGACATGGATATCTCTAGGCTCATGGTTTATGCGCAACAAATTGAGGAGTCCAAAATTAGGGAGATAAGGCAAGAGGGTAAGAGACCTAGGTCGGATGATTCTAGTCACCAAAGTCCTAACCCCAAGATTCTTCCATGGGAAACAAGGATAGGGCTCCAAATCAATATTCTCAAGGTGGTGGTTATTCCTATGAAAGGGCTAGGTGCCCTACTTGTGGCAAGCAACATGGGGGTAAGTGTCTTGCCGGAACGGATGGTTGTTTTGCATGTGGTAATAGAGGCCACAAGATGAGGGACTGCCCAAACCTTAAATCAAGGGGGAGATATGTCATTCAAGCTTCCCTAGATCCTAATGCTCCCAAGAAGAACCCTTCCTATGGGATGGGGGCTAGAAAGGATAATTAATCCGGATTGATGGTTTTGGTAAGTCTCAACTCTTGGTTATTGTTGCTTTTGTGTTATGAAATGTGTATATATGGTTTTATAGTTCCTATGATCATGTCGTCTTGATGAATTGTTTAGAGAATGAATTTTTTTCAAAAATTTGGTAAGATGGCAGTGAACTTCACTGTAAAAAAAAAAAAAATTTGGCATTTTGAAGAAAATTGTTTTGTCTTGAATTTTAGTTTCAATGTGTGTAAAGGCATTGTTTATGAGCATTTTTAACGTTGGAGAAGGTAGTTCCTCTATAAAAGAAGATTGAGGTTGAATTTTTGACTTTGTGAAAATTGGTGAAAGTTGCCTATGTTGCTAAGTGTTGAAAGTGTAAAATGATGTTCCTTGCTAGTGGATGCTTTGATTGTTAGTGTTTTGATCATGATCTAAGCGTATTATATGATGCTAAGTGAGTCCTTGTTGTTCTTAAAATTTAAGTGTCATTCGAGGACGAATGTTATTCCAAGTGGGGGAGAATATAACGCCCCAAAATGAACTAAGGTGAACTAGAGCCTCATCGTTGTTTCTTGAGTTAATTTTAAGTTAAACGGAGTTAGTTTGGTGTCCTTAGGCAGTGTGCAAAGTTTGGTTAAGTTTGGAGTTCAATCGACCAAAAACGTCCATGACGTTCGGATGGTATGCCTTAGAATGTACTTGTATGTCTTGGCGAGTTTGGATGAGTTTTATGTGTTCGTTTTACTTGAAACATGCGTCAGATGTTCCTTAGACCTAGATGACTTAGTTTAGGGGTTTGACGTCCGGACAAGACCCCACCTAGGACCCACAAGGGCCCCTAGATGAAGGGCCCAAGACTTGGGCAAAGTCTGCCCATCAGTGGCTCACGACGACCATGGCGACGGTCCGTTGCACTCAGGACGGTCCGACGAGCAAGGGCATCGCGAGTAACAGAGAGTGGAAACTTGGACAGGCTTCAGTTGGAGCCAAGTATTCCTCGACGGGACCCCATGACGGTTCGTGGTGAACGTGACGGTCCGTCGAGGAGGTCTCATCGACGAGGAAAGCCAGTGCACGACTTAAGGCTGCCAACTTGGGGTGTTTTATGTAAATACACCCCAAGTCTTATAAGACCCTAGGTGTATAATTTTGGTGTTGTTTTAGGTTATATTAAATTAGTTTTAAACCCTAGACCTAGACAAGACCCTCTCACTTCAAGATCCAACTCTCTCTTTCTCTCAAGAAAACTCTCTCAACTCTCTTGGAAGCTAGAAGTCAAGGAAGGATAGGAGGACGGATTGGGACTTGTTTCTTCATCAAATTCGTTGGTTTCTTTCCCATAAAGGTATGGTATCCATTCTTGAATACCTTTCCATTCAAGAAGCCAACTTCCAAAATGGTTTTCAAAAAGGGGTTTTAAACTCAACTTCTTCTAAACTTTGATTTCTATTATGGGTCTTCTTGTAACTAAGTTCTAATGGTTTAAATGTATTTATCTTGGTTTGATTAGATAATTTTGATGTTAAAACTCCATGAAACTCTTGTTTATGCATACTTCAATTTTTGACTTGAAAATGGGTTATGTGAGCATGATTTGAGTAGGGTATGAACTTGGGTCTTCTTCTATTTGTCATGGTGGTGTAGCTACTTCCCTAAGGGCCTTAATATGGTGAAATATTGATAAATTGATTATGGGTAAATGATGGTTTGATTTGTTGATGAGTTGCTCTCATTGTATAATTCTTATTATGAATTGCTATTTGAGTGGTATGGTCCACCTTATGGGTGGCGGTGCTAATTGATGAACTTGATGTTACTTAGTATGGTTTGAGTATGTGATCTTGAAGGTCTAATATGTGAAATGAAGATATATTGGAAATGGGTCTTGTGTTGTGTTTTATGTAGCTTGAATTGCATGTTTGACCTAGTTTATGTCTAAATGAAGTATATGATTATGAGAAGTAAGTAGAGTGTGTAGCTTGATGAATCAAGGTTAAAGTATGAGTAGAACTTGATGATAATGAAATGATGCTTATATGCAAGGTGTGCACATGTACACACACACTCTTTTAAGATTTGTATTATGTCAAGTTGAGCAAAAAGGGGAATCTTGAGGTGGACACACTTCGTGAGTTGAGATGTAGTGTCTAGTAACAACCTCTCCATTTCCTAGTGAGCTTTCTAAGATAGACTATTATGTTGAGAAATCCGTGTGGAGTTATGCCTAGCACCGAGAGGATATGAAGGGGAGGTGGATTGCACTTCGTTAGTTGAGATGTTGTAATCCAAAGTACCTCTTGAGATGAGTACTCCTCGTTAGTAGAGAGTGAGTTACTTAGTAACAATCTCCTTATCCCTTAACTATGTGCCCGCATAGGTGTAGCTATTGGAAAAGCCATGTAAATGCTAAGAAGCATGACCTTACACTAGGCAAGTAAGGATCCCTCATCCGATAGGGGTTAATATCGGGATTCCATGTCTAGCTCTCATGGTCTTTATCGGTTAAGCTAACTCCCACAAAAGAATTGATTTGAAACTAATTATCTTGTGTATTGTTGAAATTGTGTATGTATGTTGTGAAGTGCTCAATCCACATTAGTTATCCAGTAGGAGCATTGACTGGGAGTAGTAGTATGGGATGCTATTCTCACATTGCACTTGGTGTGACCTATACCTACTATGGGAGAAGAGTACCTTCATGAAATCCGTGTGAATGAGTACTATGGTGTAGTGTTATGGACAATTATTGTGAAGTACTTGAGTAAATGGAATCCATTAGGAGCATTAAGTGGGAGTGGGAGTATGGGATGCTACTCTCACATTGCACTTGGTGTGACCTATATTTTTCCATGAGTGTTTTGCATATGTATTAGCCAAGGGCGTGGATTTGATTTCTAACGAGGTAAGCCTAAGATTTGGTAGTTTTAAGGGTCTCTTTGGTGTGATTTGAAGGGAGGTGTTATGAGAGTTCCTTCTTGGCTCACCTTAGGGAGTCTTAGGATAACCTTGGATTAGGGCAACTTCAAAGGAAAAGAGTTCATATGACTTGGACCGTGCCATTCACTGTAAGGTCTTCATTGTAAGAATTCAAAATGTTCACTATGATGCTTTATTCAATTTTATTGCAAGTTTAGCAAAGTTAATTGAAATGTTCCTTTTGTTTACTTTAAGTTTGGTAAGATAGCCATAAAGTGTTAATTGTTGATTCTTATGTGGGTTTGCTTCTAGATTCATGAAGGTTATATTTGAATTGCATAAAAAGCTATCTTTACTAAAATGTCCCTTTTTGCATGTTTTTGCATATGCCATACTTAGTACATTGTTGTACTAACCCCACACTTTTTATTCCTTATGAGTATAGGTTGGAAGCCCTTTTGGGAGGATCGGAGTCGAAGCTTGGGAACTTTATCTCTCAAGAATTTGGTATGTCCTCATATATTCGAGGACATAGTTTTATGTTTCTTAGTTTCTTTATTAATACTTAAAAATGTATTTACTTTTATCGTAAAGGGCCGTGTCCCTAAGATTCCAAGTTGTGTCTTTAAGTTGGCTTGTGACGATAAGATTTCTTAGTATTTATGAAAAGACTCCTTTTATTATTATTATCATGAAAAGTTTTACATTCCGCACTACTTTTCATGCTTTATGTTATGAATGCTAGTTACAGGGCTTGTACGAGACCCCAAAGGGGTCAAGTACGCCCGGTCATGATTCGAAGGTTTTCCCTAACTTCTAGGGGGTGCTTGCGGGTCGTGACATCAAGCTTATACCACACAACACACAATAGCATAGGAGACAAGTTAACTTCATAGAGAACTTTAAGACTCCTATCATTAACTATTCACACATTCATATAGGGGTACATGGGTAGGGATCATCAATCATTATCACCTAAGACATGGAAGCACCTACACATGATATTACACAACCCTTCACATGCTCATAACAATGGTAACATAACCGAGATTCACAACTCAAATAGAAGACTAGGCACAAATTACACATAAGGTAGTCATCATAACCACTCCTTCATATATTCATCAAATTGTCTTCAAGGCCATGGTCAACACATATATAATGCAATAAAGTAAACACCGCCACCATAAGTGGACTATACCACATAATGTCATACAATGCTTCATCAACATTACTATAGAGAAATAGAGAAGTAGAAGAGTAGAGCAATTCTTACCAATCATTTAACCTTTGGTCATCATTTACCTTTACTACTCTTTCATCCATAAAACAAGTATAGGGCAGTATCTAAAGTATCATAATCATAAAAGGGACTATATACAATTTGCTACAAGATCATATCACAATATAATACAATACATCACACATATACTAGAAAGTAGAAGAGCATAGATCTTTAACCCAATTCACGTACATTGATCATCAATTATATTTTACTAATAGCATAAGTCTAGGGCAGCATCTAACTAGATCACTACATCAAAGGAATCATGCTTCATCTATCCACAATTCGAGATCACATCATATACATAGTATTATCAATCGATAGATTAGAAGAACTAGGTCAAGTCACATAAGCCATCTTCACTTCAATCATACAAGATTCATATTCATAATTCAATCATGATACTAACCTAAAGCAGTAGATACGACCAGCCTAACATAATCGAAATCCACATTAAATCACTTAGAAGTCAATGTTACAGTGAGCTATGTAAACTAGGCTAAAAATGCTCAAATATTCATACATTGACCATTATGGATCCTTAAACATCAATTAAACATAAATTCATGTAAATAATAGCATATACAATCACTTCAACGTAATAGAATCATAATTTAATCGATAGTAATTCAAAATCACATAGCCCATGCAAGGCTAAATCGTTATAGTGAACGAGCATGGGTTCATCATGCAATTGGAGTAAAATTCACGTTAATACCATTGTATTAACTTTAATTAATCATGATTCAATCGTTCAAAACCTTTTTAGAAAGAACCCATGGCAGATTGAAGAAGACATTGTTTGATCATATTTTTCTTCTTTGAAATATTTGAGAATGACTCTCTAGATGAAAAGATAACTAGAGATGAAGATCACCATACCTTAATCTTCATGAAGACCTCTAAAACTTGATGAATCACCCATAGAAATCTGAGCTCCAAGCAGTTCTTGAGCTTCACCAACAATGGTGGTTTTAGAGAGAACATTTTTGGAGAGAAGGTTCAATTTGTGTGAGTTGGTTTGGGAATAGGTTGATCACGTTTTTGATCACTTAAATACACCCAAAAATAACTAAATAAATCATGTGGGGTCAGGTTAGCACTTGGGGTGAATTTCCCATTCACCCCTTTAATGAGACAGACGCAAGCAGTAAGTTACAGGCCACCATCGACGGAAGCACCTACTGGATGTAGGTCAGTCAACGGACCGTGCCTAGGCTTCCGTCGATTGGTACTTAGCCAATATTTGTCTTGATACCTGCCCAAGGTAAGTGAAAATTGACGAGACCTGACCAACATGCCGTTGGTTGACCAACTGGCCGTCGTTTCGTCCGTCAATTGACACTGCCCAGGCAGTGTCTCAATCAGCCTTGGGTCCTTCTTGTGGGCCCTTTTGCAGGGCCATTTAGAGGTCGTACCCGGATGTTTCCAAAGTAAATAAGACCCTTAACAAGTTATAGACATCCCCCAAAAGTTTCACTTAAAACAACCACTTGTAACTCATCCAAACAGGCCAAGCCGCATCAAGACACACATTGAACGTCTTAAGGGTTATCTTTCGAACGCCTTGGACGTTCGTGGTCGTTTGACCTCCAAAATTCATGAAACCTCATATACTATCTTTTACATCATTATAAACCATTTTAATACTTCATAATCTCATGCATAACACATAATCACATAGAACCACATATGAGGCATTTAGGTGACTTAGTCGTCGAACGTTTCGGTCGACCCTTGACGTTTGACTTTTAAATCACCTCAAACTTTATACACTCCCTATAAACCATATTATAAGTCATTTTAGGACCTTAGAACATTAATACAAACATGTTAGGCTCTAGACACCCTAACTCATTTTGGGGTCTTACAATAACCCCCACTTGGGAACATTCGTCCTCGAATGACACTTAGAACACTTTAAACATGATAAGGACTTCAATGCATCATAGAGCAGTTCATCTTATTCATAACACCATAATGTAGAAGTCAATGCACCAAACTTTAAAAGGAACACAACTTCACAACATTATAGCAACCAATGCGCACAAGCAAGCTAATTATTCATTCACTCACTCTTTAATGCATCAAACACAAAGGCTCTTATAATGCTTCTAGGAGGTACATACTTCTCCAAATCACAACGTGGTCATTACATTTCAATTCACTAGGAGATCATCCCGTAAGGCCGCACATAGGCAGATTACAACACATACTCAAAAGCCATTTTAAGCACTCATACTTGATGCACAAAGGCCATCTTTACACTAATATGAGAATTTCTCAATTCCAAACCAAGAAATGATCATGATTTCTTCCTAGTGAGGTCCAAATGGTAAATCCCACTAAGCACAGCACAACAAATAGGAAGTTATTTCACAAAATGTCAATTTCTTAACATAATACTCACCTTCATAATAAGCATATATTAGGGACAACAATACAAATTATAGGCGCATACATGAATACTAAGCAAACATGCTTTCACTTTTCAATAGTGATCCTACAATCATGCCTTGAAAACCATACAAGTGACATAATTTTGAAGAGACTCCACATATTTCATTTTAAAAAGACTCAACTTTTCATTATAAGGCTAAACCTTACATATCTCAAGTGACTAAAAATCAAGTTTCCTTCTTATCTCGTGAAGTCAAGTGTACCATTAGCATGTTAGGATGTACAATACTCATGAGAAACATGTATTTGATCAAAATTTTCATTCATGTACCTTGGAATCTTAAAAATATCCTTAATGTAATGTCAATAAATACATACTAAACATATAAGGTTCATGCAACTCATACTTTATGCAAGACTATATTCATGAACAAACTTACTAAGAATTCATTAGTTTCAAGTTCAAGTAAAAATAGAAGGTCAAGGTAGAATTCCTATAACCTTACTATTCCATCACAATCCCCCACTTAGGGCAAACCCCATTAATAGCAACTTAACCCAACCTTAAGAGGATCTTAACATAACAACATTCATATTTCAACAATTACAAGTGATTACCATTTAGAAGGAATTTTACAGTAAGTCAACATAGTAACACCAAGGTATTCTAAACCTTATCATTTTAGGCAAATCATCCTCAATTCTAGGGAAACATCAAATCCACAATCTTCAAGGGACTCACAAGACAATAAAAAGTTAGAAACAAATCTACGACTCATCATGCCATAAGACTCTATTTCTTCATTCCAAATAGCAAATCTCCTTTTTACAAACATTATCATGCTCATATGCATCAATTCTATACATATTTTAACAACTTCCAATCAAAGAACAATTTAGTTGCTTTCCCAAAAATATTACATTAAGCTGCCTAGCATTTACAGTGAACATGCTTCAACATTCCAAAAATGCAACACTTAGGCAATTGATTGGAAAAACATGACAATATGAGATACAAAACTTTACCAAGACAAGCATACTATCATCACACCAAAGATCAAGTCTATACAAAGGACTCCAATCCATACTAGGCAACTTATCAAGGACCACATGCATACAAAAGGAAACATTGAACACCTTTAAGTACCAAATCTTAGGGTAGCATGCTTCCATATGTAGTCACTAAGCATTTCAAGCTCAAATCATAATATAAGGCTACCATCATGCAACACAATATAGTAACACATTATTTCAAAAGAAACTCATGTCACTCATAATAACTTCTAACATGCTTTAACTATATCATGACATACATTCGTTAATATAATATGTTATTTCACATAAACCTCATACTTAGCCATATTTGGCATCACATCATCAAAACATGTCAATATTCACCTTCAAACATACTGATTCAACCATAAAACCAAGTTAAGCATTAACTCACCTTTTCTCCCTCAAACATAGAGAACAATCTCATCCAAGAATTACATCTTAAATGACCACCGGACAAGAAAACATAAGAGAGGGATCTTATAGAGTTAAGTTCTATGGCACGATATGAGAATGATTAAGAAGGGAAACTCTATCATCCTATAGTCTCTCGTACCATTTGATGTGTCGCGACTCACCACCAATGCTACCAGACTCTACTAGACGTGGCAATATGAGACTTTTAGAATCTAAGACCACTTTATAAACCTTATGCTCTGATACCACATTTGTCACATCTGGGGAGCACTCCCCAGAAGTAACATGGCGTACTTGACCTCTCGGAGGTCTTATACAAGACCATAGTTATCATTCATCGCATTGACATAGTAAATTTGGCGGAAAATTTAAAACTTTTCATAGCACATCAGATGCTAAAAACTTCATCTCATGTATATATAAAACATAAGCCATAATACATTTATAGACCTTAAGTCTCTTTGCCATCTTAGACTCAATAACGTTAGAGTACATTAGGGACACGGCCCATAAGAAACATTACATAACTATACAATATTTAAACACTTTACATTAAAGACATAAGTAGGAGATCCTTGAATTTTAAGGATTCCTTTCATTGAGCTTGGGAATAATCTAGCAAGCTCTTCACCATTCAAGACATACTTTCAGCATCCATAACCTACACTTTGTGTAAAAATTAGAGAAGAATGGAATTAGCACAAGAATGTACTAAGTATGACAACCATGCAAAAACATGCATTTAAAATGGACATTTTCTTGTAAATCATACTTCATGCTTTTTGAGTAAATCTCCATAAAACCTTTAACCAATAGGATTTATATCATTCACATACATCATATAAACATATTCAAATGCCAAACATTACATAAGATCACATATAGGATTTATTACATTTTTAAGTGACATTACAGTGAGACACATTTACCTTAACTGTGAGCTAATTTCCCTTTTACTCATTAACTTCCCAAGTAACCCTCTAGTGATACTTGGTGCAATGCATCACCTTAAGGACACAAGGAAACATACATACCATCTAAACAAGACAACACATACCATCATAAAAGTATAGTACAACATATACACATTTAAGCCAAACTATAAAAACATTACAGTGAACTCCTAATCATTATTCACATATACTTGTTTTACTTCACATGGTACCTTATAGAACCTTACTCATAATCCAATCTTAATCTACTAGTGCAATGTCATGTGAAGCCCCATAACCTTACATGTACTTAGTAGACCCTTCATGAGAACACAAGCCTTTCCACTTCATACATCAACATCACAAGTAAAGCCAACTTCATTCGTGTCAATACAATACCTTCACCATATAGTCATTTAGACCAACATAGTGCACATAAGGATAAGATCACATCATATAGATTCATATCATGCACATATTCATAACAAATATACAAATATTACTAAGTCATGCATATGGACATAATACATTAGGTCACTTTCCTAAGACTTCCTAAGGAGTCACTTGTGCAATGTCTAGATGGGGTCATTACTTCCACCTATACTAAGTAGCCTTCCTTAAGTAATCCTAATTAGGATCCTATTTCATTATTTCCATTGTCCATTTTAATTTAGGGAAACCATAGCCTTTACCGACATAGACCATGTGATGCTAAACATGGAATACAGTGTCATCAAAACCTTACACCGATGGAAGGTGGTCTACCGGCCAAGGTAGAACCTCTTATAAACATAGCTTTCTAGGTGGATCCACTAGCTAGTATCCTATGGTGGCAACATAGTTCAAGAACTAAGAGATAGGTACCCCTTCTCATACCATGTGGTAATCGGGCCTCGTCTCATGGGAATCCCTCGGATTACAAAGCAAGGGAGGTTAACATCACACGGGCAACTTTAGAGTAAACCTTTCCTTTTTTGGACAAGTCATCACCTCCCATTGTCAAGTTCACTTGGTGCTAAGATAAGTTCCCTTTGTTGAAAAAACCTTTATTACATTTAATTGTAAAACATAGACTTAGAATATTCCTTCCTCATATGCTTATATCATATTCAAGCATCTATCTAGTTTTAGAGTATTCTTGGCCACACCTTTAAAGGCCCCTCTATTAACTAGATCATCTTTCATGTGTGTGTGTACATACATATATGTGCGCAAACCCTTCACATAACACATTAAGACCACACATGACCATACATTCATATTCATGCACATAGAAACCAAACCTAGGAACTATTCTATCAAAGTACACATGTGCAATGCATAGACAAGGTCCCATACCCTTGCCCATACTAGTACACATATCAAGTCATCCTAGTAAGGAAATACATAACATACTTCACATACATATACTTTACATGCATAGTAGTATACACTAGTGAATATGAGAACAACCTTTCATTTAGACACTATAAACATTTACTACATTGTAAGCATGCATGAAGTGTAGTGTGTGTACATTGTTCAACATGATCACATAATGGCTATCAACAACATATCGAGGCATCCACCCTCTTAGACCACAATACTCTTCAAGTTTAGACCACAGAACACACGATAGCATAAGAGACAAGTTAACTTCGTAGAGCACTTTAAGACTCCTATCATTAACTATTCACACATTCATATAGGGGTACATGGGTAGGGATCATCAACCATTATCACCTAAGACATGGAATCACCTACAGATGATATTACACAACCCTTCACATGCTCATAACAATGGTAACATAACCTAGATTCACAACTCAAATAGAAGACTAGGCACAAATTAAACATAAGGTAGTCATCATAACCACTCCTTCATATATTCATCAAATTGTCTTCAAGGCCATGGTCAACACATATATAATGACATAAAGTAAACACCACCACCATAAGTGGACCATACCACACAATGCCATACAAGTCTTCATCAACATTACTATAGAGAAATAGAGAAGTAGAACAGTAGAGAAATTCTTACCAATCCTTTAACCTTTGGTCATCATTTACCTTTACTACTATTTCATCCATAAAACAAGTATAGGGCAGTAGCTAAAGTACCATAATCATAAAAGGGACCATATACAATTTGCTACAAGATCATATCACAATATAATACAATACATCACACATATACTAGAAAGTAGAAGAGCATAGATCTTTAACCCAATTCACTTACATTGATCATCAATTATATTTTAATAATAGCATAAGTCTAGGGCAGCAGCTAACTAGATCACTACATCAAAGGAATAATGCTTTATCTATCCACAATTTGAGATCACATCATATACATAGTATTATCAATGGATAGATTAGAAGAACTAGGTCAATTTACATAAGCCATCTTTACTTCAATCATAAAATATTCATATTCATAATTCAATCATGATACTAACCTAAAATAGTAGATACAACCAACCTAACATAATCAAAATCCACATTAAATCACTTAGAAGTCAACGTTACAGTGAGCTATGTAAACTAGGCTAAACATGCTCAAATCTTCATACATTGACCCTCATGGATCCTTCAACATGAATTCAACATAAATTCATGTAAATAACAGCATATACAATCACATCAACGTAATAGAATCATAATTCAATCGATAGTAATTCAAGATCACAAAGCCCATGCAAGGCTAAATCGTTATAGTAAAGGAGCATGGGTTCATCATGCAATTGGAGTAAAATACACGTTAAAACCATTGTATTAACTTCAACTAATCATGATTCAATCTTTCAAAATCTTTTAGAAAGAACCCATGGCAGATTGAAGAAGACATTGTTTGATCATATTTTTCTTCTTTGAAATCTTTGAGAATGACTCTCTAGATGAAAAGATAACTAGAGATGAAGATCACCATACCTTAATCTTAATGAAGACCTCTAAAACTTGATGAATCACCCATAGAAATCTGAGCTCCAACCAGTTCTTGAGCTTCACCAACAATGGTGGTTTTAGAGAGAACATTTTTGGAGAGAAGGTTCAATTTGTGTGAGTTTATTTGGGAATAGGTTGATCACGTTTTTTATCACTTAAATACACCAAAAATTAACAAAATAAATCATGTGGGGTCAGGTTAGCACGTGGGGTGAATTTCCCATTCACCGCTTTAATGAGACAGACGCAGGCAGTAAGTTACAGGCCACCATCGACGGAAGCACCTAGTGGCCGTAGGTCAGTCAACGGACCGTGCCTAGGCTTCCGTCGAATGGTTCTTAGCCAATATTTGGCTTGAGACCTGCCCAAGGTAAGTTCCAACGATGTTAATTTACCAATGGGCCGTTGGTTGACCAACTGGCCGTCATTTGGTCCGTCAATTGACATTGCCCAGGCAGTGTCTCAACCAGCCTTGGGTCCTTCTTGTGGGCCCTTTTACGGGGCCCTTTAGAGGTCGTTCCCAGATGTTTAAAACGTATATACAACCCTTAACAAGTTATAGACATCCCCCAAAAGTTTCACCCAAAAGAACCACTTGTAACTCCTCCAAACAGGCCAAGCCCCATCAAGACACACGTTGAACGTCTTAAGGGCTATCTTTCGAACGCCTTGGATGTTCTTGGTCGTTTGACCTCCAAACTTTACAAAACTTCATATACTATCATTTTAAATCATTCTAAACAATGTTAATACTTCATAATATCATGCATCACACATAATCACATAGAACCATATACGAGGCATTTAGGTGACTTAGTTGTCGAACGTTTCGGTCGATCCTTGACGTTTGACTTCCAAATCACCTCAAACTTTATACACTGCCTATAAACCATATTATATGTCATTTTAGGACCTTATAACATTAAGAAAAACATGTTAGTCTCTAGACACCCTAACTCATTTTGGGGTCTTACAGTTGCCATACATAGTTCATTCTTGTACTAATCTCATTCTTCTCTACTTTTTACACGAAGTGTAGGTTATGGATTCGTAAAGGATGCATTGAATGGTGAAGAGCTTGATAGATGTTTACCAATCTCAATGAAATGAATCCTTAAGTTCAAGGATCTCCGACTTATGTCTTTACTGTAAAATGTTTAAATATTGTATAGTTATGTAATATGTCTTAAGGGCCATGTCCCTAATGTATTCTAATGTTGATTGAGACTAAGATGGAAAAGAGACTTAAGGTCTAAGTATGTATTACGATATTTTATATATATATGAAGTAAAGTTTCTAGCATATGATGTGCTATGAATTTTTAAATTTTCCGCTAAATTTACTATGTCAATGCGATGAATGATAACTATTGGCTTGTATAAGACCTCCAAGAGGTCAAGTATTCCATGTTACTTCTAGGGGGTGCTCCCCGGATGTGACAACAACCTCCTTATTCCTCAATTTCTTAATTTGACAATCCAAGATCTCAACCGGGATCTGTTCATAAGAAAGGTCCTCCTTTACCCCTAAGCCTTCTAGAGGAAGAGTGGACACCGGATCACCTATACACTTCTTGAGCATAGATACATGGAATACCGGATGAATAATGGTCAACTCATTTGGCAATTTCAACTCATAGGCGACACTCCCAAACCTCTTGAAAATTTCATGCGGCCCCACATAACGGGGACTAAGTTTCCCTTTCTTTCCAAACCTCATCACCCCTTTAATGGGTGAAATTTTCAAATAGACCCAATCTCCTACTTCAAATTCAAGGTCCCTTTTTCTATTGTCGGCATAAGATTTTTGTCGACTTTGAGCTATTTTTATTCTATCTCTTATAACTCGAACATTCTTAAGGGCTTTATATACCAAGTTGGGACCAAGTAAGGCAAACTCACCTGCCTCATACCACCCAACCGGGGATCTACACCTCCTCCCATAAAGTGCCTCAAAGGGTGCCATGGAGATAGTAGAGTGGTAGCTATTGTTGGAAGAGAATTCTATCAAAGGGTGGTCATCCCGATTACCTTTGAAGTCGATGACGCAAGCCCTCAACATATCTTCAAGGGTTTGAATAATGCATTCCGCTTGACCATCCGTCCTTGGATGAAAAGCGGTACTAAGTTTCACCTTCGTACCCATCCCACTTTGGAAAGCTTTCCAAAAATGGGAGGTAAATTGAGTACCTCTATCCGAAATGATAGACAAAAGGGCTCCATGCAATCTCACTATTTCTTTGAGGTACAATTTGGTGTAATCTTTCGCCGAATATGTGACTTTGACGGTAAGGAAATGTGCGCACTTGGTCAGCTATCCACAATGACCCATATCGAGTAATGTTGCCTTCGGGTACGATGCAGATCAACTATGAAATCCATGTTAATATCCTTCCACTTCCATGTGGGAATGTCTATATTTTGAGTCAAGACACCCGGCCATTGGTGCTCCACTTTTACTTGTTGGCAATACGGACACGTAGCGATAAAATCCGCTATGTCCCTTTTCATACCATTCCACCAATACGTTTCTTGTAAGTCGCGGTACATCTTTGTGGCACCCAAGTGAATGGAATATCGGGAGCCATGAGCCTCTTCCATGATTACCTCAACCCATCTACATCCGGTACACACAATCTTCCTTGGTACCTAAGCACCCCATCTTCACCTTGAGAGAAGCACTCATTAGCTTTACTAAGGACCGTTTTATTTAACTTCAGCAATAGAGGATCAAGGTGTTGTTTGGATTTCACCCCAACCACTAGGGACGACTCGGAGTTATGGCGAACCATGAAACCACCCTTTAGAGAATCTTCTAGTCGGACACCCAACTGGGCTAACCTATGAACCTCTTTTACTACTTCTTTCTTATCATCTTCAACATGCGTCGCACTACCCATGGATACTCGACTCAAAGCATCCGCCACCACATTAGCTTTCCCGGGATGGTAAAGGAAACTCATAAAATAATCCTTTAAAAGCTCTAACCATATTCATTGGTGTCACATTCGGGTTTACCCCCAGACTTAACCGGCGTCATCGTCCTCTTTGAGGACTAAGACAAGCCTCTTAGTCTTACATAATTGCATTCATCGATTAATAATACAGAAGAATTAAAACTTTTTCAAACTAAATCTAATTGGAGGTTTACATAGACCTCTACATACACATAATCATATTTATACCAAGTATACATAGACTTGTTCGTATAAGAAGATTACATAGTCTTCTACTTTTATTTCACACATTTATATAATAAGAAAATAGAATCATAAATCCGTCTCATCTCATAAAATCATCTAAACGACAACAATAACATTGGGCATAGCCCTACATCAATAAAATAAAGCCACATATAGGCTTTATAAAACTTTCTCTCAAATAGGAAATAGAGTCAATACAAAAGTTGTAGTAACTTCACGAAGAGAATATTGGCATCGTCCTCGGGAAAATGAGGACCTACCACTTGGATGATAGAATATCCAAGTCTTCCTTCAAATCACCTCAAGTCAAACTTCAACGTCCGGAACCTAAAATGTTTGGGAAAGAGGGAGAAAATGGGGTTAGTATGCCAAATGTAATAAGTATGAGACCATATGCACAAGTACAAACAAAGTATGCTAAAAAGGGACATTTAATGAAATCATGTTATTCAAACCAATCATTTAGACATACTAAACAAGTTAATTATATCATATGCATATCATCATACTTAAACCCATAATCCTATATAACTCTAACATCAAGTAATAACATCACAAACATGAATAAGAGTAAATCATGTGAATAGCAAAGCAAACTAACCAACTATAATCCTTAAGAAGCCATACGTACAATGACCAAGCAAATCCCCATAACCCTACTTAGTCAAGTAACCTACCAAAGATCATAATTAGCATTTCACTTCACATAGCATCATCTTCCATCTCACATAGTATTATTTCTTTAACAATGATAACCAATTTCATATTCATAAGCATCTCATTCAACACATAAAGTCATTTACATTATATCGTCATTCATATACATAATATTAACTTCTCAAAGCTTCTATCAAGGCAAACTAGTGCAAGGCATAGGTAGAATCCCATACCCCTACCTAAGCTAAAGTCAAACCCCTCAAGTCACTTCAATTAGTCTATACTTCGTTCATTCATTTTACTTTAGGGAACTCTTGCCTTAACCGACATAGACCACATGAGCTAATGTCGAATCTGGTGTCATAAAACCTTACACCGATGGAAGGTGGTCTACCGGCCAAGGTAGAACCTAACATAAATGTAGCTATCTAGGTGGATCCACTAGCTAGTATCCTATGGTGGAAACATAGTTTATGGAGCTTGGGGAAAATAACCATGGAAATATCAACTCTACACCCGACCTTGGGTCATGAGGGTATCCATCCCGTGAGGACCGTAGTCAACCCTACCTTTCCTTATGTAAGAAAGTGTCACCCTCTCACCTACAAGCTCGCTCGGTGCTAAGCTAGGTCCCTTTTATTGAAATACCTTTACTCTTATTATAATCATAAACTTAATTTAGGTCATAGGGCCTGTCTTTGTATATTCGTTATCATAGCTCAAATAATAATTGTATGAGAATTAGTCCTTTCATTCACAATTCATATAAGTGAGGTCAACCTTTTTGTATATCACATCATAATAGGGTACATAATCACATGTTATCAATCTAATGGCATGTACACCCTAAGCAACCTCAAAACCAAAACATAAGACATTTCAACTCAATCATCATACCATTCTATCACTCTAAACAAGGTATACTTCAATATAACATCATAACTTGAGGACAATTTACCATAATTAAAGTGAGAATTAGGATAGTCAAGACTTACCAACACTCCTCCATAGTTCATCATAAAGGGCCTTACCATCAACAACATGGGTTAACCCAATTTGAGCCATCACACCAATGTAACTCAACAACCAACATGATTATGAATTTAGAAGAGTCACTACACCATAATTCAATACTAAATCAAAACTTGGAAAAATGTTATCTAAGACTATCTTCTTAACCTAGATCAATACCCAAGGATTTGCATGAAGGACTTCAATTCACCACTATAGATTCACGATCAATGTAATAACAACCATTAAGTATGATTTAATCAATAATAGAATCAATTGTATCAAACCAAACCTAATTCATATCAATATCATACCTAGGGTTAGGGATTAAGGGTCATGATCTACAATCTAAACCAAACCATATCAATTCATCCTAACCAAGTTACAATACATGATAATCTACTCATTATAACCCAAAGAAAATATGAACAACTTAATTCATAACATATAATTCGTAATTAAATGAAATCCATATGAAATTCAACTTTTTGGAAAATCTTTGAAGGAGCCCTTTGAGGAAAGAAGTCTCAAAGGTGAATTAGATCCCATACCTTAAGATTGGATGACCTTTTGATGGTGAATTCGTCCTTAACTAGACCCTAATTAACCTCCCAAGCTAACCTTCAATAGTGTCTTCCAATAGAGAGAGAAAGTAGAGAGAAGGAAGAGAGTTTATTTTGAGTGTTGTGTTCAGGCTAATGAGGATTGAGGGTATTTATAGTGGGACTAAATCAACTTAATTAGTCTTCCTTAAATCCCCAACTACCCCTAAACCATTTAATTAATTAAATGTATTTTATTTAAAACGTGTAGGGATTTAAAGACCCTCAGTGAAGGAACCCCACTGACGGACCGTCGGTGAGTCGATGGCAGCCCCTCCCTCCGTCCTGCACTCCGTTGTCTTCCTTAGAAATCAACTACGTGTGGGACGACGGTGGCATCGATGCCCCGTCGAGCCACTGACGCCCCATCAACCGTCTTCCGTCGTGTGTAACAGTGCTAGGTAAGCGAGAGACTTCTTGAATCTTTCTAAGTGTGGGACGACGGTGGCCTCGACGCCCCGTCGAGCCACTGACGTCCCATCAACCGTCTTCCGTCATGTGTAACAGTTCTAGGTAAGCGAGAGACTTCTTGAATCTTTCTAAGTGTGGGACGATGGTGGCCTCGACGCCCCGTCGAGTCACTGACGCCCCGTCATCTCCTTCGTCGATGAATGGTGTTAGGTAGTGTTGCATCCAAGCTTCAAGGGTCCTTCTCAAGGGCCCTTCGTTTGTCCTTGGGGAGTCCTACCCGGACGTTCAATCATGAAACATTCCTCACATGTGTTACACTTATTTCTACAAACTTTCGTTCGAATCCGACTCTTAAAACTAGTCAAACGGCTAAGACACACTAGCCCCCTTTATGAACCAACTTTCCGGACGTCATGGACGTTGTTGAATATTTTGGTTTTTAAACACCTTAACCACTCTATATGCACCTAATTCGACTTAGAACAGTGATTAGACCTCATGGAGCCTAGGTTAAGTTTTACAACATGCCTTGGGATTTTTGAAATGTTACATTATCCCCCCCGGGAACATTCGTCCCCGAATGACACTAAACACTCTTTTAAAGAAAGGGATAGACTTAAGACTAGCAGCTCAACCAATTCACAATATCAAATTAGCATGAATCACATCATTTCAATTATTACACATAGGCTCTAAATTTCATCATGAGGTACCTCTTTCTCACAACACATATGAGCTCATCATTTATTACATAAGTCAATTGAAACCAAGTTCATTTCATCAATATGCTACATATAATTTCCACAAGGACTCACCAAATCAAAATGCATAACTTAACTGAAATAAGCAACAAGCAAAACAATTTCCAAGTTTCAAAGCCAAGTTACAGTGACTTCACTGTACCATCACTGTGAAGTCCCAAAAATTTGGATTTTTGGAAGACTTCACCAAAGAAAATCAAGAAACCATAATTCCTAATCATAATTATGATAGCTAACCTTAATCATTGAAAAGATGAGGATAACAGGTCTTCGTGTAGGCCTCGGCCTCCCATGTTGCACCCTCAACAAGGTGGTTCTTATATAACACTTTTACGGAAACCACCTCTTTGTTCCTCAACTTCTTCACTTGTCTATCAAGGATTTGAACCGGAACCTCCTCATAAGAGAGGTTATCGCTGACTCCAAGGCCTTTAATAGGATGAATAGACCCGGGATCCCCGACACACTTCTTTAACATAGAGACATGGAAAACCGTATGAACCGAAGTTGAATCATTAGGTAGTTTCAAGCGATAGGCAACCTTTCCAACCCTTTCAAAAATCTCATAAAGGCCCACATAACGAGGACTCAACTTTCCTTTCTTGCCAAATCTAACCACCCCCTTCATAGGTAAAATTTTCAAATACACCTTATCACCTTCTTCAAAGTCCAATTTCCTTCTCCTATTGTCGGCATAGGACTTTTGTCGACTATAGGCTGTTTGTAACCGATTCCTTATGATATGCACATTCTCCAAGGTCCTATAAATCAAATCGGGACCAAGAATCAATGGCTCACCATTTTCAAACCATCCTATAGGAGATCTACACCTCCTACCATACAAGGCTTCATAGGGAGCCATGGAGATGGATGAATGAAAGCTATTATTATAAGCAAACTCCACCAACGGCAAGTGCTTATCCTAACTTCCTTTAAAATCAAAAATGCAAGTTCTAAGCATATCCTCGAGGGTTTGAATATTGCGTTCCGCTTGACCATCCATTTGAAGATGAAAAGCGGTACTCAATTTCACCTTAGTACCCAAACCTTCTTCAAATGACCTCCAAAATCTATATGTGAATTGTGCACCCCGATCCGAAATGATGGATAACGGAATAACATGGCGACACACAATCTCATCTATGAAGATCTTTTCATAATCTTCCGCCGAATATGTGGACTTGACGGGAATGAAATGAGCGGACTTAGTCAATCTATCCACAATCACCCATATAGAATCATATGACTTTTGAGTCCGAGGCAACCCTACCACAAAGTCCATATTAATGTCTTCCCACTTCCAAGTAGGAATTTGGATCTCTTGTAGTAAGCCACCCGACTTTTGATGTTCCGCGTTCACTTGTTGGCAATTTGGACACTTAGCAACGAATTCTGCTATGTCCTTCTTCAAGCCTTCCCACCAATATACCTCCCGAAGGTCATGGTACATCTTAGTTGAACCCGGATGAATGGAGTAGTGGGATCCATGGTCTTCCTCAAGGATTCGATCCCTCAACTCATCAACATCGGGAACACATACCTCCCTTGGTACCTCAACACACCATCCCCCCCTAAGGAGAAAGACTCATTCAACTTGCCAAGAACCGATTCCTTCAACTCCATCAAAAGTTGATCATGGTGTTGTTTGGACTTCACCTCAACCACCAATGATGACTCAGATCTATGATGAACCGTAGCACCACTATTTGGAGAACTTTCCAATCGCACCCCCAATCTAGCCAACCTATGAACATCTTTCACTAGGTCTTTCTTGTCTTCATCCATATGCAACACACTACCCATATTCATACGACTTAGGGCATCTGCAACCACATTGGCCTTGCCGGGATGATATAAGACACTCATATCATAATCTTTCAACAATTCTAACCACCTCCTTTGCCGGAGATTCGACTCTTTTTGAGTAAACACATATCGGACACTCTTATGATTGGTGAAAACGTCAACATGGACACCATACAAGTAATGCCTCCATATTTTCAAAGCAAACACCACAGCCGCTAAATCAAGGTCATGAGTGGGATAGTCTCTTTCATGCACCTTCAGCTGCCTTGAAGCATAGGCAATCACCTTCACATTTTGAATAAGCACACACTCTAAACCTATACGAGATGCATCACAATATACAACAAAGCCCTTTGTACCTTTCGGTAGTGTCAACACCGGAGCTGAAGTAAGCCTATCCTTCATTAATCAGAAACTTTTCTCACATGCCTCCGACCACTCAAACTTTTTACCTTTTTGAGTCAATGTAGTCAAAGGAGATGCAATGGATGAAAAACCCTCCACAAACCTTCAATAATAGCCCGCTAGACACAAGAAACTCCTAATGTCAGTCGGAGTCAAGGGTCTAGGCCAATTTCTCACCGCATCAGTCTTCCTTGGGTCTACCTCAACTCCCTCACTAGAGATGATGTGCCCAAGAAACGCCACCGACCTCAACCAAAACTCACATTTGCTATATTTGGCGAAAAATTGATGCTCCTTAACGGTTTGCAATACCACCCTCAAATGACCCATGTGGTCAACTTCATTCTTCGAATACACCAATATATCATCAATAAACACTATAACAAATGAGTCAAGATAGTTTCGAAACACCCTATTTATTAGGTCTATAAACGCTGTTGGGGCATTGGTTAGATCAAAAGACATAACCACGAACTCATAGTGTCCATACCGAGTTCGAAAAGCCGTCTTTGGAATATCTTTATTTCTTACCCTGAGTTGGTGATACACCGACCTCAAATCTATCTTTGAAAAGTAACTCGCTCCTTGGAGTTGATCAAATAAATCGTCAATCCGAGGAAGAGGGTACTTGCTTTTTATAATAACTTTGTTGAGTTGGCGATAATCAATACACATTCTCAAGAACCCATCTTTATTCTTCAGGAACAAGACCGGAGCACCCCATGGAGAAATGCTAGGCCTTATAAAACCCTTGTCTAATAAATCTTTAAGTTATGCCTTCAACTCCTTCAATTCGGCCGAAGCCATTCGATAAGGAGGAATAGAAATAGGGTTTGTTTCCGGTAGCAAATCGATACCAAAATCAATTTCCCGTTCGGGAGGAACACCAGGAAGGTCATTAGGAAAGACCTCCAGAAATTCACTCACCACGGGGACTGACTCAATAGGAGGAATTTCGGAATCCAAGTCTTGGACTCTTACAATATGATAAAGACAACCCTTTGAGATCATTTTACATGCTTTTAGACAAGATATGAAGCGACCTCTAGGAATAGAATTCCCACCCTTCCACTCAATAACGGGTTCATTTGGGAAACTAAATCTCACAAATCTAGTCGTACAATCAATAGAAGCGAAAATACCATGCAACCAATCCATACCCAAAATGACATCAAAATCAAGCATATCTAGTTCAACTAGATCTACATGACAAATTCTGTTGGGCAAAGTAATAGGACAATTTCGATAGACTCTTTTTGCCACAATTGACTCCCCCACTGGAGTAGACACCACAAAAGGGTCATGCAAAACATCGGGTAAAGTATCAAACTTTTTAGCTACTAAAGAAGTAACAAAAGACAAAGTAGCACCCAGATCAAGCAAAGCATACACATCAATAGGAAAGATTTGTAACATACCCGTCACTACACTGGAGAGGCCTCTTGGTCATCCCTAGTACAAAGAGCATAGAAGCGGTTCTTTTTGGGAGCATCCCTAGAACCTCTTGGCTGCCCACCCTTCTCTTGACCTTTAGCATTAGGGAAATCTCGCACCTTGTGAACCATCTTTTCACAACCAAAGCACTTGTCCGACCCAAGGAGGCAAGCACCAAAATGTTTCTTCCCACATTCCTTGCAAGGTGGTCTCTCTTCAAACGAATTTCCACTTTTCCCTTTTTGAATTCTTGGCCTAGGGGCCCTCTCATCCCTAGTCTTGGGAAATTTGGATGGAACTTGATTTGAGAACCTTGTCTTGAATCTAGGCTTGTCTTGAATTCCAAGCCAATCTTTCGCAGCTCCACACTCAAAAGACCTTGTTCTTTTCGAATCTCTATACTTTATTTTTGCTCTAGCCTCCTCAACCCTTTTTGCATGCACCATAAGACGACAAATATTCATGTTATCACGAAGCATAGACGAATGACATTCTTCTTGCAAGTCATCCGACACACCCGTCACAACTTGACTCATCTCGTCTCTAGGATCGGAGACCAAGGAAGGAGCATATTTGGCCAATTGAATGAATTTCAAAGAGTAATCATGAACACTCATACCTCCTTGGCGAAGGTTGATGAATTCCACCACCTTAGTTTCCCTCATATATCTAGGGAAAAACCAATCAAGGAAAGCCCTCTTGAAGATCTCCCAAGTCACCGGCTCACCTTGAAGTGGCCTATTGTTTTTCCATTGCACATGCCAAGTGTGAGACACATCCTTGAGTTGGTATGAGGCCAACTCGACATTCTCATTGGAAGACAACCACATAGCACATAGTATCTTATAAACCTCGTCAACAAATTCTTGAGCGTCTTAATCAACCTTAGACCCATAGAAGATAGGAGGATTCATCCATGTGGATTCCCTAAGTCGAGAAGCCATAGTTTGCTCATGAACCCTATGTGAAACATTCCGATTGACTTGGGTAGTCATAGCTTGAGATTGAACCGTGGCAGCTTAGGCTTGAAATTGGATCATCACGAGGAGGTATTCCCGTATTAGCAATCTCCTCCACAAGTCTCCTAGCCGCATTCCTCCGAGTATTCATCTCCTATAACCAAAATACAAGGTTTAGGTGAAATCATATGAGAAGTACACTCTAGAGGCACGATAATGGATTTCCAAAAATGAGAGTGATTCCTAAGCATCAAATAAGTTCCCATTCATAAGTGCTGTGCGCTTCACAATTATGAATACAAACCTATGTAGACGTGGTTGAGAGAGACATCAACATCAAGGATATTCAACCTCATGCTCTGATACCAAGTTTGTCACATCCGGGTTTACCCTTAGACGTAACCGGCGTCATCGTCCTCTTTGAGGACTAAGACAAGCCTCTTAGTCTTACACCATTGCATTCATCGATTAAAAATACAAAAGAATTAAAACTTTTTCAAACTAAATCTAATAGGAGGTTTACATAGACCTCTACATACACATAATCATATTTATACCAAGTATACATAGACTTGTTCGTATAAGAAGATTACATAGTCTTCTACTTTTATTTCACATATTTATATAATAAGGAAATAGAATCATAACTCCATCTCATCTCATAAAACCATCTAAACGACAACAATAACATTGGGCATATCCCTACATCAATAAAAGAAAGCCACATATAGGCTTTATACAACTTTGTCTCAAATAGGAAATAGAGTCAATACAAAAGTTGTAGTAACTAAGTAACTTCATAAAGAGAATATTGGCGTCGTCCTCGGGAAAATGAGGACCTACCACTTGGATGATAGAATATCCAAGTCTTCCTTCAAATCACCTCAAGTCAAACTTCAACGACGGAACCTAAAATGTTTGGGAAAGAGGGAGAAAATGGGGTTAGTACGCCACATGTACTAAGTATGAGACCATATGCACAAATACCAACAAAGTATGCTAAAAAGGGACATTTAATGAAATCATGTTATTCAAACCAATCCTTTAAAAATACTAAACAAGTGAATTATATCATATGCATATCATCATACTTAAACCCATAATCCCATATAAATCTAACATCAAGTAATAACATCACAAACATGAATAAGAGTAAATCATGTGAATAGCAAAGCAAACTAACCGACTATAATCCTTAAGAAGCCACACGTGCAATGACCAAGCAAAGCCCCATAACCCTACTTAGTCAAGTAACCTACCAAAGATCATAATTAGCAATTCACTTCACATAGCATCATCTTCCATCTCACATAGTATTATTTCATTAACAATGATAACCAATTTCATATTCATAAGCATCTTATTCAACACATAAAGTCATTTACACTATATCGTCATTCATATACATAATATTAACTTCTCAAAGCTTCTATCAAGGCAAACTAGTGCAAGGCATATGTAGAGTCCCATACCCCTACCTAAGCTAAAGTCAAACCCCTCAAGTCACTTTAATTAGTCTATACTTCGTTCATTCATTTTAGTTTAGGGAACTCTTGCCTTAACCATAGACCACATGAGCTAATGTGGAATCCGGTGTCATAAAACCTTATAGCGATGGAAGGTGGTCTACCGACAAAGGTAGAACCTAACATAAACGTAACTATCTAGGTGGATCCACTAGCTAGTATCCTATGGTGGCAGCATAGTTTATGGAGCTTGGGTAAAGAACCATGGAAATATCAACTCTACACCCTACCTTGGGTCATGAGGCTATCCACCCCGTGAGGACCGTAGTGAACCCTACCTTTCCTTATGTAAGAAAGTGTCACCCCCTCACCTACAAGCTCGCTCGATGCTAAGCTAGGTCCCTTTTATTGAAATGCCTTTACTCTTATTATAATCATAAACTTAATTTAGGTCATAGCGCCTAGCCTTTGTATATTTGTTATCATAGATCAATAAGAATTGTATGAGAATCAGTCCTTTCATTCACAATTCATATAAGTGAGGTCAACCTTTTTGTATATCACATCATAATAGGGTACATAATCACATGTTATCATTCTTATGGCATGTACACCCTAAGCAACCTCACAACCAAAACATAAGACATTTCAAATCAATCATCATACCATCCTACATGATTATGAATTTAGAAGAGTCACTACACCATAATTCAATACTTAATCAAAACTTGGAAACATGTTATCTAAGCCTATCTTCTTAACCTAGATCAATACCCAAGGATTTGCATGAAGGAATTCAATTCACCACTATAGATTCACGATCAATGTAATAACAACCATTAAGTATGATTTAATTAATAATATAATCAATTGTATCAGACCAAACCTAATTCATATCAAAATCAAAACTAGGGTTAGGGATTAAGGGTCATGATCTACAATCTAGACCAAACCATATCAATTCATCCTAACCAAGTTACAATACATGATAATCTACTCATTATAACCCAAAGAAAATATGAACAACTCAATTCATAACATAAAATTTGTAATTGAATGAAACCCATATGAAACTCAACTTTTTGGAAAACCTTTGAAGGAGCCCTTTGAGGAAAGAAGTCTCAAAGGTGAATTAGATCCCATACCTTAAGATTGGATGACCTTTTGATGGTGAATTCATCTTTAAACAGCCCCCAATTAACCTCCCAAGCTAACCTTCAATGGTGTCTTCCAATAGAGAGAGAAAGTAGAGAGAAGGAAGAGAGTTTATTTTGAGTGTTGTGTTTAGGATAATGAGGATTGAGGGTATTTATAGTGGGACTAAATCAACTTAATTAGTCTTTCTGAAATCCCCAATTACCCCTAAACCATTTAATTAATTAAATGTAATTTATTTAAAACGTGCAGGGATTTACAGACCCTCACCGACGAAACCCCGCTGACGGACCGTCGGTGAGTCGACGGCAGCCCCTCAATCCGTCCTGCACTCCGTCGTCTTGTTCAAAAACTGTGCAGGCAAGGGTTCCTTAGAAATCAACTAAGTGTGGGATGACGGTGGCCTCGATGCCCCGTCGAGCCACTGATGCCCCGTCAACCGTCTTCCGTCGTGTGTAACAGTAGCTAGGTAAGCGAGAGACTTCTTGAATCTTTCTAAGTGTGGGAATACGGTGGCCTCGATGCCCCGTCAAGCCACTGACGCCCCATCGTCTCCTTCGTCGATGCACGCTGTCAGGCAGTGTTGCATCCAAGCTTCAAGGGTCTTTCTCATGGGCCCTTGGTTGGTCTTTGGGGAGTCGTACCTGGATGTTTCAATCATGAAACATTCCTCACATGTGTGACACTTATTTCTACCAACTTTCATTCGAATCCGACTCTTAAAACTAGTCAAACGGCTAAGACACACTAGCCCCCCTTATGAACCAACTTTCCATAGTCATGGACATTCTTGAATATTTTGGTTCTTAAACAGCTTAACCACTCTATATGCACCTAATTCGACTTAGAACAGTGATTAGACCTCATGGAGCCTAGGTTAAGTTTTACAACATGCCTTGGGATTTTCGAAATGTTACAATTGATGTAAATTCAAGTCTTTTAGGGTGAATACATATTCTAGACTCTTATGATCCGTGAACACATCAACACGCACCCTATATAGATAGTGTCTCCAAATCATTAACGCCAATACCACGACCGCAAGTTCAAGGTCATGAGTTGGATGTCGCTTGAGTTGTCTAGAGTCATACTCTACGACTTTGCCATGTTGCATGAGCACACATCCTAGACCCACTCGGGAGGCATCACAATAAATCACAAAGCCTACTGTACCTTCCGGTAAGGTCAATACCGGAGCGGAGGTGAGTCTATCTTTCAATAATTAGAAGATCTTCTCACAAGATTCCGACTATTCGAATTTGGACTTCTTTTGGGTTAAAGTCGTTAATTGGAGATGCGATAGATGAAAATCTCCCAACAAACCTCCGATAGTATCCGGCCAACCCTAGAAAACTTCGGATGTCGATAGGACTCAAAGGTCTCGATCCACTTTTGACCACTTCCTTCTTCCTTGGATCAACCTCTACCCCTTCGTTAGAGACAATGTGCCTAAGAAAAGCTACGGGCTTCAACCAAAACTCACACTTGCTAAACTTAGTAAAAAGTTGGTTATCTTTCAGAACTTGCAAAACTATTCTCAAATGATCCATATGATCATCCTCACTCCTTGAGTATATCAAAATATCCTCAATAAATACAATCACGAACAAATTAAGATACCTTCTAAAAACTCGATCCATAAGGTCCATGAATGCCGTCGGGGAATTTGTTAGACCAAATGACATCACTAGGAATTCGAAGTGGCCATGTCTTGTTCGGAATGCTGTTTTTGGAATATTAACCTTCCTCACTCTAAGTTGATGATAACCCGATCTTAAGTCAATCTTTGAAAAGTAGCTAGCTCCTTGGAGTTGATCAAATAGGTCATCAATCGTAGGGAGTGGGTATTTATTGTTTATAGTGACTTTGTTCAACTGACGATAATCGATACACATTCTCAAAGACCCATCCTTCTTCTTCACAAAAAATATCGGGGCACCCCATGGTGATATGCTTGGTTGAATAAAACCCTTATCTATCAAATCTTTGAGGTGAGCCTTTAGTTCTTTCAACTCGTCCAGGGCCATCCGATAAGGAGGGATTGAAATAGGTTGTGTATCCGACAATAAGTATATGCCAAAGTCAATCTCCCTTTCGGGAGGAATTCCGGGAAGATCATCGGGAAAGAGCTCCAGAAATTCCCTCACTACGAGTACCGACTCAATGGGAGGGACTTTAGATTCAAGATCTCTAACTCTCACTATGTGGTAGAGAAAACCCTTTGCAATCAATTTGTATGCTTTTAGACATGAGATTATCTTACCCCTAGGATTTGAGTTTCCTTCCTTGCACTCAAAAATGGGTTCATTTGGAAATTGAACTTTGACTACCCTTGTCCTACAATCAATAGAGGCAAAGCAAGCATGCAACCAATCCATTCCCAATATGATGTCAAAATCAAGCATATCAAGTTCTATCAAGTCAACTAATGTAATTCTATTGGGTATGGAAATTGGACAACCTCTATAGACTCTATTAACCACCACGGAATAACCCACCAGGGTTGAAACTGAAAAAGGTTCGTCTAATATGTTGTGCAGTATATCAAACTTTATGGATACAAGAGGGGTAACAAAAGATAATGTGGCACCGGGGTCCAACAAAGCATATACATCAAAGGAGAATAATCGTAACATATCGGTGACCATATCCGAGGAGCTCTCTTGATCACTTCGGGATTGGAGAGCATAGAAGTCATTTTTGTTACGGGCATTGGGGTTTGGTTCACTTTCTTGAGCATGAGAATTTTCCCCTCCTTTAGACTTCATCATAGGGAAATCTTTCTTCATATGACCACTCTTTCCACAATTATAGCAGTTACTCGTGCCCACAAGACACTTGCCATCATGCCTTCTACCAGATTTAGAACAAAGAGGACTATCAACATAAGAACGACCACCTTTTTACTCTTGGGGCTTGGGAGTAGGCACCTTACTCTTATTGGCCCATGGAAAACTAGAAGATCCTTGATTATAAAACCTCTTCTTGAGCCTTGGTTTGTCTTGAACCTCATACCTATTCTTAGAAGAATTCCCCTCTTCGGTTCTCACCTTCTTCAACTCCCTACCAACTTGCTTAAGCTTTTGTTCCTCAATTTGCTCGGCATGAACCATGAGACGAGCAATGTCCATGCTAGGAATCAACATAGTTGACCTACACTCATTTACCACAAGATCACATATCCCCATGATAAATTTGTTCATCTTAGCTCTGGGATCCACAACCATAGTAGGAGCATGCTTTGATAGTTGAGTGAATTTGAGGCTATACTCCTTCACGCTCATACCCCCTTGACGAAGGTTGATGAATTCTTGCATTTTCCTCTCCCTTAGTTCCAAGGGAAAGAAACTATCAAGGAAAGTTGTTTTGAAAGCATCCCAAGTAATCCGAATATTTTTAACCGATCTTTCATCCTTCCATTACTCATGCCAAACTTGAGCCACATCTTTGAGTTGGTAGGCGGCTAGTTCCACCTTCTTTTGAGAAGAACACCCATAGTATCAAGAAACTTAAACACTTCATAAATGAACCCTTGTAGGTCCTATCCACCTTAGAACCATAGAAGGTAGGGGGATTTTTCCTTGTGAAGTCCCTAATCCTTGAAGCGGTGGTATTAGCATTGGGGTTCACTTGCACCTTTGTATCCCTAGAAACATGGGTATCCAACACTTGAGTCAAGCTATGACTGTCCGACCTTATCTAAACATTAGATATAGCCCATTCTTCAATAGAAACTTGAGGGTTTTGAGGAGCTTGAGGGGGAACCGCCATATTCAGATTCTCCTCTCCGGACCTTTGAGCATTTTCCCTCCTTGTATTCTTTGCCTATAAGAACAAATAAAGGATTAGAAGAAAGGACTAGATAGAGTTAAGACTCATAGGCACGACTAAGGAATAACAAGAGAGTGAAAGTTCCTAAGCATCACATAGTGTCTGATTCATAAGTGTGGAGCACTTCACAATTATAAATAAGACACTACATAGACGTGGTTTAATGAGACATCAATCCTAACAAGATTCAACTCATGCTCTGATACAAAGTTTGTTACGACCCAAAGTACCCCCTAGGCGTAACCGGCGTCGGCGTCCTCTATGAGGACTAAGACAAGCCACTTAGCATTCATAATAGCAAATCTTAAGTCAAAATCACGGAAAAATTAAAACGTTTTCTTATATAGCAAGGAGGTTTACATAGACCTCTACATAGGAATCATACATAGGCTTCTCGCAATAGACCATAACAACGCATAGGAATTTAGCCTAATACTTTGTCTCATATCAACCATCTATAGCGAAGTCAAACAATCCGGGAAAATCCCTTATACATATCCATAATTGCCACATAGGGCTTACATCAATATCTTCAACAATAGGAAAGAAATGAATGTCTACTAGACAATACAAGTACTATTAAGATAGAATGTGTGGTAGCATCCTCGAACTAGAGAATATACCAAAACTTGGAGAGTCTAGTCCAAGCCTTCTTGCTTTAAACTCAATGATACTTCAACGTCCCGAACCTATAATGTTTGGGGAAAAAGGGAAAAAATATGGGTTAGTAAAATCCACATGTACTAAGTATGGTCCCTATGCATAAAAATCGTTAATGCATGAAAAAAGGCACAATTTAGTCAAAACTATGCACAATGACCAACAATTAAATATACACCTATAAGGAACATCACGATCATATAAACATATAAGTAACTCAAGCAACACTTGTGCAATGCCAAGAATAAATCCCCATAACCCTGTCCACAAATAAGTATCACATTAAGCAACCCATTTCATACTTACAACATATTCTCATGTATAGCATGTTCCATAAATCAACAATAGTCAGAGCTTACCAACATAATCAGAAACATAATCATAATCATAGTCATAGTCATAAAAAAACACTACTAGCATCATCCTATTGGATCCCACATGTGCAATGTGTAAGAGAAGTCCCATACCCTCTCTCACATTATGTAGTAACCTTTAAGACAACCCTAATATAAAATCACATACATAACTTGTTCATACTCTTACTTTAGGGAAATAAGTACCATAATCGACTTGAAACCATGTAAGCTACATGGAGTCCAGTGTTCTACTCCCACAACAAAAAGAGAGGGTTAACACTTTCCTAAGGTGCAACCATTCGTACATAGCTATCTAGGTGGATCCACTAAGCTAGAGTCCTATGGGGGAACATAGTTAAGGGACAAGGAGATTGCTTCTATAAACCATGACTTACTTACGTGAGGTTTTCCATCTCATGATACAACACATATATTGGGAATTCGGACTTACTAACGTGACGAAACACATGTGGGAGGCCGGACATACTAACGTGAGACCTCCGTCTCATTTACATGCCCTTTCGAAGCTAAGCAATTATTCTCTTTAGTAATCATCATATATCATCATACAAGTTCACATTAGTCTCTTATAGACCTTTAAGTAAACATCTTATCATAATAGTTCATAGGTGATCACAAGTGAGAACTATCATTTCACTTTAGACACAACATCAAAATCATCAGAAACTAGATTAAATCATATCATGATCACATCATAACATAATTACATACTTCATAGCCAATTCATATATCTAGGGTTAGGGATGAGGGATCCTTGTCACCAACATCACAACAACACAATTAGCTATAGCATCATTATCACATAAGTAGATTTCACCTTGCATAATTGAGATTAGGAGAATCAAGATCATACCTCATTGCCCTTCATAGGACTTCATACTTCAATACCCAAGAACTCACAATAAACATATGAAATAGGAAAATTCTTGAAGTATTAACATAACTAAAATCAAAGTAAACAAGTGACATGCTCATCACCCTCAACAATTCACCTTAATCAATCCAAGAAATTAGGGATTTAGGGGAAAGACATGGGTCAAGGGAAAAATCATAGGAATTCATAAATTAACCATTAATTCATACTTAAACAACATTAATTCATCATAATTCATCACAATTAACTCACAATTTTGTTTTAGAAAGAAGACCCATGTGAGGAGAAAAAACCTTGTCTTGGGGGATTTAGAAATCATCTTTTGAAGGACCTCTTGGGGAAAGGAACCCCAAGAGGGAAAGAAACCATACCTTATTGATGATAGACCCATTAAATTGGGTTGAAAAACTTGAAGGCTTGATCTTCTTCTTGGAGCTCTAATGGTCTTCAATGGAGTTTTGGAGGAAGAGAGAATTTGGGAGAGAGAGAGAGATTTTATTAGTTCAAATTTTGGGACTAAATTTTTGTGTTAAAATTGACCTAAAACTGACCCTAAGGCATTAAATAGTCACCCATTAAATTACCCCAAAGACCCCTAACTTAAATGGGTTTATTTGTGAAGTCAAAACACCTAAATATGATTTTTTACGAATCTGGGAAGGGGCTCCGCATCGCGGGGTCAACACACACTTTATTTCCCAAAAATAATTTGATGCAGTGAGTTCAGTGTTATCTGCGTGTCGAACAGTAACCCTCCGATTCTTGACTTTCGCAGGCTGCTAGGCAGCCTGCCCACCCATGTTGTGCTCCTTCCCAAGGACTCTTCCAGTGGTCCTTGGTGTGTTGTTATCATACGTTTAGACTCTCTATACTACACTATACCTATACAAAGTATTTATACAAGTTTTATACTTCATTTGACCCTCCGAAACCTTTTCCAAACATAGGGACGTCAACTAGTTAAATTTTGCTAGTTTCCGGATGTTAAGGCCTTTCTTTAATTCTATTGCTCCGAAACTTCTCAAACAAGTTATTTATACTTATTTAGGTCTAAAACTATAATTATTCAACATATTAAGATCTAGTATAGTTCATGGAATTTACGAGGTGTTACAAATAGACTAAGGTACACAAACAATTCTTGCACTAGTCTCCGGACGTATTGGACGTTCCTTGACGTCTTGACTCTAAAACTTCCTAAATGACTTTATATACTATTTTTTCCTTAAAACAGTTTTAATAACCTTAGATACTCATGTGAGGATCTATATCGAAGTGTTACACTTGTATGTGCATTAAAAGCTTTCCAAATGACTTAGCATGTTTTCTAAAGAAATGGTCCCTTTCATGCATATCTTCAAATGTTTTACGTGCATCTATCCATATTTAGTACATGTGGTTGTACTAACCCATATTCCTATGTTTTCTACAAAAATTTAGGTTTTGTCCATTTGGTTTCTAGGAGGTCGCATGAAGAAGACATGGACTCTTTTCCCCAAGTGTTTGGTAGGTCCTCACCGTTTAGAGGATGATACCACTATCGAGCTACTTCATGTTGTTATTGTCTAAACACATTTAGTTTCCTTCTCTTTCATTTGAAGAATATTATTGTATAATCCTATATGTCGCTTTTGTTTTAATGAAGTATGGGCTATGCCCGAGTG
The DNA here is from genome assembly GCA_016801875.1 of Solanum sitiens. Lineage (NCBI taxonomy): Eukaryota > Viridiplantae > Streptophyta > Magnoliopsida > Solanales > Solanaceae > Solanum > Solanum sitiens. Next base: position 77,186 of record JABWTJ010000371.1, on the reverse strand, counting down.
TTGTACTACGTTCTAGATAGTTTAATGTGAGACAATATTATAGACTAAATTATTTTATGTTATGTATATTGTCTAAGCGAGAAACCTATGTAAGCTTCCTATGAGAGAAGTCTAAGTAAACTCCATATGTACATATGTTTAGTAAGGGAGGAGTCTATGTAAACCTCAATGTGTATAAAAAGTTACATTTTTTCCGCATTTTAACCTATGAAATGTAATGATGAATGCTAAGAGGCTAGTCTTTGTCCTCTTGGAGGATGCCTCCACCGGTTAAAGCTAGGGGTGTTCCCTGGTTGTGACACTAGCTACACTAGGCATCCTACTACAATACAAATAAATTCTCTACATGAATAGTATTACTACTATAACTAAAACATCTTATCCTAGTCGACCTTAGCCTCATACACAATACATCGTCTTAGTCTTACATAAGTTAGGATATAGTAGTCTAGTCCTAGTGTGACTCTAACTCTATAGAAGTAAACATGTCAGTTAGATTCCTAGGATATGTTCCCTTGAAATGTTCCAATCATCAACTTCGTTCATCTTTAAAACTTCCCCTCAAGACAATGAAGGAAGGAACTATAACTCCTGGCTTGCTGCAAAATCTAGCAAAGAGTTGTTTTGTCAATGATTTGGTATGAATAATATAGTTTATCCTTAGACCCACAAAGTGAGTAAGATTTTTTATTAGTCACCTTCTCACAAACACAATGATAGTCCATGTAAACATGTTTGGTTTTAACATGCATAACTTGATTAATTGTCATGTACAAGGCACTCAATTTATCATAATCCAATGCATGAATAGATGGAAGGTACAGCCCAAGATCATGAAGTCGATACATGATCCATGTCATCTCTGCTGCAGTTGAGGATAGTTCTTTATTCTCAGTTTAGCACTCGATTTGTAACAACCCCAGAGCACCACAAAGTCGCTGCACAGCGTACTCGACCTCTGGAGGTCTTGTACAAGCCCTTAGACATATTTCATCGCATATATATGAAAAGTATTGTGAAATTAAAAATTTTCAAAACAATAGTTCAAACTCTTTATAGAATATAATAATGAACTAAGTCTCGTCATAGCCATCTTAGACACATACAATATCATAGTCTCACAACCCTTACATCAATTTAAAAGGAAACCATAGTCTATTACAAAGTCTTTTAGAAAAGGAAACTAAAACATGAGTCATGTCCTCGAACATATGAGGACTCACCGATTTTAAGAGAATGTTATTCCCAAGCTTCAACTTCTAAGAATATCCTCACTTACCACCTACACTTGTACAAGTAGAAAATATATGGAATTAGCACATTGAAAGCACGGAGTATGGTGACATGCAATAAAATCATGCAAAAAGGGACATTTACATTAAAATGTACATTTCATGCTATTTGATTAAAACCTCTAAACAAGTATATAAACCATCTTCAAATCAATCTTCACGTATAAGACATATTCAAGAAAACCACAATATACAAATATTATCACTTAGAAACCATATAACTATATAGACCTCCTACAAAATGTCATCCTAAGACCGACTTAAGTAAGATATGAAATGGACGCCCATACAACCCCTTCACACACACCTAAGTGATCCTCAAGACTTCCCAAAGTAAGATTATTCCCTTTTCATGATTTATATTCTCTACATAAGGTTCTTCTAAGACTCACATAACTAATACATGAAGAGACCGCCTATACACCCTCTTTAAGCCTACCTAAGCAATCCTCAAAGCTACCCTAGATAAGAACCTTTCTATTCAGAATGCATTAACTTAAGTCAACATTATTCATTTAGCCATTTAAGAGACAAGTAAACAATTAGAGGACTTCACATAATAGTCTTCTAAGACCTAGGGAACTCATCCTAGCACCTTCAAATCCTACTCGTGCCATGTGTAGATAGCGTCACATTCCACTCCCTACACGTTGTAGAACTTCTCCAATACTAGAATGCACATACCATATGATGAGAATAGGCATTAACCAACATAGACCACACTAGTTAGGTATGGAATCCGGTATCATAATACCCCACACCATGGAAGGTGTTCCACTTGCCAAAGGTAGAACTAGTAGTCATCCCATGTTGGCACATGGTTAAGGAATATCAATGGCTTATTTGTACTCTAATCTCATGTACAGTAGAGCTACTACCTCAAGCATATTCACACGGTGCTTTGCCTTTTTTCTCATAGAGTAAATCATTACCTAGGTTTATTCGATAAAATACCATCACTATGCCCTACCGACTCACAATACCCTTTTATTCCAAGTATCGTCATTCATATACATAATATTAACTTCTCAAAGCTTCTATCAAGGCAAACTAGTGCAAGGCATAGGTAGAGTCCCATACCCCTACCTAAGCTAAAGTCAAACCCCTCAAGTCACTTCAATTAGTCTATACTTCGTTCATTCATTTTACTTTAGGGAACTCTTGCCTTAACCGACATAGACCACATGAGCTAATGTGGAATCTGGTGTCATAAAAACTTACACCGATGGAAGGTGGTCTACCAGCCAAGGTAGAACCTAACACAAACGTAGCTATCTAGGTGGATCCACTAGCTAGTATCCTATGGTGGAAACATAGTTTATGGAGCTTGGGGAAAAGAACCATGCAAATATTAACTCTACACCCGACCTTGGGTAATGAGGGTATCCACCCCGTGAGGACCGTAGTGTACCCTACGTTTCCTTATGTAAGAAAGAGTCACCCCCTCACCTACAAGCTAGCTCGGTGCTAAGCTAGGTCCCTTTTATTGAAATACCTTTACTCTTATTATAATCATAAATTTAGTTTAGGTCATAGGGCCTATCCTTTGTATATTCGTTATCATAGCTCAAATAAGAATTGTATGAGAATAAGTCCTTTCATTCACAATTCATATAAGTGAGGTCAACCTTTTTTGTATATCACATCATAATAGGGTACATAATCACATGTTATCATTCTTATGGCATGTACACCCTAAGCAACCTCACAACCAAAACATAAGACATTTCAAATCAATCATCATACCATCCTATCACTCTAAACAAGGTATACTTAAATACAACATCATAACTTGAGGACAATTTACCATAATTAAAGTGAGAATTAGAATAGTCAAGACTTACCAACACTCCTCCATAGTTCATCATAAAGGGCCTTACCATCAACCCATGGGTTAACCCAATTTGAGCCATCACACCAATGTAACTCAACAACCAACATGATTATGAATTTAGAAGAGTCACTACACCATAATTCAATACTAAATCAAAACTTGGAAACATGTTATCTAAGCCTATTTTCTTAACCTCCCAAGCTAACCTTCAATGGTGTCTTCCAATAGAGAGAGAAAGTAGAGAGAAGGAAGAGAGTTTATTTTGAGTGTTGTGTTCAGGCTAATGAGGATTGAGGGTATTTATAGTGTGACTAAATCAAATTAATTAGTCTTCCTTAAATCCCCAGTTACCCCTAAACCATTTAATTAATTAAATATATTTTATTTAAAACGTGCAGGGATTTACAGACATTCATCGACGGAACCCCGCTGACGGACCGTCGGTGAGTCGACGGCAGCCCCTCCATCCGTCCTGCACTCCGTCGTCTTGGTCAGAGACTGTGCAGGCAAGGGTTCCTTAGAAATCAACTAAGTGTGGGACGACGGTAGCATCGATGCCCCGTCGAGCCACTGACGCCCCGTCAACCGTCTTTTGTCGTGTGTAACAGTGCTAGGTAAGCGAGAGACTTCTTGAATCTTTCTAAGTGTGGGACGACGGTGGCCTCGATGCCCCGTCAAGCCACTGATGCCCCATCATCTCCTTTGTCTATGCACGCTGTTTGGCAGTGTTGCATCCAAGCTTCAAGGGTCCTTCTCAAGGGCCCTTGGTTTGTCCTTGGGGAGTCGTACCCGGATGTTTCAATCATGAAACATTCCTCACATGTTTTACACTTATTTCTACAAACTTTCATTCGAATCTGACTCTTAAAACTAGTCAAACGGCTAAGACACACTAGCCCCCCTTATGAACCAACTTTCCGGACGTCATGGACGTTCTTGAATATTTTGGTTCTTAAACACCTTAACCACTCTATATGCACCTAATTCGACTTAGAACAGTGATTAGACCTGATGGAGCCTGGGTTAAGTTTTACAACATGCCTTGGGATTTTTGAAATGTTACATTATCCCCCCCTTGGGAACATTCGTCCCCGAATGACGCTAAACACTCTTTTAAAGAAAGGGATAGACTTAAGACTAGCAGCTCAACCAATTCACAATATCAAATTAGCAAGAATCACATCATTTCAATTATTACACATAGGCTCTAAATTTCATCATGAGGTACCTCTTTCTCACAACACATATGAGCTCATCAATTATTACATAAGTCAATTGAAACCAAGTTCGTTTCATCAATATGCTGCATATAATTTCCACAAGGACTCACCAAATCAAAATGCATAACTTAACTGAGTAAGCAACAAGCAAAACAATTTCCAAGTTTCAAAGCCAAGTTATAGTGACTTCACTGTACCATCACTGTGAAGTCTCAAAAATTTGGATTTTTGCAAGACTTCACCAATGAAAATCAAGAAACCACAATTCCTAATCATAATTATGATAGCTAACCTTAATCATTGAAAAGATGAGGATAACGGGTCTTCGTGTCAGCCTCGGCCTCCCATGTTCCACCCTCAACAAGGTGGTTCTTCCATAACACTTTTACGGAAACCACCTCTTTGGTCCTCAACTTCTTCACTTGTCTATCAAGGATTTGAATCGGAACCTCCTCATAAGAGAGGTTATCCCTGACTCCAAGGCCTTCAATAGGAAGAATAGACCCGGGATCCCCGACACACTTCTTCAACATAGAGACATGGAAAACCGTATGAACCGAAGTTAAGTCATTAGGGAGTTTCAAGCGATAGGAAACCTTACCAACCCTTTCAAAAATCTCATAAGGCCCACATAACGAGGACTCAACTTTCCTTTCTTGCTAAATTTAACCACCACCTTCATAGGTGAAATTTTCAAATAAACCTTATCACCTTCTTCAAACTCCAATTTCCTTCTCCTATTGTCGGCATAGGACTTTTGTTGACTATAGGCTATTTGTAACCGATTCCTTATGATATGCACATTCTCCAAGGTCCTATAAATCAAATTGGGACAAAGAATCGACGGCTCACCAATTTCAAACCATCCTATAGGAGATCTACACCTTCTACCATACAAGGCTTCATAGGGAGCCATGGAGATGGATGAATGAAAGCTATTATTATAAGCAAACTCCACCAACGACAAGTGCTTATCCCAACTTCCTTTAAAATCAAAAATGCAAGCTCTAAGCATATCCTCGAGGGTTTGAATAGTGCGTTCCGCTTGACCATCTATTTGAGGATGAAAAGCGGTACTCAATTTCACCTTAGTACCCAAACCTTCTTCAAATGAACTCCAAAATCTAGATGTGAATTGTGCACCCCGATCCGAAATGATGGATAACGGAATACCATGGCGACACACAATCTCATCTATGAAGATCTTTGCATAATCTTCCACCGAATATGTGGACTTGACGGGAATGAAATGAGCGGACTTAGTCAATCTATCCACAATCACCCATATAGAATCATATGACTTTTGAGTCCGAGGCAACCCTACCACAAAGTCCATATTAATGTCTTCCCACTTTCAAGTAGGAATTTGGATCTCTTGTAGTAAGCCACCCGACTTCCGCCTTCACTTTTTGGCAATTTGGACACTTAGCAACGAATTCCGCTATGTCCTTCTTCAAGCCTTCCCACCAATATACCTCCCGAAGGTCATGGTACATCTTAGTTGAACCCGGATGAATGGAGTAGTGGGATCTATGGTCTTCCTCAAGGATTCGATCCCTCAACTCATCAACATCGGGAACACATACCTCCCTTCGTACCTCAACACACCATCCCCCCTAAGGAGAAAGACTCATTCAACTTGCCAAGAATCGATTCCTTCAACTCCATCAATAGTTGATCAAGGTGTTGTTTGGACTTCACCTCAACCACCAATGATGACTCAGATCTCTGATCAACCGTAGCACCACCATTTGTAGAACTTTCCAATCGCACCCCCAATCTAGCCAACCTATAAACATCTTTCACTAGGTCTTTCTTGGCTTCATCCATAAGCGACACACTACCCATAGTCATACGACTTAGGGCATCTGCAACCACATTGGCCTTGCTGGGATGATATAAGACACTCATATCATAATCTTTCAACAATTCTAACCACCTCATTTGCCGGAGATTCAACTCTTTTTGAGTAAACACATATTGGACACTCTTATGATCGGTGAAAACGTCAACATGGACACCATACAAGTAATGCCTCCATATTTTCAAAGCAAACACCACAGCCGCTAACTCAAGGTCATGAGTGGGATAGTTTCTTTCATGCACCTTTAGCTGCCTCAAAGCATAGGCAATCACCTTCCTATTTTGCATAAGTACACACCCCAAACCTATACGAGATGCATCACAATACACAACAAAGCCCTTTGTACCTTCCGGTAGTGTCAACACTGGAGACGAAGTAAGTCTATCCTTCAATAATCAGAAACGTTTCTCACAAGCCTCCGACCACTCAAACTTTTTACCTTTTTGAGTCAATGTATTCAAAAGAGATGCAATGGATAAAAAACCCTCCACAAACCTTCGATAATAGCCCGCTAGACACAAGAAACTCCTAATGTCAGTCGGAGTCAAGGATCTAGGCCAATTTCTCACCACATCAGTCTTCCTTGGGTCTACCTCAACTCCCTCACTAGAGATGATGTGCCCAAGAAATGCCACCGACCTCAACCAAAACTCACATTTGCTATATTTGGCGAACAATTGATGCTCCTTAAGGGTTTGCAATACCACCCTCAAATGACCCATGTGGTCAACTTCATTCTTCGAATACACCAATATATCATCAATAAACACTATAACAAATGAGTCAAGATTGTTTTGAAACACCCTATTCATTAGGTCTATAAACGTTATTGGGGCATTGGTGAGACCAAAAGACATAACCACGAACTCATCGTGTCCATACCGAGTCCGAAAAGTCGACTTTGGAATATCTTCATTTCTCATCCTGAGTTGGTGATACGCCGACCTCAAATCTATCTTTGAAAAGTAACTCGCTCCTTGGAGTTGATCAAATAAATCGTCAATCCGAGGAAGAGGGTACTTGTTTTTTATAGTAACTTTGTTGAGTTGGCGATAATCAATACACATTCTCAAGGACCCATCTTTCTTCTTCAGGAACAAGAACGGAGCACCCCATGGAGAAATGCTAGGCCTTATAAAGCCCTTGTCTAACAAATCTTTAAGTTGTGCCTTCAACTCCTTTAATTCGTCCGGAGCTATTCGATAAGGAGGAATAGAAATAGGGTTTGTTTCCGGTATCAAATCGATACCAAAATCAATTTCCCATTCGGGAGGAACACCAGGAAGGTCATTAGGAAAGACCTCCAGAAATTCACTCACCACGGGGATCGACTCAATAGGAGGAATTTCGGAATCCAAGTCTTGGACTCTTACAATATGATAAAGACAACCCCTTGAGATCATTTTACATGCTTTTAGACAAGATATGAAGCGACCTCTAGGAATAGAATTCCCACCCTTCCACTCAATAACGGGTTCATTTGGGAAACTAAATCTCACAACTCTAGTCCTACAATCAATAGAAGCGAAACTTGCATGCAACCAATCCATACCCAAAATGACATCAAAATCAAGCATATCTAGTTCAACTAGATCTACATGACAAATTCTATTGGGCAAAGTAATAGGACAATTTTGATAGACTCTTTTTGCCACAATTGACTCCCCCACTAGAGTAGACACCACAAAAGGGTCATGCAAAACATCGGGTAAAGTATCAAACTTTTTAGCTACTAAAGGAGTAACAAAAGACAAAGTAGCACCCGGATTAAGCAAAGCATACACATCAATAGAAAAGATTTGTAACATACCCGTCACTATATTGGGAAAGGCCTCTTGGTCATCCCTAGTACGAAGAGCATAGAACCGGTTCTTTTTGAGAACATCCCTAGAACCGCTTGGCTGCCCACCCTTCTCTTGCCCTTTAGCATTAGGACAATCTCACACCTTGTGACCCATCTTTCCACAACCAAAGCACTTGTCCGACCCAAGGAGGCAAGCACCAAAATGTTTCTTCCCACATTCCTTGCAAGGTGGTCTCTCTTCAAACGAATTTCCAATTTTCCCTTTTTGGATTCTTGGCCTAGGGGCCCTCTCATCCCTAGTCTTGGGAAATTTGGATGGAACTTGATTCGAGAACCTCATCTTGAATCTAGGTTGTCTTGAATTCCAAGCCTATCTTTCACAGCTCCACCCTCAAAAGACTTTGTTCTTTTCGATTCTCTATCCTTTATTTTTGCTCTAGCCTCCTAAACCCTTTTTGCATGCACTATAAGACGACCAATATTCATGTTATCACGAAGCATAGCCGAATGACATTCTTCTTGCAAGTCATCCGACACACCCATCACAAATTGACTCATCTCGTCTCTAGGATCGGAGACCAAGGAAGGAGCATATTTGGCCAATTGAATGAATTTCAAAGAGTAATCATGAACACTCATACCTCCTTGGCGAAGGTTGATGAATTCCACCACCTTAGCTTCCCTCATCTCTCTAGGGAAAAACCAATCAAGGAAAGCCCTCTTGAAGATCTCCCAAGTCACCGGATCACCTTGAAGTGGCCTATTGTCTTTCCATTGCACATGCCAAGTGTGAACCACATCCTTGAGTTGGTATTAGGCCAACTCGACATTCTCATTGGAAGACAACCCCATAGCACATAGTATCTCATAAACCTCATCAACAAATTCTTGAGGGTCTTCATCAACCTTAGACCCATAGAAGATAGGAGGATTCATCCGTGTGAAATCCCTAAGTCGAGAAGCCATAGTTTGCTCATGAACCCTAGGTGAAACATCCCGATTGACTTGGGCAGTCATAGCTTGAGATTGAACCGTTGCAGCTTGGGCTTGAAATTGGATCATCACGAGGAGGTATTCCCGTATTAACAATCTCCTCCACAAGTCTCCTAGCCGCATTCCTCCGAGTATTCATCTCCTATAACCAAAATACAAGGCTTAGGTGAAATAATATGAGAAGTACACTCTAGAGGCAAGATAATGGATTTCCAAAAAATGAGAGTGATTCCTCAGCAAATAATAAGTTCCCATTCATAAGTGTGGCGCGCTTCACAATTATGAATACAAACCTACGTAGACGTGGTTGAGAGAGACTTCAACATCAAGGATATTAACGATCAATGTAATAACAACCATTAAGTATGATTTAATCAATAATAGAATCAATTGTATCAAACCAAACCTAATTCATATCAAGATCATACCTAGGGTTAGGGATTAAGGGTCATGATCTACAATCTAGACCAAACCATATCAATTCATCCTAACCAAGTTACAATACATGATAATCTACTCATTATAACCCAAAGAAAATATGAACAACTCAATTCATAACATAAAATTCGTAATTGAATGAAACCCATATGAAATTCAACTTTTTGGAAAACCTTTGAAGGAGCCCTTTGAGGAAAGAAGTCTCAAAGGTTAATTCGATCCCATACCATAAGATTGGATGACCTTTTGATGGTGAATTCGTCCTTAAACAGCCCCCAATTAACCTCCCAAGGTAACCTTCAATGTTGTCTTCCAATAGAGAGAGAAAGTAGAGAGAAGGAAGAGAGTTTATTTTTAGTGTTGTGTTTAGGATAATGAGGATTGAGGGTATTTATAGTGGGACTAAATCAACTTAATTAGTCTTCCTTAAATCCCCAATTACCCCTAAACCATTTAATTAATTAAATGTATTTTATTTAAAATGTGCAGGTATTTACAGACCCTCACCGACGGAACCCCGCTGACGGACCGTCGGTGAGTCGACGGTAGCCCCTCCCTCCGTCCTGCACTCCGTCGTCTTGGTCAGAGACTGTGCAGGCGAGGGTTCCTTAGAAATCAACTAAGTGTGGGATGACGGTGGCCTCGATGCCCCATCGAGCCACTGACGCCCCATCAACCGTCTTCCGTCATGTGAAACAGTAGCTAGGTAAGCGAGAGACTTCTTGAAATCTTTCTAAGTGTGGGAAGACGGTGTCCTCGATGCCCCGTCGAGCCACTGACGCCCCGTCGTCTCCTTCGTCGATGCATGCTGTCAGGCAGTGTTGCATCCAAGCTTCAAGGGTCCTTCTCATGGGCCCTTGGTTGGTCTTTGGGGAGTCGTACCTGGACGTTTAAATCATGAAACATTCCTCACATATGTTACACTTGTTTCTACCAACTTTCGTTCGAATCCGACTCTTAAAACTAGTCAAACGTCTAAGACACTCTGGCCCCCCTTATGATCCAACTTTCCGGACGTCATGGACGTTCTTGAATATTTTGGTTCTCAAACACCTTAACCACTCTATATGCACCTAATTCGACTTAGAACAATGATTAGACCTCATGGACCCTAGGTTAAGTTTTACAACATGCCTTGGGATTTTTAAAATGTTACAATTGGCGTAAATTCAAGTCTTTTAGGGTGAATACATATTCTAGACTCTTATGATACGTGAACACGTCAACATGCACCCTATATAGATAGTGTCTCCAAATCATTAACGCAAATACCACGACCGCAAGTTCAAGGTCATGAGTTGGATAGTTCTTCTCATGTGGCTTGAGTTGTCTAGAGGCATACGCTACGACTTTGCGATGTTGCATGAGCACACATCCTAGACCCACTCGGGAGACATCACAATAAATCACGAAGCCTACTAAACCCTCCGGAAGGTCAATACCAGAGCGGAGGTGGGTCTATCTTTTAATAATTGGAAGCTCTTCTCATAAGATTTCGTCCGTTCGAATTTGGACTTCTTTTGGGTTAAAGCCATTAATGGAGATGCGATAGATGAAAATCTCCCAACAAACCTCCGATAGTAACCGGCCAACCCTAGAAAACTTCGGATGTCGATAGGAGTCAAAGGTCTCGATCAACTTTTGACCACTTCCTTCTTCCTTGGATCAACCTCTACCCCTTCGTTAGAGACAATGTGCCCAAGAAAAGCTACGGGCCTCAACCAAAACTCACACTTGCTAAACTTAGAAAAAAGTTGGTTATCTTTTAGAACTTGCAAAACTATTCTCAAATGATCCATATGATCATCCTCACTCCTTGAGTATATCAAAATATCGTCAATAAATACAATCACGAACAAATTAAGATACCTTCTAAAAACTCGATCCATAAGGTCCATGAATGCCGCCGGGGAATTTGTTAGACCAAATGACATCACTAGGAATTCAAAGTGGCCATGTCTTATTCGATATGCCATTTTCGGAATATTAACCTTCCTCACTCTAAGTTGATGATAACCCGGTCTTAAGTCAATCTTTGAAAAGTAGCTAGCTTCTTGCAGTTGATCAAATAGGTCATCAATCCTAGGGAGCGGGTATTTATTCTTTAAAGTGACTTTGTTCAACTGAAGATAATCGATACACATTCTCAAAGACCCATCCTTCTTCTTCACAAAATATATCGGGGCACCCCATGGTGATATGTTTGGTTGAATAAAACCCTTATCTATCAAATCTTTGAGTTGAGCCTTTAGTTCTTTCTACTCGTCCAGGGCCATCCGATAAGGAGGGATTGAAATAGGTTGTGTATCCGGCAATAAGTCTATGCCAAAGTCAATCTCCTATTCGGGAAAGAGCTCCGGAAATTCCCTCACTACGAGTACCGACTCAATGGGAGGGACTTCAGATTCAAGATCTCTAACTCTCACTATGTGGTAGAGAAAACCCTTTGCAATCAATTTGTAAGCTTTTAGACATGAGATTATCTTACCCCTAGGATTTGAGTTTCCTGCGTTGCACTCAAAAATAGGTTCATTTGGAAATTGAACTTTGACTACCCTTGTCCTACAATCAATAGAGGCAAAGCAAGCATGCAACCAATCCATTCCCAATATGATGTAAAAATCAAGCATATCAAGTTCTATCAAGTCAACTAATGTAATTCTATTGGGCAAGGAAATTGGACAACCTCTATAGACTCTATTAACCACCACGGAATCACCCACGGGGGTTGAAACCGAAAAAGGTTTGTCTAATATGTTGGGTAGTATATCAAACTTCATGGATACAAGAGGGTTAACAAAAGATAATGTGGCACCGGGGTCCAACAAAGCATACACATCAAAGGAGAATAATCGTAACATATCGGTCACCATATCCGGGGAGCTCTCTTTATCACTTCGGGATTGGAGAGCATAGAAGCGATTTTTCTTACGGGCATCGAGGTTTGGTGCACTTTCTTGAGCATGAGAATTTTGCCCTCCTTGAGTCTTCATCATAGGGCAATCTTTCTTCATGTGACCACTCTTTCCACGATTATAGCAGTTACTCGTGCCCACAAGACACTTGCCATAATGCCTTCTTCCACATTTAGAACAAAGAGGACTATCAAGATAAGAACGACCACCTTTTTTCTCTTGAGGCTTAGGAGTAGGCACCTTACTCTTATTGGCCCATGGAGCACTAGAAGATCCTTGATTAGAAAACCTCTTCTTGAACCTTGGTTTGTCTTGAACCTCATACATATTCTTAGAAGAATTCCCCTCTTCGGTTCTCACCTTCTTCAACTCCCTACCAACTTGCTTAAGCTTTTGTTCCTCAATTTGCTCGGCATGAACCATGAGACAAGAAATGTCCATGCTAGGAATCAACATAGTTGACCTACACTCATTTACCACAAGATCAGATATCCCCATGATAAATTTGTTCATCTTAGCTCTGGGATCCGCAACCATAGTAGGAGCATGCTTTGATAGTTTAGTGAATTTGAGGCTATACTCATTCACGCTCATACCCCCTTGACGAAGGTTGATGAATTCTTGCATTTTCCTCTCCCTTAGTTCCAAGGGAAAGAAACTATCAAGGAAAGTTGTTTTGAAAGCATCCCAAGTAATCCGACTTTTTCTAACCAATCTTTCATCCTTCCATTACTCATGCCAAACTTGAGCGACATCTTTGAGTTAGTAGGCGGCTAGTTCCGCATTCTCTTGAGAAGAAACACCCATAGCATCAAGAAACTTGAACACTTCATAAATGAACCCTTGTAGGTCCTATCCACCTTAGAACCATAGAAGGTAGGAGGATTTTTCCTTGTGAAGTCCCTAATCCTTAAAGCGGTGGTATTAGCATTGGGGTTCACTTGCACCTTTGTATCCCTAGAAACATGTGTATCCAACACTTCAGTCAAGCTATGACTGGCCGACCTTATCTAAACATTAGACATAGCCCCTTCTTCAATAGGAAATTGAGGGTTTTGAGGATCTTAAGGGGGAACCGCCACATTCAGATTCTCCTCTCCGGACCTTTGAGCATTTTTCCTCGTTGTATTCATTGCCTATAAGAACAAATAAAGGATTAGAAGAAAGGACTAGATAGAGTTAACACTCATAGGCACGACTAAGGAATAACAAGAGAGTGAAAGTTCCTAAGCATCACATAGTGTCTCATTCATAAGTGTGGCGCGCTTCACAATTATGAATAAGACACTACATAGACGTGGTTTAATGAGACATCAATCCTAATAAGATTCAACTCATGCTTTGATACAAAGTTTGTTACGACCCAAAGTACCCCCTAGGCGTAACCGGCGTCGGCGTCCTCTATGAGGACTAAGACAAGCCACTTAGCATTCATCATAGCAAATCTTAAGTTAAAATCACGGAAAAATTAAAACGTTTGCTTATATAGCAAGGAGATTTACATAGACCTCTACATAGGAATCATACATAGGCTTCTCGCAATAGACCATAACAACGAATAGGAATTTAGCCTAATACTTTGTCTCATATCAACCATCTATAGCAAAGTCAAAAAATCCGGGCAAATCCCTTATACATATCCATAATTTCCACATAGGGCTTACATCAATATCTTCAACAATAGGAAAGAAATCAATGTCTACTAGACTATACAAGTACTATTAAGATAGAATGTGTGGTACCATCCTCAAACTAGAGGACATACCAAAACTTGGAGAGTCTAGTCCAAGCCTTCTTGCTTTAGACTCAATGATACTTCAACGGCCCGAACCTACAATGTTTGGGGAAAAAGGGAACAAATATGGGTTAGTAAAATCCACATGTACTAAGTATGGTCCCTATGCATAAAAATCGTTAATGCATGAGAAAAGGCACAATTTTGTCAAAACTATGCACAATGACCAACAATTAAATATACACCTATAAGGAACATCATGATCATATCAACATATAAGTAACTCAAGCAACACTTGTGCAATGCCAAGAATAAAGCCCCATAACCCTGTCCAAAAATAAGTATCACATTAAGCAACCCATTTCATACTTACAACATATTCTCATGTATAGCATGTTCCATAAATCAACAATAGTCAGAGCTTACCAACATAATCATAAACATAATCATAATCAAAGTCATAGTCATAAAAGAACACTACTAGCATTATCCTATTGGATCCCACATGTGCAATGTGTAAAAGAAGTCCCATACCATCCCTCACACTATGTAGTAACCTTTAAGACAACCCTAATATAAAATCACATACATAACTTGTTCATACTCTTACTTTAGGGAAATAAGTACCATAATTGACATAAAACCATGTGAGCTACATGGAGTCCAGTGTTCTACTCCCTCACCGAAAAGAGAGGGTTAACACTTGCCTAAGGTGAAACCATTTGTACATAGCTATCTAGGTGGATCCACTAAGCTAGAGTCCTATGGGAGCACATAGTTAAGGGACAAGGAGATTGCTTCTATAAGCCATGACTTACTAACGTGAGGGTTTCCATATCATGATATAACACATATATTGGGAATCCGGACTTACTAACGTGACGAAACCTATGTGGGAGGCCGGACATAATAACGTGAGACCTCCATCTCATTTACATGCCCTTTCGAAGCTAAGCAATTATTCTCTTTAGTAATCATCATATATCATCATACAAGTTCACATTAGTCTCTTATAGACCTTTAAGTAAACATCTTATCATAATAGCTCATAGGTGATCACAAGTGAGAACTATCATTTCACTTTAGACACAACAACAAAATCATCAGAAACTAGATTAAATCATATCATGATCACATCATAACATAATTACATACTTCATAGACAATTCATAGATTTAGGGTTAGGGAACGAAATGAAATGAAGTACGTATGAACGAATAAAGCAGACTCTGTGTTTGCTAATGAAGACTCCCTAGTTGAGGTCCCATATGTTGAGCCCTCATTTTGGAAAGTCTTAATGTCAAGTCCATGATTCCAAGGTCTCATGGCATATGAATGAATGTTATAAAAGATGTTATGTGTTGTATGCTATATGATATGTGCTATGTGTAAGATGTTATGTGCTGTGTGCAATATGATAATTATGATGATGCATGTTACTCTCATGGCATGACTTTCCTAATCCAAATTTTGGAAAGCTCCCTGACTTTCCTAATCCAAATTTGGAAGGTTCACTAACTTTCCTTATCTCAATTTGGCAAGTCCACTAACTTGACTTTCCATAATCATGTTGTTAGGAAAGAACTATGTTTTCTCATGCATGCCCTTGGTGTGTGCTTGCATATACCCATACTTAGTAAAAGTGTACTAACCCTATACAACTCTACAATTTTAGGTGCAGGCAGAGGTGGACGCTAGAGCTACAGGTTGACGCTGAAGCTATCCGGACGTCGAGCATTCATCGCGACTTGGTAGGCCCTCATGCTTTCGAGGATGCTGCCATTTATATTCTAGCTTAGTATTAGAGTTGAGCTAGTGGAGCATGTTCCACTAGCGTTTCTTCCTGTTTTATTCAGATATTGTATTGGTGCCATTTTGGGAAGTACATCTTTATTACTATGTTAGACTATTTCTTTCATTGGATAATCTTGATATTAGATGGTTGATGGTGAACAATTATGTATTAATGAGAAATGTTTAATAAGTAAGTTAAGAAATAAAAAGTTTCAAATTTTCCGCTAAAACTAACCTAGATGAAGTAAGAATGACGTATGTAGGCTTGTCTGCGACCTTTGAGAGGTCAACGACGCCGGTCTCGTCTGGGGTCTAGATTCCAGTCGTGACATGGAGTAAGATCAATAAAAAGAGGTATATTAAAAGGTACCATATTTTAGTCATTACTTAGTCATAATGCACCTGCCAAAGATGGTTCCACTAGGGCGTCCACTCAATGGTCTATAAGGATAACTCATTCTTAACATTCTTTCTATATAGAAGGTTCCACATAATAGTCTTGCTTAGAAGGTCACCATCTTAGGTTTACCAATCCTAGACTTTCATTAAACATTCAACTTCATATCACATACAAGACAAAGGTGCCTAAACCTACTAGGTCAAGATGTTCATATTCATAATGTGCATGCATCAAGTAAGAGATACAAGTCTACCAAGACAAGACACACACATTCTTCAAATAAAACATATCATTCTATAAGCACATAGACATAACTAACATCATCTATAGGTCATCCTATATACTATAATAGACTCATCAATATATCCATCATAAGACTCTTTAATCAAGTAGGAAGAAATATGCATCAACTCTAAGACTACACACCTAAGGACATAGTCATAGTCTAACATGATCACCTTACATCATAAATAGAAGAACACATACTATCACCTTCATCACAAATATATATATATATATATGGTCATATTTCACATAATTAAACTATACAAATCATCATTATATATCAAGTAGCTGTCGACAAGGACATGATCATCATAATACATAAAGTAACACCGACGAGGCCACGTAATTCACAAGTAATGCACATAACACCGCCACCATAAGTGGACAATTACAATCACAACATAATTCAAGACCTAAATTACATAAAATAAGGATAATTAGGGCAGCGTACCACAAATCCATTCTCACCACTTCAATCCATAGCTAGATCGTCCAATACAATACTAATAGGCCCTAACCCATGGCCATGATTATCCATTCAATACAAAAATCACAATACTCATTGAATATAAGTTAATTCAATATAGATTTATCAATATAGGACAACCTATACATCAATTCAATACAATTCTTACATCATTCAGTAGCCCATAGAAAACTACACTAGAATTCATAAGCATTGAGACAAGATCACTTAACCCATAAAATAGTCAAAACTAGATTTGCATGATTTGCATGAGTTCACAGTAATTGTATGTTTAAAACATTGCATTAACATCAATTCAATCCTAAAACATTGATTCAAAACCATTTATGCAAGAACCCATGGCTAGATTATGAAATTGGATGGAGAAAAGCTTACAATATTGATGGAGAAAAACTTGAGACATATATCATCTTCCTTGGAGCTTCAAAGCTTCAACAATGGAGTTTTGCAGAGAAGAATGACGAGGATTTGTATTTAGTTGAGGTTTTTTTTTTACTAGTGAGGTTAGGGGTTTAAATAGGTCCTATAACCGTCCATAATGCACCCCTAATTTACTGAAAAAAACCCTAAATTTATTGGACAAATTAACCAACTCAAATTTGACTTAAAAATGAAGCAACAAAATCTGGGACTTTACTGCGCGTAGCGGAGGCACTTCGAAATCTTATTTTTCAAAAATTCTTGGACAAAATGGTTAGTTACAACCCCGTTTCTCAAGGCAAAACTTTTGCCTACTGCGTGACAGCTGGGCATCTCGCAGCAGCATGCCAATTCTTGGCTGCTTGGCAGCTTCGCTGGCCCATGTTTGGGTCCTCCTCGGGGACCGTTTTGATGATCACCGTGGCGTCGCTCTCGGACGTTTCGACCCTTTTTATGTCAGGATACACTTAGTAACCCATGGTATTTAATTTAACCTTCAAACCATCCCCCAAAACATCACTACAAAACAATACGACACACTAGTTCAACTTTAAATAGTTTCCGAACGTGTTGGACGTTCTTGGATGTTTGACCTCCAAACACTTCCAAAGTTTATATACTGCCTATGAACAATATTTTTAAGCATTTTATGACTTTAAAACATCATTAAACAAGTGTTAGGCTCTAGTTCAAGCAAGCTCATTTTGAGGGGCGTTACAATCTCCCCCACTTGGACAACTTTCGTCCTCGAATGTCACTTGCCACACTTTGAACATTTTTAATAGTTAAGACTCAAATACAAGAAACTCATGACCATAACACACAATATGCAATATACACATGTAGGAGAGACATCGATTTCACATAGTTTAAGAGACTCAAACACAACAAGAAGGTAGGTACTACATCTACAACTCATTATGCAATAAGGTTCACAGTTTCATTTCATATAGGAGGAACTTCCTTCTCCACATATTATCATCCTCATATACATCAATTCTATAAACATCATAACCATTTTTCATGAAAGAACAATTTAGTCAAAATTTTAAAAATCATTACAGTAAGCACCAATTTCTTTACAGTGAAACATGCTCAATTTTCAAAAAATGCAACTCTTAAGCAATTTAAGATGGAAGCATGACAATATGAGAGATAAAACCATATAAGCTTAATTTAAAATATAATCTTAATTTCATTAAATGCACATGCAAGGAATCAATGAAATTCAATTTCAACTAGACTCCTAAACATAATGCAACATGCAACAACCTACTATGGCATTCTATCTCTCAAGCTTGAATTGAATAGAAGAAATGAGATAAAAATCTACCACCCAACTACTCGCCATACTCCCCCACTTAGAAGGACCTCATATAACTAAATAGAGAAAACTACAACTTACTGGCATCATCATCATCATCCGGTTTTGTTCCTTTGGCTCAGAGAGCATAGAAGCGATCCTTTCCCTTTGGAGCACCACCATCTTAAACATTAGGAGGAACTTGCTTGGCCTCTATTCCTCTAGCCGCAATAGTAGGACAACCTCTCACCTTGTGATCATTCTTTCCACAACCAAAGCACCCACTAGTACTGGCTAGACACTTCCCAAAGTGCTTCTTCCCACAAGTAGCACAAGTAGGCTTAACCACTTGGGAACCACCACCTCTCTCATAGTTAGACTTAGGATCACTATAACCATCTTGATTTGGAGACTCTTCTTAAACTTAGGTTGAACTTGCTCATCGATTCTTCCCCTCTTAGCATCTCTACTTCTCCTCCCAAGTTTAGACTCTTCAATGGATTGAGAATACACCATAAGCCAAGATAAAGTCATGTCACCATGGATAATGGTTGTACGACACTCTTCTTTCACATTATCCGAAACTTGTCAAGAACCTACTCATCTCATCCCTAGGGATAGACTCCAAGGATGGAGCATATTAGACAATAGGATAAACTTTATGGAATACTCGTCAACACTCATGCTACCTTGCGTAAGGTTTATAAATTCCTCAATCTTAACCTCCCTCTTCTCATGGGGAAAGTACCTTTCTAAGAATGCTTTCTTAAACTCTTATCACTCTAAGGGACCCGATTCAACCAGTCTACTATCCTTACATTGAGTAAACCATACTTGAGCAACATCTTTCAATTGATACGAATCTAACTCGACTTTTTCCCTAGAAGTAACTCCCATAGCATGCACTATCTTATACACCTCATCCAAGAAAGCTTGGGGATCTTCTCAGAGCTTATTACCAAAAATTATAGGAGGATTCATCCTCACAAAGTCCCTCAATCTAGAGGTATTAGTACTCTCCATATCATTCACCCTAGGCTCAATGTCTCTATTCACTTGAGTTTGCATAGCTCGGGCTAGGGTAAGGAGAGCCTCTCTAATCTTCCCATTAGCCATTTTCGGGAGAACCACCGCAACCTCATTACCTCCTTCCAAAATAGGTACTTCATCACCTTGAGCAACTTGAACACCTTGAGGTACTTGCATCCACAATAGCGACTTGTTCACCTTGAGAACCTTGAACACCTTGAGGAACTTGCACACCTTGTGGAACTTGTCCACCTAGGGGCGGAAGTCCCTCATTCCCATTATTCTCCTCAACTCTCCTAGATGGTGTCGTCCTCCTATTCATCTTCCTAGAAACACAAGGAAAACCATAAGAAAAGGACACCCATAACTTTTAACCTCTACGACATGACATAGGACTAGAAAAGAAGGGAAACTCTATCGTCCGATAGCCTCTCACCCATAGATGTGTCGCGACTCACACCGAAGGTTAAGACTCTACTAGACGTGGCTTTTTGAGACTTTTGATTCCTAAGTACTAGTTCATAACCTTATGCTCTGAAACCATGTTTGTAATGACCCGAGAGTACCCCCTAAAAGTTAGGGTTTTCTCAAATCAAAACACGGCGTACTCGACCTCTCGAAGGTCTTGTACAAACCCTTTTGTACCATTCATTGCATAAAACATATATGAAAAGTAGTACGGAATTAAAACTTTTCACACAAAGTAATAATACTTCAAAATATCTCTTTTATAGAAAAACATAATGAAAGGCTAAGTCTAAAAGTCGCAAACTTAGACATAAGAATATATTGGGACACGACCCATACTTCATCATATAGAAAATAGCTAAGTCTATTACAATACTTTCAATAAGGAAATCTAAACATCAAGATGTCCTCGAATCTAGTGAGGACATACCTACTCTTCACTTGAATGAACACTAATTCAAGCTTCAACTTCAAGACTCCTCTCAAATGCCACCTACACCTTTAGAGATAGAAAAAATGTATGGAATTAGTACAAACACTTGTACTAAGTATGGCATAATGCATAAAATCATGAGAAACGGATATTTGTATAAAACATGCTCTTTTGTTTTTATAAAACCATCATAGTATAAGCATAAGAACAACATTTAACACCTTAGAAACATATAAGCTATCACATAAGCATTATATCAAATATTGAAGAGTGTTACAGTGAACTATGTCACTTTACAGTGAACTAAGTTCAACTTCACGGTGACCTCTTTGAGCTTGCAACACTCTCACCAAAGTTATCCTAAGACTCACTTAAGTGAGACAAAGAGACACCTCCCATATACCCTCTCTAAGCACACCTAAATGATCCTTAAGACTACCTTAGATAAGATCTTTCTGACTTTATTTGTTAAACTACCTACCTAGAATTACTCTAACACTCATCTAAGTAAGACATGAAGAGACCTCCTATAGACCCTCTTCAAGGCTACCTAAGCAATCCTCAAAACTACTCTAGATAAGTACCTTTTTATTAATATTCCTTTACTAAAGTCATTATGTTTATTACGTCTATTAGAAAACATTATCACTTATGGACATTCACATAATGGTCTTTAAAAAGACCTAGAGCACTCACACACTAACATCTTCAAAGCATAATAGTGCAATGTTAATATAGCGTCCCATTCCACTACCTAAACTTCATAGTACTTATCCAACACTAGCATGTATCCCACATGATGATAATAGTCAATAACCGACATAGAGCATACTAGCTAGGCATTGAATCCAGAGTCATAAACCTACTCCGATGGAGGGTGTTCTACTTGAAAAAGGCAGAACTAGGACACATCCCATGTAGGCACATGGTTAAGGAATATCAAAATCATTTATGCGCTCTAGTCTCATTCTCAAGTAGAGATACATTGTACTCTAGTCTCCTTCTTAAATAGGGCTACAAACCATAACATATTCTAATGGTTCTAGCCATTGTTCTCATGGAGTAAGATCAATAAAAAGAGGAATATGAAAAGGTACCATATTTTAGTCATTACGTAGTCATAATGCACCTACCAAAGATGGGTCCACTAGGGCGTCCACTCAATGGTCTATAAGGATAACTCATTCTTAACATTCTTTCTATATAGAAGGTTCCACATAATAGTCATGCTTAGAAGGGCACCATCTTAGGTTTACCGATCCTAGACTTTCATTCAACATTCAACTTCATATCACATACAAGACAAAGGTGCCTAAACCTACTAGGTCAAGATGTTCATATTCATAATGTGCATGCATCAAGTAAGGGATACAAGTCTACCAAGACAAGACACACACATTCTTCACATATAACATATCATTCTATAAGCACATAGACATAACCAACATCATCTATAGGTCATCCTATTTACTACAATAGACTCATCAATATATCCATCATAAGACTCTTTAATCAAGTAGGAAGAAATATGCATCAACTCTAAGACTACACACCTAAGGACATAGTCATAGTCTAACATGATCACCTTACATCATAAATAGAAGAACACATACTATCACCTTCATCACAAATATATATATATGGTCATATTTCACATAATTAGACTATTCAAATCATCATTATATATCAAGTAGTTGGCAACAAGTCCATGATCATCATAATACATAAAGTAACACCGACGAGGCCACGTAATTCACAAGTAATGCACATAACACCGCCACCATAAGTGGACAATTACAATCACAACATAATTCAAGACCTAAATTACATAAAATAAGGATAATTAGGGAAGCGTACCACCAATCCATTCTCACCACTTCAATACATAGCTAAATCGTCCAATACAATACTAATGGAGTTTTGGAGAGAAGAATGAAGAGGTTTTGTTTTGAGTTGAGGTTTTTTTGTTTTTGATTGGTGAGGTTAGGGGTTTAAATAACTACTACAACCGTCCATAATGCATCCCTAATTTACCCAAAAGACCCATACATTAATTGTCTTCATTGACGACGTCTTGGTTTATTCAAAAAACGAGAGTGATGACATGGTTCATTTGAGAGTGGCGTTGCAAACACTTAAAGAACATCAATTATTTTCCAAGTATAGAAAATGTGAGTTTTGGTTGAGGTCGGTGGCATTTCTTGGTCATATCATCTCTAGTGTGGGAGTTGAGGTTGATCCAAGGAAAATGGAGGCGGTGAGAAGTTGGCCTAGATAATTGACTCCAACCGACATTAGGAGTTTCTTGGGTTTAACAGGTACTATCGGAGGTTTGTGGATAGTTTTGCGTCCATTGCATCTCCCTTGACTACTTTGACCCAAAAGCAAAACGTTTGAGTGGTCGAAGGCATATGAGAAGAGCTTCCAAATCTTGAAAGATAGGCTTACTTCCGCTCCGGTGTTGACCTTACCGGAGGGTACAAAGGGCTTCGTTGTGTATTATGATGCATCCCGAGTGGGTTTGGGGTGTGTGCTTATGCAATATGGGAAAGTGATTGCCTATGCTTCTAGAAAACTTAAGGTGCATGAGAAGAACTATCCTACTCATGAGCTAGAGTTAGCGGCCATAGTGTTTGCCTTGAAAATTTGAAGGCATTCCTTGTATGGTGTTCATGTTGATATGTTTTCCGACCATAAGAGTCTCCAATATGTGTTTACCCAAAAGGAGTTGAATCTCCGACAAAGAAGGTGGTTAGAGTTGTTGAAAGATTATGACATGAGTGTTCTCTATCACCCCGGAAAGGCCAATGTGGTGGTGGATACTCTAAGTCGTATGACCATGGGTAGTGTGTCTCATATAGAAGATGCCAAGAACGACCTAGTGAAAGATGTTCATAGGTTTGCTAGATTGGGTGTTAGATTGGAAGGTTCTCCAAATGGTGTTGTTATGGCCCATCATAACTCCGAATCATCCTTGGTTGTTGAGGTGAAGTCCAACAACACCTTGATCAACCATTGATGGAGTTGATAGAATCGGTCCTTGGCAAGTTTAATGAGTCATTCTCCTTAGGGGGGGATGGTGTTTTGAGGTATCAAGGTCGGTTGTGTGTTCCTAATGTTGATGATTTGAGGAACCGCATTCTTGAAGAAGCTCATGGGTCCCGTTATTCCATTCATCCGGATTCAACAAAAATGTATCATGACCTTAGGGAAGGTATTGGTGTGAAGGTTTGAAAAGGGACATAGCGGAGTTTGTTGCTAAGTGTCCAAATTTCCATCAAGTGAAAGCCGAGCATCTAAAGCCGGGTGGTTTACTACAAGAAATCAAAATTCCTACTTGGAAGTGGGAAGACATCCATATCGATTTTTTGGTAGGTTTACCTAAGACTCAAAAACAATATGACTCCATATGGGTGGTGGTGGATAGGTTGACCAAGTCCGCTCATTTTATTCCTGCCAAGTCTAATTATTCGGCGGAAGATTATGCAAATATCTTCATGGATGAGATTGTGTGTCTCCATGGTATTCCTTTATCCATCATATCAGATAGGGGTACACAATTCACATCTAGGTTTTGGAGGTCGTTTCAAGAAGGGTTGGGTACTAAGGTAAAGTTGAGTACCACTTTGCATCCCCAAACCGATGGTCAAGTGGAGAGTACTATTCAAACCCTTGAGGATATGCTTAGAGCTTGTACAATTGATTTCAAGGGAAGTTGGGACAAGAACTTGACCTTGGTGGAGTTTGCTTACAGTAATAGTTTCCATTTATCCATATTCATGGCTCCTTATGAAGCCTTGTATGGTAGGAGGTATAGGTCTCCTATTGGGTGGTTTGAAGTCAGTGAGTCTTCGATTCGTGGTCCTGATTTGATTTATAAGACTTTGGAAAAAGATCATATTATAAGAAATCCCTTGCAAACGGCCTATAGTCGGCAAAAGTCCTATGCCGATCATAGGAGAAGGTATATAGAGTTTGAAGAAGGTGATAAAGTGTACTTAAAAATTTCACCTATGAAGGGGGTGGTTAGATTTGGCAAGAAAGGGAAGTGAAGTCCTCGTTATGTGGGTCCCTATTAAATCTTGCAAAGGGTTGGTAAGGTTGCCTATGAATTGAGGTTGCCTAGTGAATTCGCTTCGGTTCGTCCAATTTTCCATGTTTCTATGTTGAAGAAGTGTATCGGTGATCCCGAGTCCATTCTTCCTATTGAGGGTCTTGGTGTCAAGGATAACCTCTCCTATGAAGATGTCCCGATTCAAATCCTTGATAGTCAAGTAAAGAGGTTGAGGAACAAAGAGGTGGTTTTCGTAAAGGTGTTATGGAAAAATCACCTAGTTCAGGGTGCAACATGGGAGGCCGAGGCCGGCATGAAGTCCTGTTACCCTCATCTTTTTGATAATTAAGGTTAGTCATTCTTCTTAATAATATAAATGTGACTAGAAATGGAAGTTTCTCGATTTTTGGTGAAGTTTTGCAAAAATGTACATTTTTCGTGTCTTTACAGTGACTTAGAGTGAAGTTGTGCATTGAACTTGAAATGTTTCTCTTTGATTTGTTTGAGTTATGTTGTGCATTTTGTTATGGTGAGTCCTTATGAAATGATATTTAGCAAGTTGATTAGTTGAACCATGTCCTAATTGACTCATGTAAAGTATGTGGAGCTCATGTGTATTGTGAGAAGGAAATTCCTCATAATGAAATGTTTGATCCTTATGTGTGGTAATTGAATTTTTGAATTGCCTTGTTGAAATGATATGATTTATGTTGTCTTGTATTGTTGTTGGTTGGGCTTCTATTCTTTAGTCTATTCCTTTCTTCAAAAAGAGTTTTAGTGTCATTCGGGGACGAACACTTCAAAAATCCAACACGTGTCTTAAATCCTAAAATAGGTGTCGTGTAGTGTAGACACTATTTTAAGGTCCATTTTAATGAATATAGGTAATTTAGGATGTTTAGAAACCAAAACGTCCAGCACGTTCATGACGTCCAGAAATTTGGTCAAGGAAGTACTAGTGTGCCTTAGCCTATTTGACTAGCTTTTAGGAGTCGGAAATTCATGATATATGGTGGAAGGGTGTATAACATGTGTTAAAGTCGATTTATGGTCAAAACATCCGGGTATGACTCCCCAAGGACAAACCAAGGGCCCTTGAGGAGGACCCTAGCACGTAGGAGGCAACACTGCCTGGGCAGTTTGCAACCACGAGAGGCATAAGACTGTTCTTGTGTGGATCGACGGGGAGTCGATGCCATCCGTCGACCAACACTTAGCCAAAATATTCTCGCCTGCACAAGTCTCTAATGAAAAACTGAGTGTGCAGGACGGATGAGGGCTGGTCCATCGACTGACCCACGATCCGTCGATCATGGTGTCGTCTCTAACGCTGCCAAATTCCTGCACGTTTTAACTTAGTCTCATATAATTAGTTAAGGTGTTAGGTGGTTATTTAGGGGTTTAAGGGAGTCTAATTAAGTTAATTAACCCCCCATATAAAGGCCCCAACCCCATTAGACTAAAACACAGCTCACAAAACAAATCCTCTTCCTTCTCTCTTCTTTCTTTCTCTATTGGAAGACACCATTGAAGACCAAGCTAGGGAAGGGTTTTTGGGGCTGTAAAGGGGCGATTTCACCATCAAATATTCATCAAACGTTGAGGTATGGAATCTAATTCACCTTTGAGACTTCTTTCCTCAAAGGGCTCCTTTAAAGTATTTCTAAAAGTTGAGTTTTCAAGTGGGTTTCATCTAATCTCGAAATTGATGTTATGAACTAAGTTTTTTATGATTATTTTAAAATATAATAAATATATTAACATGTATTTTAACTTGATTATGAAAAATCTTGATGGTTTGGTTTAGATTGTAGAACATGACCCTCAACCCTTAACCCTAGGTTATGATCTTGATACGAATTAGGTTCTATTGATTAAATTGACTTGATTATTGGTTGGATAACTACTATATAATGTTGTTATTCTAATCATGAATGAATTAGGGTTAATTGTAGTATTTCATGCTAGTTTTTAATAAGTGATCTAGGTTATGATTAATTGACCTAAGTATCTTGTCCTAAGCTTTAATCTAGTATTGAATTGTGATGTAGTGATTCTTCTAGCATCATGATCATCTTGGTTATTGAATTATGTTGACTTTATGACCTAATTTGGTTGTTCTAAGGGTTGATAGTAAGACCTTGATGATGAACTATGAAGGACGCTTGGTAAGTCTTGTGATCCTTATACTTTACTTTAACTATAGTTAATTGTGATTAAGTCATGATGTTGTGTTGGAGTATGCCTTGTTTAGGATTGCTAGCGTGGTATGATGTTGAATTGAAATGTATTAAATATGTTGTGAAGTTAATTAAGATGCAAATGTTATAAGGATGGTGATTACTACCAATGTGCCTTATCATGAATAAATATGTAAATGTGTTTACCTAAATTATATGAATTGTAA
The DNA here is from genome assembly GCA_016801875.1 of Solanum sitiens. Lineage (NCBI taxonomy): Eukaryota > Viridiplantae > Streptophyta > Magnoliopsida > Solanales > Solanaceae > Solanum > Solanum sitiens. The sequence goes on along the minus strand of JABWTJ010000371.1, from coordinate 50,011 downwards.
TGAAAGGACTATATTCATGCAATTCTTATTGAGCTATGATGATGATGATTATACAAGGGATATACCCTATGACCTAAACTAAGCTATGATTGTTCATAAAGGCTTAAAGACATTTCAAAAAGGGACTCTAGCTTAGCACCGAGTGAACTAGATTGCGGAGTGTCCCTTACCACATAAGGAAGGTAGGATCACTAATGTACTCTTGATATTGGAGACTATAATGCATGTAGCATAAAGAGGGCCCCAATTATATCTCCTAGTTCTTGAACTATGTTATCCCCATAGGAATACTAGCTAGTGGATCCACGTAGTTGATATGTTCATGTCTTAGGTACTACTTTGGAAAGTAGTCCACCTTCTTTTGGTGTAGGGTTCCATGACACCAGATTGCACATTAGCTCATGTGGTCTATGTCGGTTAAGGTAAGATGTTCCCAAAAGGTAAAATGAACTTATGAATGAACTCTAACTAGGACGACCTAAGAGGTTTAACTTAGTCTAGATAGGGGTATGAGACTCTACCAAAATATTGCACTAGTTAACCTTAAGGGAAGTCTTTGGAGGATGTTCTTATGTTTATATATACTTATAAGAGTAAATGATATGTATATGATAATGTGGTGACTTTACATGTAAATGACATTCTATCTTGATGATTATTCTTATGAACATGTATTTGGCCTATATTGTCAAAGTATGATGTTATGTATTCTTAAAGGTTATATTATGTAAGGTCGGGCATTAGTTATGTTTCTTGTTGGGTTACTTGATTGAGTAAGGTTATGGGGCTTTGCTTGGTCGTCGCACTTGTTGACTTGATAAGAATTCATGAGTACTTGTCTTGCTTTATTATGATATGATAAACTCTTATTCATGCTTGTAATGATTATTACTTGTTCAGAGAGTTGTATTAGATTATGGGTTCAAGTATGTTGATATGCATATGACTTGTTTTGACTTTTTGAACATGTCTTGGTGATTGGTATTGTTTGCTTGATTGTGCATATGACTTTCAAAGGTAAAATGTCATGCGTTAACTAAATGTCCTCTTTAGCATGATTTGATCTTATATGTGCATATGATCTCATACTTAGTACAAGTGGCGTACTAACCCCATTTTCTGCCTTTTCCCAAACATTTTAGGTTTCGGTCATTGAAGGCTCATTCGAGAAGACTTGAAGAAGACTTGGATATTCTCTACCATCCAAGTGGGTAGGTCCTCACTTTCTGAGGGTGATGCTAATATCTAGCTTATGGAGTTGTTTAGTTTTAAGACTCTTATTTTCCTTCTATTTTCATTTGAGTACGATTTGTATAAGCCTATATGTGGCTTCTTTACATTGACGTAGGGATATGCCCAAATTGCTATGATCGTTTTAGATGGTTATGAGATGAGACAATCGTTATGACTATGTTCTATTTTATCTATATGTATGTGCAATAAAAGTAGAAGACTATGTAATCTTTTTATACGAAGGGTATATGTATACTCGGTACGAATATATATACTATGTGTATGTAGAGGTTTATGTAAACCTTCATGTAGAAGTAATAAAAGTTTTTAAATTTTCCATATTTTTGACCTATGAATGTTAGGAAGAATGCTAAGAGGCCACTCTTATTTCTCAAAGAGGACGACGACGCCGGTTACATCTAGGGGGTGCTCCCCGTATGTGACACGTTCATCGGTGGTGAGTCGCGACACATCTATGAGCGAGAGGCTATAGGACAATAGAGTTTCACTTCTTTATCATTTTCATGTCGTGCCATAGATCTTAACTCTATAAGATCTCTCTCATATATTTTCTTTTCTGGTAGCCTTTTAGATGTGGTTGGTTGGATGAGATTCTATCTCTATGCTTGAGGGAGAAAATGTGAGTTTTGATGTTTATCATGGTTTTATGGTTTTAGGAGTATGTGTGAAGGTGAGATTTGGCATGCTTTGATGATGTGATGTCATTTATGGCTATATATGTGATTTATGAGATATGTCATGTTATGTGAAGATTTATTTTATGATATGGTTATAGCTTATTAAAGAAGTTTTTATAGTTGAATTGAGCTTCCATTTTGGATTATAAGTTGCTTTATGATTTTGTATGATGATAGTCTTATGATATGGTTTAGACTTGAAATGCTTTGAAGAAATATGGTAAATAGCTAAAGATGCATGGTGCCTTATTATGTGTGTAATGTCTCATAGTTGCCTTGCATGGATTGGAGTCCTTTGTATAGACTTGATCCTAGAAGTGAAGGTAGTGTGCTTATTTTGTAGGGTGATGATGTAGGTTAAAATGACCTAGAAGTTACCTTACACTAGTGTTTAATGAAAAGAAAGAGGCCTTATGGCTAAGTCTCCTCTATTGTTTCCCCTAAAGGTTTATGACCCTTGGTATTCATGGTGTAGTTGACACCTTATGTGGTTGGGTAGTATGACCTAACATAAATGTTATGGATTCCATTTAGGTGTTGAACTTAGAGGAATGATGATGTTTGAGGTATTATTCCTTGATGTTTGAGTTTGTAGGATCCTTTATGTAAGATTAGGAGTAAGAACCCTCAATGATGTCTAGTCTTCATGAGTGAAGAGTATGAAAGGTTTTGACTTGCGTTGACCTTGGTTTTTAACGGGGTAATGTAATTTAGGCATACCACAAGTGGGGGATAGTGTGCCTAAGTGGTAAGATTTTATGTGCCCTTGATGCCCCTATGTTGAGTTTTTGTAAACCCTTTTAGGTTGGGAATCACCTTTAGGTGATGATGATGAAGGTTGATAAGCTAAGATCCTCTTGGAGTCGAGTTAAGTTGCTCTTAAGGGGGTTTACGCTAAGTGTGGGATTGTGATGTGAGTAGTAAGGTTATAGATATTTCTATCTTGTCCTTCTATCTTTTCTTTTGATTGAACTAAAGAGTTTATAATAGCTTGTTCATGATAAGAGTCTTGCATAAAAGTATGAGTTGCATTTTCTCATATGTTATGCATGTATAATAGACACGATGTTGTGCATGTTTTGAAGATTCTAAAATGCATGAAAAAGGATTACTGATCAACTAGGAAGAAAGTTTGAGCATGGTTTGGTTAAAAGTTGAGAACTTCTCATTTAAAATGAATTGAACTTTGTGCCTTTCTTGGGTGTGAACTCGTAGGACTTGTAAGTGTGTTGATGATAAGGAAATTCCGCCCTAAACATAACTAAATATGGTATGGTTGAGTATGGCCCTCATGGAATTATGCCTAACTAATAAGAATTTATGTTGACCTACTTGCCTTAAGTTAATTTGCAATAAAGTGTGAGTGCCAAATTGCTTCTCGAGTGTTGTTGAATCTGCCTAAGTGTGACTTAAATGTGGTTGCATAATGAGCTCTTAATGAATTGAAATGTAAAGGCCATTTTAGTATTAGTAGAAGGATGTTCCTCCTAAGAATATGATAAGAGCCTATGTGTTTGATTCATTAAAGAATGATTGAATAAGGTTTTTGCTTGTTTGTGTTGCATTGAGTGCTAAATAATTTGATGTTTGTGTTCATTGTAAGTTTGGTGCATTGACTTCTATGTTCAGGTGTTATGAATGTTATAAGCTTGTCTATGGGTCATTGAAGTCCTTGTTGTGTTTAAAGTGTTTCAAGTGTCATTAGAGGACGAATGTTCCCAAGTGGGGGATATTGTAAGACCTCCAAAATGAATTAAGGTGTCTAAGCCTCACATATGACTTAAAAGATTTTTAACATGTAAATTAATTGTTTAAAGCATTTATTATTGATTTGAAGTCATTTGAAAGTCTAACATCCAAGAACGTTCGATGATGTTTGAATGTTAGCCTTGAGACGTGCATGTGTGTCTCGGTGTGTCTTAGCATGTTTTACGTGTTTGTTTTGGTTGAAACTGATATGGAAGGTCCCTGACATTTTAATGAGTGTATTTACGTTGGAAACATCCGATTATGACTCCCCAAGGGCCCCACAAAAGGCCCTTAAGGAGGACCATAAGTCTGCCTAGACACTGCCTTCTACCTACGCCTAGCAAACGACGACCAATATGTATTGTGATGGGTGTGCTTCGTTCTATACTTAGTCTAGGAGCAAAAGTAACCAATGCGGAGCCTCATACCAAAACGACGGCGAGCATAACGGCCCATCGATGGGCCTACGGGGCGTAGGTTGCTCTGTTGATGCAGCCTGCAGTCCAACTACCAGGCGCACTGTTTCATTAAAGGGTGAATGGGAAATTCACCCCACGTCCTAACCTGAACCTAGGAGGTTAATTTAGGTTATTTTGGGTATATTAAGTTGGTTTATAACATGAGAAACCCATTCCCAAATTCATTCTTAAAATTAAACCTTTCCCTCTAAAAAAGAAACCTCTCTAGAAACCTCCATTGGTGATGGAGCTCAAGATCAGCTTGGAGCTTGGATTCCCATGGATTCTTCATGAAGATTTCGTTTTTATCTCCTACAATGAGGTACGGTGATCCTTCATCTTTAGATAATCTTCCATCTGAAGAGCTCTTTCCAATGTTTTTAATGAAAGTTTATGATGAACTTGCTTATCTTTCAATCTAGACATGGGTTTATTCTAAAAACGTTTTCAAAAGCATGTTTAGGATGAATTGATTGTTTTATACTGATTTTCATGTTAAATTCAATCCAATTTCATGATGAACTCATGTTTTCTACACTTCTCCTATTAGCCTATATTATGGGCATTGTGATATTGACTTTATGTTGATGGAATTGTGATTCTAGCATGTTGAATTACTCATATCTACTGCCTATTATGTATTTTGATGATGAATTATATCTAATTGATCAATGTGGATCAAGGTTTGAAGATTTGGTAAGTATTGACCTATGTTCTTCTATCCTCTATTGATTGTTAATGTAGAGCATTTGGTATGATCTCGATTCTAGGGCAATTGAAGTATGATTTCGTTTATGTTATGATCTCTTTAGCTACTGCCATATATATGTAATATTGATAGATTGTGAGTATTGATCATTGATGATCAAGACAAGGGAGATTTGGTAAGATTGCTCTATTCCTCTACTTTTCTATAGAATTGCTAGATGATTGGCCTTGTATGACATTGTGTGTGTCACGACCAGAATCTAGACCCCAGACGAGACCGACGTCGTTGACCTCTCAGAGGTCGCAGACAATCTTACATATGTCGTCGTTACTTCATCTAGGTTAATTTTAGCGGAAAATTTGAACTTTTGTTTACTTAAACTTTATATTGGATTACATTGATCTTGCATAATACTATCTACATAAACTCATAAGAGTTCACAACAACCATCTAAATCAAGATAATCAAATGAAAGATATAGTCATAAATATAGAGTTGCCAAAATGGCACCAATACAATGACTAAAAGTAATACGAAAGAAACGCTAGTGGAATATACTCCACTAGCTCATGCCTACGTCTACGCTAGAATAAATCAGAGCATCCTCAAAAGCATGAGGGCCTACATAATCCGGATGAAATCTCCACGTCCGAATAACTTCTGCATCGACTCGTAAGCTCCAGCTGCACCTGCACCTAAAAGTAGATAAATATATGGAATTAGTACACATTTGTACTAAGTATGGGTATATACAAGCACACACCACGGACATGCATGATTTAGAATAGCTCTCTCCTAACGATATGAGTTATGGAAAGTCAAGACAATGGACTTGCCAAAATTGGATTAGGAAAGTCATGCCATGAGAGTAACATGCTTCATCATACATATCATATTGCACACAACACATAACATATTGCATATAACACATAACATATTGCATATAGCATATATCATATTTCATTTCATTCGTTCATATGCCATGAGACCCTGGAATCATGGACATAACATTAGGAATTCCCAAAATGAGGGCTCAACATATGGGACCTCAAGTAGGGAGCCTTCTTTAGCAAACACTGAGTCTGCTTCATTCATTCATACGTACTTCATTTCATTTCATTCATAGGATAGTGTAAACACCATCTATACCTAGGATGTAGTTTAAGACTCTCATTGGGTTCACTGTGCAATGACTAAAAATTACCTAGTGTCATTACATAACTCTAGTTCACCTCTTGATTATCCTACCCAAACACATTTGGTATCGTTCATTTCATTGTGTGCATTACATGAGGCTGGTATCATTCTTTCTTTGGGAACTTTAACTTTAACCGATATAGATCATGTGATCTCCATGAAACCCTGTGTCTACCCCACACCGAAAAGAGGTGGAATCACAGGCCAAAGTAAAACAAAAACATGCTAGCGTATATAGGGAATTGAACCCTGTTAGATCCATATGTTGGCTGCATAGGTTCAAAGAATAGGAGATATAAGGAGACCCATAGCTAGCCTATCGGTGCTCCGTATAAAGATCCATTACATTCATCTCACACATCATAGAAACTGGCTTCTAGCATGAGGGCATCATTGCTCATTAGATAATTTCTCATCTCATCATTTGTATTAAGTGTGTATTAATCTCAATACTTTCATTAGAGTGTTTCTTAGAGACTAGTCTCTTCATTAACTTTACACTCTCATAGGTGAGTACGTTTTGGTTACATTTACTTAGGCTCATTTGAGATTGATCTCATATTTCACATTAGCCTCTTATCATGTTGTCACCACATTCATTAGCCATAGCACATTTTCCCTTCATAATTACTCACCCCCTTTTACATGAATGTTCATTTCATCATATGGCAATGCACTTGGCCTTTTAGTGTGTTTCACACTCTTACTTAACCCTTCTGGGGTCACATCATTCATTACATAACATCTTAGGTTCATTTACTTTTAAATGTATGCTGGACTTATGGATCCATACATACAAGCCATGAGGCTTCATTCGTAATTCGTCTAAGTGATTCATACATACCCAAGGTTATGTTGTACAAGACTTATGCATCTTGTAAGTATGCCAAGATCTCAGTTTCGATCCTTAAAGGCAACATTCATTTAATCATTTAGTCATGTACGACTTATGTGTCAATACGGAATTGGGCAAGGGAACCCTATTTCAAATCCATTGTATATCACTTAGTTAGGTTTCTTTATAATTTTTGTTGACATAAAATTCTTGGCTAGGGAACCCGAGATCAATTCCCCACACCTACATTTCCTTTATTTTTTTTTCTTGATTTTGTCTTAAACATTTCGTCTTGGGGACCCAAGATCGAATCCCCACGCCCACATTCCTTTGATTTTCTTTCTTTACTTAATTCTTCCGTTTAGACCAAGAGGGTGTGGGATCGATTCCCCACAACCTTACCTTATTTTTATTTGTATTTTCTCCTTACTTTCTCATTCGGCCAAGAGGTTGTGGGTTCGATCCCCACATACCTCATTTTATTTTATTTTAGTTGTTTCTTTCTATTCTCTTGTTTGATCGAGAGGTTGTGGGTTCGAACCCCACACGCCTTATTTAATTTTTTCTTTCATTTTTCTCCTAACTCTTCACTTGAGCCTTACCTCATTTCGAATCCCCCCTTACCTCATTTTTATTATTGAATTTTTATATAACTTGTATATGGTGAGATCTTGGGTTCAATCCCCAATGACCTCATGCATTTTATTTTATTTTTAAAAAAAAAACAAATTTTTTTACAGTAAGTGGTCGAACCAATTTAGGACATTTCGAGTAGTTTTTAGTGAAATCTTTAGGTGGTATTTCAAGGTTACTTTCAGTCAAGAATTATCATTCAATTGAACAACTTTGAACTCATATGAACATCACGTTTTTAACATATTCGCACACACATAATTCGTAACATTTTAACATGTCAATATCAAGCTTCAAACCGTGGGTAATTCACGGCACACACATGCACAAACAAGTTAACGAAGTTCACATTTTTGGAACACCTCTTTCATTTCTACATAATTTTGAATACACATTCAAACACGTAATCACAACCCGTCCTAAAATCATCTACCAGAAGTCATACCAACGCATACTCGAATCTTTCAAAGGATCTAATGACAGGGGCATGCAACGGGGACAACCTAAGTTTTCAATTGTGAATAGATTGAACCTTAGGGGTCTCTTGGTAAAGGGACCAAGAGGGAAGAAAACACATACCTGAAGTCGTTCAAAGATGTTGTTACGTGGTGCCAAAACCCCCAACTAAGCCGACATCTCACCACCGAAATCACAATCACAATCCGTCGAGAATTTGGTTTTTGTTTTTAGTTTTGAAGCTTATTTTGCTTTTGAGTTTGAGCGTTCAAGTTCTTGAGTGTGGATGAACTCCTTTTTTTCATATTTTTGTTCTATTCTTTAGTTTTTTACAGAACGTTGATCGTGATAAGAGAGGAGTACAGAGAAACGTGAGTTAGTGTTAGCTTAGGATTAGGAGATTAGGTGGAGACTTAGTCAAATTAGGACTTCTCTTAATTGTTTAAAAATCTGATTTTTTTCAAAGGCTACATGAAATGACCACCATGCCCCTACAAAATCAGGTAATAAACATCAATTAAATCCACCCAAATGTCGCTTCCACCAAGGCTCGATCCCGGGTGAAGCCTCCATTGCGAAACGGGTCATTCCGGGTCGACCCGACCCAAACCGTTCCTCTAATTAAATTAATTAATTAATTAATTAGGGTAGTTACAATATTACCCCTAGCTTGGAAAAGACCATTTTACCCCTAGACCCTCCAAACCTAATATTACCCCTTTTAAGTCTGATAAAACTCATCCGGGTGAATCTCTTCAATTCGGGTGCCCTACATCGTTGGGTCTCACCTTGCCTAGCCCAACTAACTCACCAAGTTGATTGGCTTGGCTAGTGTATAGGTTCTGAGGTCTGGTTCTACACGCAATAAGCCCTGTGAACCCGGTCTAATCCAAGCATTCTAGGTACGTTTAAGCATTACTTAGCATAGTCATTTTCAGGTTGTTACATTATCCCCCCTTAGGAACATTCATCCCCGAATGACACTTCTAATTATCTCGTACAAGGCCAGTCATATCATAACATAAGTACATTACACAGTCAAGCAATATCAACAAAGAATAGAGGAGACAAGGAAACTTAGACTTAAGAGTAAGGAGTCTAACCTCAAGAGCTGAAAAGATGAGGATAGTGGGATATCATATCGGCCTCGGCCTCCCACGTAGCACCATCAATAAGATGGTTACGCCACAATACCTTCACTGTGGCAACCTCCTTGTTTCTCAGCCGCTTTACCTGCCGGTCTAAAATCTCAACAGGAAGCTCCTCATAGGAGAAGTCTTCATCAAACCCCAAACCTTCAACAGGCAGAATTGATGCTGGATCACCAATGCACTTCTTTAACATATAGACATGAAGACTGGATGAACATAAGCTAGCTCCGCAGGCAACGCCAACTCATACGCCACCTCACCCACACGCTGTAGAATCTCGTATGGCCCGACGTACCTCGGACTCAACTTCCCCTTCCTGCCAAACCTCATCACCCCCCTTCATGGGTGATATCTTCAAGTATACTTGGTCACCAACATCAAACTCTAAGGTCCGCTTCCTATTATCTGCATAAGACTTCTGCCGACTGTAAGCAGTAGCCAACCTGTCCCTAATCACCCTGACCTTCTCTAAGGCCTCATGAATGATCTCAGGACCCAAAATGGATGATTCTCCAACCTCGAACCACCCAACTGGAGACCTATACCTCCTACCATACAGTGCCTCAAACGGTGCCATCCCAATAGTGGAGTGATAGCTGCTATTATATGAGAACTCTATCAATGGCAGATGGTCATCCCAACTACCTCTGAAGTCGATCACACATGCCCTCAACATGTCCTCCAATGTCTGAATGGTGCACTCTGCCTACCCATATGTCTGAGGATGGAAGGCAGTACTGAGCTTTACCTGCGTTCCTAAGCTCTTCTGGAAGGATCTCCAGAAATGCAAAGTAAACTGAGCTCCTCTATCTGAAATGATAGACAAAAGGAATCCCATGCCACCTCACAATCTCATCAATGTAGAGTCTCGCATAATCCTCGTCCCTGTAAGTAGACTTCACAGGGATAAATTGGGCAGACTTAGTCATCTTGTCTACAATAACCCATATGGAGTCATGTTGTCTCCTAGTCATCGGAAGACCAACCACGAAGTCCATGTTAATTGCCTCCCACTTCCAAGTCGGAACCTCAATCATCTGTGTCACGACCGGAATCTACACCCAGACGAGACAAGCGTCGTTGACCTCTCAAAGGTCGCAGACAAGCCTACTTACGTCATTCTTACTTTACATAGGTTAATTTTAGCGGAAAATTTGAAACTTTTTTTGTTTCTAAACATTACTTACTAAACACTTCTAGTACATTCGTAATTCGTTCAACATCAACCATCTAAACATTAAGAGATAAACAAATCAAAGGAATAGTTCATTAAACATAATTGTATAATTACCAAAATAGCCCAATACATAGTCTGAAAGAAATAAGAAAGAAATGCTAGTGGAACATACTCCACTAGCTCAACTCCTAAACTAATCTAGAACATAAAATAGTAGCATCCTCGAAAGCATGAGGACCTACCAAAAGCCGGATGAATGCTGAACGTCCGGATAACTGCAGCGATGATCCTGTAGCTCTACCGTCCACCTGTGCCTGCACCTAAATATAGTAGAGTTTGTATGGGGTTAGTACACACTTGTACTAAGTATGGGTATATGCAAGCACACACCAAGGACATGCATGAGAAAGAATAGCTCTTTCCTAACAACATGATTTTTGGAAGTCAAGTCAGTGGACTTGCCAAATTGAGATTAGGAAAGTTTCCTAATTTGGATTAGGAAAGTAAATGATCTTTCCAAATTTGGATTAGGAAAGTCAGTGGGCTTTCCAGATTGGGAATAGGAAAGTTATGCCATGAGAATAACATACATTATCATACTTTTCATATTTACACACATCACATAACATTTACACATAGCACATAACTTCATATCATTCGTTCATATGCCACGAGACCTTGGAATCATGGACTTGACATTAAGACATCCCAGAAATGAAGGCTCAACATATGGGACCTCAACTGGGAGTCTTCGTTAGCAAACACAGAGTCTGCTTCATTTATTCATACATACTTCATTTCATTTCGTTCATAGTCCAGTGTAACCACCGGTTATACCTAGGATATAGTTTAAGACTTTCATTAGGTTCGTTGTGAAATGACCAAGAAGGACCTAATGTCATTACTTGAATCTAACTCACCTTTTGATTATCCTATCCTAACACCTTTGGTATTCATTCATTTCATTGTGTACATCATTTGAGGATGGCCTCATTCATTCATTGGGAACTTTAACTTTAACCGACATAGATCATGTGAGCATCATAAAATCCAGTGTCTCCCCCACACCGAAAAGAGGTGGAATCACCGGCCAAAGTGATCCAATAAAATGCTAGCGTACATGGGAATTTAACCCCGCCAGATCCCTATATTGGCAGTATAGGTTCGAAGACTAGGAGATGTATGGAGACCCATACCCAGCAAGCCGGACAGTCTCATCTCATGAGAGTTACGTGAACCTTCGCCCTTCCCTAAAGAAGGCATCACCGCTCATAGCTAGTCTATCGGTGCTCAGTATAAAGTTCCATTTTATTCAACTCATACGTCATGGAAGCTAACTTCTAGTATGAGGACATCATAGCTCATTAGATGATTTCTCATCTCATCATTCGTATTAAGTTTGTTAAGCTCAATACTCTCATTAGAGTGTTCATAGAGACTGGTCTCTTCATTATCTTACACTCTCATAGGTGAATACATGTTGGTAACCTTTACTTAGGATCATTTGAGATTACTCTCCTCATTTACATTAGCCTCATATCATGTTGTCACCACATTCATCATCATTTGCATCTTTGTTTTTCTTAGTTATTCACCTCTCATTACGTGTATGTTCATTTCGTCATATGCCAATGCACTTGGCCATTTGGTGTGTCTCACACCCTTACTTAACCCCTCTAGGGTTCATCATTCCACTTCATACATCTTAGGTTCACTTACTTTTGAACGTATGTTAGACTTAAGAGTCTAAACACACAAGCCATGAGGCTTCATGCGTAGTTCGTTAAGTAATTCTTACATTCCTAAGATTATGTAGTACAAGACTTATATATCTTGTAGTTATGCCAAGATCTTGAATTTGATCTAAGTAGGTGGCATTATTCTTGGATGATTTGTTCACGTATGACTTATGTATCAAACGGAAGTTTGGGCAAGGAATCCCAAGTCTCGAATCAATTGAATGTCATTTACATTATTAATTGATTTTATTCTAATAGTCATAACATTTTAACTCTAAGTCAAATCACAATATTCACTTTGAAGGCTTACTTTTCTATTTTAAATTTCTCTTGCATTGGCCGATGGGTTGTGGGTTCAAGCCCCCACAACCCCATTTTCGTATTTCTTTTATTTGTTTCGGCTCGTATGAGGCTTTGGGACCCGAGGTCGAGTTCCCTCAGCCACACTAAATTATTCTTTAATTTCCCTTCCCTTCCATTCGCTTAGGCCGAGAGGTTGTGGGTTCGAACCCCCACAACCTCTTTATTTTATTCTCCTTTTTGAAAGTTGACTTATTTGAGTTGACTGTGAGGTTGTGGGGTCGAATCCCCACAGCCTCATTTTATTTTTATATTTATCTCCCTCATCCGCATAGAGGTCGTCGGTTCGAATCCCATGCCTCTCAAAAGTTTTCTTTATTTTTCCTTTTCCTTAGTTTCTAACCGAGAGGGTGTGGGTTCGAACCCCACCCCTCTCATTTCTTATTTTCTTTTTCTTCACACTTATTCCCCAACCAAGACAGGTTCGAATCCCCCTCACCACACGAATTTTCTTCTTCTTTAATTAAACCCTTTTTTTTATTATTTTAAAGGGGTGAGGTCTCGGGTTCGACCCTCAATGACCTCACCTATTCTTCCTTATTTTTCTTGACATTCTAAACATCTTAATTAGGTAGAGATATGTTAACATAATGTTGGAAATTTAAAGTAACCCCATTACTCATTTTTATTTCCATTTGTTAGTAAATTCATAGGACAATACATAGTTCATTTGGTATATTATTTAATACAATTTTTCACGAGTTCTTAACGAAGATGTTTACTCCTCAAATCAGCCACACTTCATGTCACATGAACATCACATTTTTCTTCAATTGGAGTACATAAAACAACAACATAAGATTAATAAAAATCAAGTCTCTAGGCCGAGACTCACACATGCCATGCATTTTTCTTTTCTTAATTCGAACACACACACATAGTTGTCTTTTCATGAATTAACATACATACACTACATTACATTCAGCACAAACATCACATAATCCTAAGTCTACCAGCATTCATACCAACCTACATTCGTTGGGAGCTAATGACAGTGACATGCAACAGGGGAATCAACCTTAGTTTTTGAGCCGAATATATTGAGTCCTAGGGGTCTCTTGGGAATGGGACCAAGAGTAAGAAGACCCATACCTTTGTTTTCTTGCAAAATCTCCAGAATGCTGCCCAAGAACCTCTCCAAAAATCAGTCCAAACACCCACACTCACACCTCACCCGACTAGCGTAGTATGCTTTGCTTAACGTTACCGAATTGTTTTATCTTTTGTGTTTTGCTTGTGAATTCTTCAAGCATGAAGAATTTTTGTTTTCTTTCTGACTTTTGTTCACGTTTGCAGCCAGAGAGTGTGTGAGAAAGAGAGAGAGAAATCGTGCAAGAGAGTGTGGGGAAATGGGAGATAGAAGTCTAGTATAAGTAGGACTTTGTGGGTATGAATTAGTCAACTTATTAATTAATCAAAATTAATAAAAATCTGATTTCTTTTTCCTAAATCAGCTATTATTAATTATTTATTAAAAACTAAGTTAACACATTAAAAAAAAGCAAGTTAAATCTTGCTTCTAGTGGGGTTCGAACCCGGGTGACCCCATTTTGTAAAAATGGGTCACTTCGGGTTGCCCCACCCAAATTTCTTTATTTTTTTAACTTAATTAATTAAATAATTAATTAATCAGGGTAATTACAATATTACCCTTGGCCTAGAAAAGGCCATTTTACCCTTGGACCCTCAAAACTTAAAATTTCTTCTTTTGAGTCCGGTAAAAACTCTTTCGATTAAATCTTCATTTTCGTGAGCCTCACATGGTTGGTTCCAACCTTTCCAAGCTCAATTAACTCCCCAAGTTAGTTGGATTGGTCGTAGTAAGGGTTCTGAGGTCTGGTTCTACGCGTATCAATACGTGTGGACCTTGGTCTAATCGCAAGCATTCTTGAAACACCTAAGTCTTGATCCTATTCATTTTTAGGGTTGTTACATTATCCCCCCCTTAGGAACATTCGTCCCCGAATGACACTACTACTTCATGTTGTAATGCCAGTCAGGTCGTAATAAAAGCACTATACACAGTCAATCAATAGCAACAAAGTACGGGGAGGTAAGGAAGCATAGGCTTTAGAGTATAAAGTCTAACCTCAAGAGCTGAACAGGTGAGGGTAGCGGGCCCTCATGTCGGCCTCAGCTTCCCATGTAGCACCCTCAACAAGATGATTTCTCCACAATACTTTCACTATGGCAATCTCCTTGTTCCTCAGCCGCTTGACCTGTCTGTCTAAGATTTCAATCGGTACCTCCTCATAAGACAAGTCTTCATCAACCCCCAAACCTTCAACAGGTAAGATTGATGCTGGATCACCTAGGGACTTCTTCAACATAGATACATGAAAGACTGGATGGACAGAAGCTAACTCTGCGGGCAATGCCAACTCATAGGCCACCTCACCCACACGCTGTAGGATCTCATATGGCCCAACATATCTCGAACTCAGCTTCCCTTTCCTACCAAATATCATCACCCCTTTCATAAGTGATATTTTTAAGTAAACCTGGTCACCAACATCAAACTCTAAGGGTCGTTTCCTGTTATCAGCATATGACTTCTGCCGACTATACGCAGTGGTCAACCTGTCCCTAATCATTCTGACCTTCTTTAAGGCCTTATGAATGATCTCCGTCCCCAAAATGGATGACTCTCCAACCTCGAACCACCCAACTGGAGATCTACACCTCCTACCATACAATGCCTCAAACGGTGCCATCCCAATGCTGGAGTGATAGCTATTATTATATGAGAACTCTATCAAAGGCAGATGGTCATCCCAGTTACCTATGAAGTCAATCACACACGCCCTCAACATATCCTCCAATGTCTTAATGGTGCACTCTGCCTGCCCATCTGTCTGAGGGTGAAAGGCAGTGCTAAGCTTCACCTGCGTGCCCAAGCTCTTCTGGAAAGATCTCCAGAAATGAGAAGTAAACTGAGCTCCTCTCTCTGAAATAATAGACAAGGGAATCCCATGCCATCTCACAATCTCATCAATGTAGAGCCTCGCATAATCCTCGGCTCTGTAAGTAGACTTCACAGTGATAAAGTGGGAAAACTTAGTCAATCTGTCCACAATAACCCATATAGAGTCATGCTGCCTCCTAGTCCTCGGAAGCCCAACCATGAAGTCCATATTAATGGCCTCCCATTTCCAAGTCGAAACCTCAATAATCTGCGTCAGACCACCAGGCTTAAGATGCTCTGCCTTAACCTGCTGACAATTAGGACACTTGGCCACATATTCTGCAATGTCCTTCTTCATTCCATCCCACCAATAATTCTGCTTGAGATCATGATACATCTTGGTGGAACCTGGATGTATGGAATATCTGGAACCATGTGCCTCTGCAACAATCCTGGTCCGCAAATCATCCACATCTGGCACACACAGCCTGTCCTGATACCTAAGTATGCCATCACCTCCTAAAGCAAAAGACTCATTCATCTTCATCAGCACTGAGTCCTTCAGCTCCATCACCACTGGATCTAGATGCTGACCCTGCTTGACTTCAACTACCAAGGATGATTCAGAACTAGGATGAACTGAAACATCCCCACTAGTGGAGTCAACCAAACGCACAACCAGTCTGGCCAGTCTGTGTACATCTTTGACCAGCTCCTTCTTCTCATCCTCAACGTGAGCTGTACTTCCCATGCTCATCCTGCTCAAAGCATCAGCTACAACATTAGCCTTACCTGGATAATAGTGCACATTCATGTCATAATCTTTCAACAGCTCCAACCATCTCCGCTGACGTAGATTCAACTCCCTCTGTGTGAACACGTACTGAGGACTTTTATGGTCTGTGAACACATCTACTTGCACTCTATACAGATAATGCCTCCACAACTTCAGTGCAAATACCACAGCTGCCAACTCCAGGTCATGAGTGGGATAATTCTTCTCATGAACCTTGAGTTGTCTAGATGCATAGGCTATCACCTTGCCAACCTGCATAAGAACACAACCCAAACCAACCCTAGATGCATCACAATAAACAGTGTAGTTCTCACCACACTTAGGCAAGGTAAGCACCGGGGCTGAAGTGAGTCTGTCCTTGAGCTCCTGGAAACTCTTCTCACAAGTCTCTGTCCATTCAAACTTGGCTTTCTTCTTAGTCAAAGCTGTCAATGGGGCAGCAATGGAAGAAAAGCCCTCCACAAACCTGCGATAGTAACCAGCCAATCCCAAAAAGCTACGGATGTCAGTATGAGTAAAAGGTTTTGGCCAATTCTTCACAGCCTCAGTCTTCCTGGGATCCACCTCCATGCCCTGATCGGACACAACATGACCCAGGAAGGTCACTGATCTCAGCCAGAATTCACATTTGCTGAATTTGGCATACAACTGATGTTGTCTAAGTACCTGCAAGGTTAGTCTCAAATGTTGTTCATGCTCTTCCTTGGTCTTAGAGTAGATGAGAATGTCATCAGTGAATACTATGACGAAAGAGTCAAGGTATTCACGGAAGACCCTGTTCATGAGGTCCATAAATGCAGCAGGTGCATTCGTGAGACCAAATGACATGACTAAAAACTCATAGTGACCATAGCGGGTACGAAAGGCTGTCTTTGGGATATCTCCATCCCTAACCCTAAGCTGATGATACCCTGAACGAAGATCAATCTTAGAGAAGAAACTAGACCCTTGGAGTTGATCAAACAGATAATCAATTCTAGGGAGTGGATACTTATTCTTTATAGTGACTTTGTTGAGCTGCCGATAATCGATACACATTCTAAGGGGTCCATCCTTCTTCTATACAAACAACACTGGAGCGCCCCAAGGGGATATGCTCGGTTGTATGAAACCCTTGTCAGTGAGATCTTTTAACTGCAGCTTCAACTCTTTGAGTTCTGCTGGAGCCATTCTGTAAGGAGGAATTGAGATTGGTTTAGTATCGGGTTCTAAATCGATACCAAAGTCAATCTCTCGAAGGGGAGGGACTCCAGGTAAATCATCAGGGAACACATCTAAGAACTCATTCACTACAGGTACTGAGTCTATGGAAGGAATGTCATGATCTAAATCATTAACACTCACAAGATGACAAAAAAAACCCTTGGACATCATTTTATTGGCCTTAAGGTTAGAAATCAAGGGGTTAGGACGACTCGAATTGTACCCCTCCCAGACTAACTCTTCTTCATTAGGAAAGCGAAATCTCACCACTCTACTACGACAGTCCAAGCAAGCATAACAACTGTGAAGCCAATCCATGCCAAGAATAACATCAAAATCGTGCATGGGTAACTCAACCAGGTTTGCACACATAGTTTTTCCACTCACAACTATTGGGCAATCTTTGTATACTCTATCAGTTCTTACATTCTCTCCTAAAGGTGTACTAACCACTATAGGATCATGTAGAACTTCAGGCAATACCTCAAAAGTAAGAGCAAGCAGAGGAGTTACAAAGGAAAGTGTAGACCTTGGATCAAGTAAAGCATAAACAGAAGTTGAGAATACTTGCAGCATACCTGTGACCACATCAGCGGACTTCTCCTGCTCTTCTCTGCTCTTCAGGGCATAGAACCTGTTCCTCTTAGGAGGCTCGGCTGCTGCTGCACCCTGTGGGTTAGGCCTAGGCTGAATATTACCTCCAGCCTGACCTCTGTTCTGTGGGCAGTCTCTGACCATGTGTCCACTCTTACCACAACCGAAGCAGGCATTAGTGCCCTGTCTGCACTCTCCACTATGAGCTCGGCCACACTTAGCACAATTCTTCTTAGTACGCTGCATCTCACCTCCATTTCCCTTCTTGGGCTCAGGTCTGCCTCCTTTAGGTGTAGCACTCCTCTGAGGATTAGAATTCCCAGAACTCTGTTGCCCCTTTTTGAACCTTGGTTGCTCACGGATTCCAAAGTTATTCTTGTGGCCTCCATGACTGGGTCCTGCCTGATCTTGAGGCCTGGGCCTCCTAGCATCACGAACACCTCTTTTTCTGCGGCTGTCCTCTACCTGTTGGATCATCAACCTGGAAAGATCCATATTGTCATGGAGCATAGCAGATCGACACTCCTCCTCCAGGTCTCCATTGATTCCTGTGAGGAACCTGCTCATCTCATCCCTGCTGTTAGAAACCAGGGAAGTAGCATACCTGGGATATTTCAACAAGGTTCAGTATTATTCTTATTTTTGCTATTAATTACTTAGGGAAAAACAACATACCTTGACAGCTTAACAAACTTCAGGGAATACTCCCTAACTGTCATGGAGCCTTGTTTGAGGTTGATGAATTCCTCAACCTTGGCCTCCCTCATCTCCCTGGGAAAGAATCTCTCCAGAAATGTTGTCTTGAACAGCTCCCATGTGACTGGTACTCCAACTAAGACACGGCTATCTTGCCACATCTTGCACCAAGTCTGTGCTACATCCTTGAGCTGATAGGAAGCCAGCTCAGCCTTCTCAATGTTAGTGGCCCCCATAGCCACCAGGATCTTATGCACCTCATCTACAAACTCTTGAGGATCCTCCGATGTCTTAACCCCTGTGAAAATGGGAGGATTCATCCTCGTGAAATCCCTCAGTCTGTCAGCCATGCTACGGACCGGTGGGTTCTCCCCCTGAACATCCTATCTGTTGACCTGGGGAGTCATAGCCTGGGCCTGCATGGTAATGGCCTATGCCATTTGGGCCAAAGATGCCTGCACCTCAGCATCAGTCAACCCAGCTGGGTTAACTGGTATGGCCACTCCTTCAGCTGGAGGCTGGGGTAGATCCTGATTATCCCTAGCAGCTGCTCCTCCTCTCCTCTGACCAAATCCTCTCCTAGTGTTCATTATCTGGAAAAACAAAAAGG
Source organism: Solanum sitiens (assembly GCA_016801875.1). Taxonomy (NCBI): domain Eukaryota; kingdom Viridiplantae; phylum Streptophyta; class Magnoliopsida; order Solanales; family Solanaceae; genus Solanum; species Solanum sitiens. The sequence goes on along the minus strand of JABWTJ010000371.1, from coordinate 30,812 downwards.
ATTGATGTTAGACACGCTCATAACACCAAGAATTTAGACATTTAGAAAAGCACGATAAGATCAGAAGAAGGGAAATATTCCTACGCATCATGCAGTCTCTAATCCAGGATAGTGGTGCACTTCACTACCATGACTTAGAAACTACTCAATGTGGTTGATGTGAACTTATTATTTTCGTAATTTAACCTAGTGCTCTGATACCAACTTTGTCACGACCGGAATCTAGACCCCAGACGAGATCGGCATCGTTGACCTCTCAGAGGTCGCAGACAAGCCTACTTACGTCATTCTTACTTTACATAGGTTAATTTTAGTGGAAAATTTGAAACTTTTTTGTTTCTAAACATTACTTACTAAACACTTCTAGTACATTCGTAATTCGTTCAACATCAACCATCTAAACATTATGAGATAAACAAATGAAAGGAATATTTCATTAAACATAATTGTATAATTGCCAAAATGGCCCAATACATAGTCTGAAAGAAATAAGAAAGAAACGCTAGTGGAACATACTCCACTAGCTCAACTCCTAAACTAAGCTAGAACATAAAATAGTAGCATCCTCGAAAGCATGAGGACCTACCAAAGCCGGATGAATGCTGAACGTCCGGATAACTGCAACGATGATCCTGTAGCTCTACCGTCCACCTGTGCCTGAACCTAAAAATAGTAGAGTTTGTATGGGGTTAGTACACACTTGTACTAAGTATGGGTATATGCAAGCACACACCAAGGACATGCATGAGAAAGAATAGCTCTTTCCTAACAACATGATTTTTGGAAGTCAAGTTAGTGGACTTGCCAAATTGAGATTAGGAAAGTTTTTGAATTTGGATTAGGAAAGTAAATGATCTTTCCAAATTTGGATTAGGAAAGTCAGTGGGCTTTCCAGATTGGGAATAGGAAAGTTATGCCATGAGAATAACATACATTATCATACTTTTCATATTTACACACATCACATAACATTTACACATAGCACATAACTTAGTTCATATCATTCGTTCATATGCCACGAGACCTTGGAATCATGGACTTGACATTAAGACATCCCAGAAATGAAGGCTCAACATATGGGACCTCAACTGGGAGTCTTCGTTAGCAAACACAGAGTCTGCTTCATTCATTTATACATACTTCATTTCATTTCGTTCATAGTCCAGTGTAACCACCGGTTATACCTAGGATGTAGTTTAAGACTTTCATTAGGTTCGTTGTGCAATGACCAAGAAGGACCTAATGTCATTACTTGAATCTAACTCACCTTTTGATTATCCTATCCTAACAACTTTGGTATTCATTCATTTCATTGTGTACATCATTTGAGGCTGGCCTCATTCATTCATTGGGAACTTTAACTTTAACCGACATAGATCATGTGAGCATCATGAAATCCAGTGTCTCCCCCATACCGAAAAGAGGTGGAATCACCGGCCAAAGTGATCCAATAACATGCTAGCGTACATGGGAATTTAACCCCGCCAGATCCCTATATTGGCAGTATAGGTTCGAAGACTAGGAGATGTATGGAGACCCATACCCAGCAAGCCGGACAGTCTCATCTCATGAGAGTTACGTGAACCTTCGCCCTTCCCTAAAGAAGGCATCACCGCTCATAGCTAGTCTATCGGTGCTCAGTATAAAGTTCCTTTTCATTCAACTCGTACGTCATGGAAGCTAACTTCTAGTATGAGGACATCATAGCTCATTAGATGATTTCTCATCTCATCATTCGTATTAAGTGTGTTAAGCTCAATACTCTCACTAGAGTGTTCATAGAGACTGGTCTCTTCATTATCTTACACTCTCATAGGTGAATACATGTTGGTAACCTTTACTTAGGATCATTTGAGATTACTCTCCTCATTTACATTAGCCTCATATCATGTTGTCACCACATTCATCATCATTTGCATCTTTGTTTTTCTTAGTTATTCACCTCTTATTACGTGTATGTTCATTTCGTCATATGCCAATGTACTTGGCCATTTGGTGTGTCTCACACCCTTACTTAACCCCTCTAGGGTTCATCATTCCACTTCATACATCTTAGGTTCACTTACTTTTGAACGTATGTTAGACTTATGAGTCTAAACACACAAGCCATGAGGCTTCATTCGTAGTTCGTTAAGTAATTCTTACATTCCTAAGATTATGTAGTACAAGACTTATGTATCTTGTAGTTATGCCAAGATCTTGAATTTGATCTAAGTAGGTGGCATTATTCTTGGATGATTGGTTCACGTATGACTTATGTATCAAACGGAAGTTTGGGCAAGGAATCCCAAGTCTTGAATCAATTGAATGTCATTTACATTATTAATTGATTTTATTCTAATAGTCATAACATTTTAACTCTAAGTCAAATCACAATATTCACTTTGAAGGCTTACTTTTCTATTTTAAATTTCTCTTGCATTGGCCGATGGGTTGTGGGTTCAAGCCCCCACAACCCCATTTTCGTATTTCTTTTATTTGTTTCGGCTCGTATGAGGCTTTGGGACCCGAGGTCGAGTCCCCTCAGCCACACTAAATTATTCTTTAATTTCCCTTCCCTTCCATTCGCTTAGGCCGAGAGGTTGTGGGTTTGAACCCCCACAACCTCTTTATTTTATTCTCCTTTTTGAAAGTTGACTTATTTGAGTTGACTGTGAGGTTGTGGGGTCGAATCCCCACTGCCTCATTTTATTTTTATATTTATCTCCCTCATCCGCATAGAGGTTGTGGGTTCGAATCCCATGCCTCTCAAAATTTTTCTTTATTTTTCCTTTTCCTTGGTTTCTAACCGAGAGGGTGTGGGTTCGGACCCCACCCCTCTCATTTATTATTTTCTTTTTCTTCACACTTATTCCCCAACCAAGACAGGTTCGAATCCCCCTCATCACACGATTTTTCTTCTTCTTTAATTAAACCCTTTTTTTTTTATTTTAAAGGGGTGAGGTCTCGGGTTCGACCCTCAATGACCTCACCTATTCTTCCTTATTTTTCTTGACATTCTAAACATCTTAATTAGGTAGAGATATGTTAACATAATGCTGGAAATTTAAAGTAACCCCATTACTCATTTTTATTTCCATTTGTTAGTAAATTCATAGGACAATACATAGTTCATTTGGTATGTTCTTTAATACAATTTTTCACGAGTTCTAAACCAAGATGTTTACTCCTCAAATCCGCCACACTTCATGTCACATGAACATCACATTTTTCTTCAATTGGAGTACATAAAACAACAACATAACATTAACAAAAATCAAGTCTCTAGGCCGAGACTCACACATGCCATGCATTTTTCTTTTCTTAATTCGAACACACACACATAGTTGTCTTTTCATGAATTAACATACATCCAATACCTTACATTCAGCACAAACATCACATAATCCTAAGTCTACCAGCATTCATACCAACCTACATTCGTTGGGAGCTAATGACAGTGACATGCAACAGGGGAATCAACCTTAGTTTTTGAGCCGAATATACTGAGTCCTAGGGGTCTCTTGGGAAAGGGACCAAGAGTAAGAAGACCCATACCTTTGTTTTCTTGTTAAATCTCCAGAATGCTGCCCAAGAACCTCTCCAAAAATCAGTCCAAACACCCACACTCACACCTCACCCGACTAGCGTAGTATGCTTTGCTTAACGTTACCGAATTGTTTTCTCTTTTGTGTTTTGCTTGTGAATTCTTCAAGCATGAAGAATTTTTGTTTTCTTTCTGACTTTTGCTCACGTTTGCAGCCAGAGAGTGTGTGAGAAAGAGAGAGAGAAATCGTGCAAGAGAGTGTGGGGAAATGGGAGATAGAAGTCTAGTATAAGTAGGACTTTGTGGGTATGAATTAGTCAACTTATTAATTAATCAAAATTAATAAAAATCTGATTTCTTTTTCCTAAATCAGCTATTATTAATTATTTAATAAAAACTAAGTTAACACATTAAAATAAAAGCAAGTTAAATCTTGCTTCTAGTGGGGTTCGAACCCGGGTGACCCCATTTTGCGAAAATGGGTCAGTTCGGGTTGCCCCACCCAAATTTCTTTATTTTTTTAACTTAATTAATTAAATAATTAATTACTCAGGGTAATTACAATATTACCCTTGGCCTGGAAAAGGCCATTTTACCATTGGACCCTCAAAACTTAAAATTTCTTCTTTTGAGTCCGGTTAAAACTCTTTCTATTAAATCTTCGTTTTTGTGAGCCTCACATGGTTGGTTCCAACCTTTCCAAGCTCAATTAACTCCCCAAGTTAGTTGGCTTGGTCGTAGTAAGGGTTCTGAGGTCTGGTTCTATGCGTATCAATACGTGTGGACCTTGGTCTAATCGCAAGCATTCTTGAAACACCTAAGTCTTGATCCTATTCATTTTTAGGGTTGTTACAATCTGAGTGAGACCACCAGGCTTAAGGTGCTCCGCCTTAAGCTGCTGACAATTAGGACACTTGGCCACATACTCAGCAATGTCCTTCTTCATGCCATCCCACCAATAGACCTGCTTGAGGTCATGATACATCTTGGTGGAACCTGGATGTATCGAATACCTGGAACCATAGGCCTCTGCAGCAATCCTAGTCCACAAATCATCCACGTTTGGTACACACAACCTGTCCTGGTACCTAAGTATGTCGTCACCTCCCAAAGCAAAGGACTCATTCATCTTTATCAGCAATGAGTCCTTCAACTCCATTAAATCAGGATCAAGATGCTTACCCTTCTTGACTTCAACTACCAAGGATGATTCAGAACTAGGATGAACTGAAACACCCCCACTAGTAGAAGCCATCAACCGCGCACCCAGTCTGACCAGTCTGTCTACATCCTTCACCAACTCCTTCTTTCCATCATCAACGTGGGCTGTACTCCCCATGCTCAACCTGCTCAAAGCATCAGCTACAACATTTTCTTTCCCTGGATGGTAGTGGACACACATATCATAGTCCTTCAACAGCTCCAACCATCTCCGCTGACGTAGATTCAACTCCCTCTGTGTGAACACGTACTGGAGACTCTTGTGGTCTGTGAAAACATCCACGTGCACTCCGTACAAGTAATGCCTCCACAGCTCAATGAAAACACCACAGCTGCCAACTCTAGGTCATGAGTGGGATAATTCTTCTCATGAACCTTGAGCTGTCTGGACACATAGGCTATCACCTTACCACTCTGCATAAGAACACAACCCAAACCAACCCTAAATGCGTCACAATAAACAGTTTAATTCTCACCACATTTAGGTAACGTAAGCACTGGGGCTGAAGTGAGTCTGTCCTTGAGCTCCTGGAAACTCTTCTCACAAGTCTCCGCCCATTCGAACATGGCTTTCTTCTTAGTCAAAGTTGTCAGTGGGGCAGCAATGGAAGAAAAACCCTCCACGAACCTGCGGTAGTAACCAGCCAATCCTAGAAAGCTACGGATATCGGTGGGAGTAAGAGGTCTTGGCCAGTTCTTAACAGCCTCAGTCTTCCTGGGTCCACCTCCACACCCTGATCGGACACAATGACCCAGGAAGGTCACTGATCTAAGCCAAAATTCACATTTGTTGAATTTGGCATACAACTGATGTTGTCTATGTACCTGCAAGGTTATTCTCAAATGTTGTTCATGCTCTTTCTTGGTCTTAGAGTAGATGAGGATTTCATCAATGAATATTATGACAAAAGAATCAAGGTATTCACGGAAGACTCGATTCATGAGGTCCTCAAATACAGCTGGTGCATTAGTGAGACCAAATGACATGACTAGGAACTCATAATGACCATAACGGGTACGAAAGGCTGTCTTTGGGATATCTTCATCCCTAACCCTAAGCTGATGATACCCGAAATGAAAATCAATCTTCGAGAAGAAACTAGACCCTTGGAGCTGATCGAATAAGTCATCTATTCTGGTAAGTGGATACCTATTCTTTATAGTGACTTTGTTGAGATGCCGATAATCGATACACATCCTAAGGGTTCCATCCTTTTTTTTTTCACAAACAGCACTGGAGTGCCCCAAGGGGATATGCTCGGCTAGATGAAGCCCTTATCAGTGAGATCTTTTAATTGCAGCTTCAACTCTTTGAGTTCAGCTGGAGCCATTCTGTAGGGAGGAATTTAAATTGGTTTGGTATTGGGATCTAGGTCGATACCAAAATCAATCTCTCGAGGGGGAGGGACTCCAGACAAATCATCGGGGAAAACATCTTGGAACTCATTCACTACAGGCACAGAGTCTATGGAAGGAATGTCATGATCTAGATCATTGACACTCACAATATGACATACCAATCCCTTGGACATCATTTTATTAGCTTTTAGGTTCAAAATCAAGGGACTTGAACGACTCGAATTGTACCCCTCCCAGACCAGCTCTAATTCATTAGGGAAACAGAATCTCACAACCCTACTATGACAATCCATGAAGGCATAACATTTATGGAGCCAGTCCATACCAAGTATAATATCGAAGTCATTCATGGGTAACTCAACAAGGTCTGCACACATAGTCTTACCACATACTACTATTGGGCAGTCTAGCATTTATGAAGTAAGACATGCCTAAGCCATCTTCTTGAGCTAGTAAGCAGCCAACTTAGCCTTCTCCTCTTACTCAGTACTCATAGCAGGCTTTAGAAAATACCATGTACTCACCTCCATTTGAACAACCACTCTTACCAAACGTCTTTCGTTCACGCTGGGCATTTCTATCACTTCCCCTTTCTTGGGAAGGCCAGATCTTTAGTCTGGCGCCTTAGACCACTTGGCCATCCTAATCCTTGTGTGTATTCTTTTACGCGCTCACACAAGAAGGAAGTTAGATACTTAGAATGACACAAAGTATCAAAGCTCTAGATAGCACGATAAAGAGTAAAAGAAGGGAAATTTTCCTACGCATCATGCAGTCTATAATTCATGATAGTGGTGCACTTCACTCCATAAGTTAGAAACTACTCGATGTGGTTGATGTGAAATTATTATCCTTGGAATTTAAACCTAAAGTTCTGATACCACGTTTGTCACGACCGAAATCTAGACCCCAGACGAGATCGGCGTCGTTGCCTCTCAGAGGTCGCAGACAAGCCTACATACGTCGTCGTTACTTCATCTAGATTAATTTTAGCGGAAAATTTGAACTTTGGTTTACTTAAACTTTATATTGGAAAACATTGATCTCACATAATACTATCTACGTAAACTCATAAGCGTTCACAACAACCATCTAAATCAAGATAATCAAATGAAAGATATAATCATAAATATAGAGTTGCCAAAATGGCACCAATACAACGTCTGAAAGTAAATACGAAAGAAACGCTAGTGGAACATACTCCACCAGCTCATGACTACGTCTACGCTAGAATAAATCAGTAAGCATCCTCGAAAGCATGAGGGCCTACCAAATCTGGATGAAAACTCTATGTCCATATAACTTCTGCGTCGACTCGTAAGCTCTAACGTCCAGCTGCACCTTGACCTAAAAGTAGATAAATGTATGGAATTAGTACACACTTGTACTAAGTATGGTTATATGCAAGCACACACCATGGACATGCATGATTTAGAATAGCTCTCTCCTAACGATATGAGTTATGCAAAGTCAAGTCAATAGACTTGCGAAAATTTGATTAGGAAAATAATGCCATGAGAGTAACATGCATCATCAGACGTATCATATGCACACAGTACATAACATATTGCATATAACACATAACATATTGCATATAGCAGATATCGTTTTTCATTTCATTCGTTCATATGCCATGAGACCCTTGTAAACACTAGTTAACCTAGGATGTAGTGTAAGACTCTCATTGGGTTCACTGTGCAATGACTAAGAATGACCTAGTGTCATTACATAAGTCTAGTTCACCTCTCGATTATCCTACCCAAACACCTTTGGTATCGTTCATTTCATTGTGTGCATTACATGAGGCTGGCCTTATTCTTTCTTTGGGAACTTTAAATTTAACCGACATAGATCATGTGAGCTCCATGAAACCCTGTGCCTACCCCACACCTAAAAGAGGTGGAATCACCGGCCAAAGTGAAACCAAAACATGCTAGCGTATATAGGGAATTGAACCCTGCTAGATCCCTATGTTGGCTGCATAGGTTCGAAGACTAGGAGATATAAGGAGAACCATACCCGCCTAAACGGACAGTCTCATCTCATGAGATTTACATGAACCTTTGCCTTCCCAAAAGAAGGAATCGCGACTCATAGCTAGCCTATCGGTGCTCCGTATAAAGTTCCATTACATTCATCTCACACATCATAGAAGTTGGCTTCTAGCATGAGGTCATCATTGCTCATTAGATGATTTCTCATCTCATCATTAGTATTAAGTGTGTATTAATCTCAATACTTTCATTAGACTGTTTCTTAGAGACTGGTCTCTTCATTAACTTTACACTCTCATAGGTGAGTATGTTTTGGTAACATTTACTTAGGCTCATTTCAGATTGCTCTCATATTTCACATTAGCCTCTTATCATGTTGTCACCACATTCATTAGCCTTAGCACATTTGCCCTTCATAATTATTCACCCCCTTTTACGTGAATTTTCATGTCATCATATGTCAATGCACTTGGCCTTTTAGTGTGTTTCACACTCTTACTTAAACCTTCTGGGGTCACATCATTCATTACATAACATCTTAGGTTCACTTACATTTAAACGTATGCTGGGCTTATGGATCCATACATACAAGCCATGAGGCTTCATTCGTAATTCGTCTAAGTGATTCATACTTACCCAAGGTTATGTTGTACAAGACTTATGCATCTTGTAAGTATGCCAAGATCTCAATTTTGATCCTTAAAGAAAGGATTCATTTAACCATTTATTCACGTACGACTTATGTGTCAATGCGGAATTGGGCAAGAGAACCCTACTTCAAATCCCTTGTATAACACTTAGTTAGTTTTCTTTATAATTTTTGTTGACATAAAATTCTTGGCTAGGGAACCCGAAATCAATTCACCACACCTAAAATTACTTTCTTTCTTTTCTTAATTTTGTCTTAAACATTTTGGCCTGGGGACTCAAGATCGAATCGCCACGCCCACATTCCTTTTATTTTCTTTCTTTACTTAATTCTTCCGTTTAGACCAAGAGGGCGTGGGATCGATTCCCCACAACCTCACCTTATTTTTATTTGTATTTTCTCCTTCCTTTCTCATTCGGCCAAGAGGTTGTGGGTTCGATCCCCACATACCTCATTTTATTTTCTTTTAATTGTTTCTTCCTATTCTCTTGTTTGACCGAGAGGTTGTGGGTTCGAACCCCACACGCCGCATTTCATTTTTTCTTTCATTTTCTCCGAACTCTTCACTTGAGCCTTACCCTATTTCGAATCCCCCCTTACCTCATTTTTATTATTGAATTTTTATATAACTTGTATATGGTGAGGTCTTGGGTTCAATCCCCAATGACCTCATGCATTTTAAATTTTTAAAACTCAAATTTTTACAGTAAGTGGCCGAATCAAATTTCCACAATGCTGGAAATTTGTTCACCTTTTTGCAGTCCATTTTCTCAACCTCTTTCACGTTAAACATTAAGACATTTCGAGTAGTTTTTAGGAAGATCTTTAGGTGCATTTTCAAGGATACTTTCAGTCAAGAATTATCATTCAATTCAGCAACTTTCACGTTCTTAACATATTCGCACACACATAATTCTTAACATTTTAACATGTCAATATCAAGCTTCAAACAGTAGGTAATTCACGGCACACACATGCACAAACAAGTTAACGAACATCACATTTTCGGAACACCTCTTTCATTTCTACATAATTCCAAATACACATTCAAACACGTAATCACAACCAGCCGTAAAATCATCTACCAGAAGTCATACCAACGCATACTTGAATCTTTCAAAGGATCTAATGATAGGGGCATGCGACGGGGACAACCTTAGTTTTCGATTGTGAATAGACTGAACCTTAGGGGTCTCTTTGTAAAGGGACCAAGAGGGAAGAAAACACTTACCTGAAGTCGTTCAAAGATGTTCTTACGTGCTTCCAAAAACCCCCAACTAAGCCGACGTCTCACCACCGAAATTACAAGCACAATCCGTCGAGAATTTGGTTTTTGTTTTTCGTTTTGAAGCTTATTTTGCTTTTGAGTTTGAGCGTTCAAGTTCTTCAGTGTGGATGAACTCCTTTTTTTCATATTTTTGTTCTATTCTTTAGTTTTTTACAGAACGTTGATCGTGATGTGAGAGAGGAGTAGAGAGAAACGTGAGTTAGTGTTAGCTTAGGATTATGAGATTAGGTGGAGACTTAGTCAAATTAGGACTTCTCTTAATTGTTTAAAAATCTGATTTTTTTCAAAGGCTACATGAAATGACCACCATGCCCTACAAAATCAGGTAATAAACATTGAATCCACCCAAACGTCGATTCCGCCAAGGCTCGAACCCGGGTGAAGCCTCCATTGCGAAACGGGTCATTCCGGGTCGACCCGACCCAAACCGTTCCTCTAATTAAATTAATTAATTAATTACTTAGGGTAGTTACAATAATACCCCTAGCTTGGAAAAGACTATTTTACCCCTAGACCCTACAAACCTAAGATTACCCCTTTTAAGTCCGATAAAACTCATCCGGGTGAATCTCTTCAATTCATGTGCCCTACATGGTTGGTTCTCACCTTGCCCAACTAACTCACCAAGTTGGTTGGGTTGGCTAGTGCATAGGTTCTGAGGTCTGTTTCTATGCGCAACAAGCCGTGTGAACCCGGTCTAATCCAGGCATTCTAGGTACGTTTAAGCATTACTTAGCATAGTCATTTTAAGGTTTTTACAGTGTGGTATGGTCCACTTATGGTGGCGGTGTTTAATTCTTATCAATGTATATGTAAGGTGATAATAGCCTTGAAGACAATTTTGTTTTGAATGAGTGGTGCTGATAATCATCCAATGTGAAGCATATGCCTAGTTTCCATTCTAGCTATGATCTAGGTTGTGTTACTAATGTTATAAGCATGTGAATGAATATGTTAGGGTAAGGTATAGTTTCTGACTTTGATGATGTTATATTGGTATATGACCCTTACATGTACCCACATATAAATGTGGGATCGGCTAAGGTTAGGAGTCTTGAATGTAATGTGAAGTCATTCTAGTCTCTTGTGATAAATTGTGATGTGTGGTGTATGCTTGAAGGTGAGGTGCATTGTGTTATTAAGAGGGTGGATGCATTAATATGTTGTTGATATCCATTATGTTATCATGTTGATAAATGTACACACACGTACACCTCATGCATGCTTGCAAGTAATATAGGTTCATGATGTCTAATGAAAGGGTATTCTCATATGCACTTGTGTCTACTACTATGCATGTAATGTATATATCCATGAGGTATGATATGTTTCCCTAAACTAGTATGACTTGATAGGTGTACTAGTATGGACAAGGGTATGGGACCTTGTCTATGTATTGCACATGTTTGCCTTGATAGGGTCGTTCCTAGGTTTGTGATCTATGTACATGAATATGAATGCATGATTAATCTATGAACATATCTTATATAACATGATGAATTATGAATATGCATAGTGTCTAAATGTGTTTATGTGAAAGTATTGCTCATATAGTTACACCTATACTCTAATGAATGAATGAGGAACAAGTATGAACATGTGTGGCCTAAGGATGTTTATGTGAAAGGTTTGCTCACATACATGTATACACATATGAATTATGTTTATGATGTTTTTTTGATGATCTAGTCAATAGAGGGGCTCTTGAAAGGTTTTCTTAAGGGTATCCTAAACTAGATGGTTCTTGAATATACTATGTCCATGTGAAAGGGTTTCTCATATGATTTAGGTTGATGAACTCTCATCTGTGACCTATGAGCTAGGAATATGAGGAGTCAATCTCCTAAGGCCTAATTTTATAAAGTAATGTTAATAAAGGCTTTCAATAAAGGGAACTTAGCTTAGCACCGAGTGAACTTAGATGACGGGTGCCCCTTCCCAATGTGGGAAGGCTTGTTCACCATAGTCCTCACGAGATGGATAACTTCAATGAACCATTAGGCATAAAGAGGGTTTCCATATATGCCTCCAAGTTCCATAAACTATGTTTGACCCATTGGATCTAACAAGTGATATCACGTATTATGCTAGCATGATGTTAATGTTATACTTTGGCAAGGTAGGGCACCTTCCCTTGGTGTACGGCTCTACAACACCAAATTCCATTTTTAGCAGCCATGGTCTTAGTGTCGATTAAGACTATAGTTTCCCTTAAGTAAAACGGACAATGGAATTAAAGTAAGAACCCTAACTAGGATAACCTAAGAGAAGTTGCTTAGTGTAGGTGAGGGTATGAGACTTTGCCTATGCATTGCACAAGTAGCTCTTGAGGGGAGTTCTAGGGTGGTGTTCTAATGAATATGTATATGTGTATGTTCCTTATGCATGACATTGTAGTGTTGCCTACTTGTTGTGATGATATGCATGGTGTGAGTCTATATGATGTGTTCTTACCTTATATGCATAGTGTGGGTCTTATTGACTATATGATGAAGTCTTGCTTGTTATGTATGATGGAGTGTTTACATTTCCTTGTTGATATAAAACGTGAATGAGATGTTTGTGGTCTCTTGATAGTTTTACTTAGTATGTGTGAGGTTATGGGGCTTCACATGTACATTGTACTAGTAGTCTTAGATTGGGTTTTGATTAAGGTCTTATAAGATTCTATGTAAAGTGAAGTTAGCATATGTGAATATTGACTATGGTTCACTGTAAAAGCATTGGGAGTCTTGACTTGAAAGTATCTTGTGATATGTCATACTTCTACGAATGCATGTATTGAGTAAGGAAGGATGTATGTATGAATAACTTGTGGCCTTAAGGTAATGCATTGCACCAAGTGTCACTAGAGGGTTACTTGGGAAGTTAATGAGTTCAAGAAAAGAAGTTCACTGTAAAAGAAAGGAGTTCACTGTAAATGAAATATGCTTACTGTAAAGTGGTGCTTAATATGCCTTAAATACAATGTATGGTTTTATGGAATGTTGTGACTATTGTATATGCCTTCATGAAGTATATGAATTGTATAATGCTTATTCTATCAAAGGTTTATGAAGTTTTCACAAAAAGGCATGGTGCATGGTTTCAAAGTAAATGTCCCTTTTAAATGCATGTTTTTGCATGGTTTCCATACTTAGTGCATTCTTGCACTAACACCATTCTTCTTTACCTTTTTACACAAAGTTTAGGTTATGGAAGCTTAAAGGGTATCTCTATGGTGGACGGCTTGATATGTGTTTCTCAAGATCAAAGAAAGGAATCCTTAAGATTCAAGGATGTCCTATGTCAAGTTTATGTTTAAGTCATGTAATAGTTTAGTTATGTATTATGTTATAAGGGTCGTGTCCCGAATGTACTCTAATGATGTTGAGTCTTGTATGGCAAAGAGACTTAGTCCTCATTTATTTCCATTAATATTAAGAGGTATGATCTAAATACACATCTGAATATTAAGATTTGCATTAAGAATTGGGTGTTCTGATTTGAATACACATCTTAATATTAATATGTGGTCTCTAAATCTGAACACTAAATAATTAATGTCTTTTGTTTTCAATAACTGAATGTGGAAGTGAAATTGAACATTATATTAATAAAATATTATAAAATTTCCATTTCAAAAAAATATCACTTATGATAAAAAAAAGTTTTAAAAGTTTTAATAATCATGATTTGGAGTACGATTCTTTCATTGAAAACCTTGATAAACAACAATATACCAAAAATATTATTGCAACCGGTGTTCTTGACACACGTCAATACAATTAAATTATTAATATAATAAATACTTGAGGATTTATGAAAACTTACATGTTGGGAAAAAATGATGTTTGATTGAGAAAAGACAGAAAGAAAGTTTTTAGTTATGAGATAAAAAGATACGTCCAAAGCAGAAAATCTATTATTTATTATTTCATTATTTATCAAATGAGTTCGAATGTTATTAAGAGTTCACCATAGATTTGATTCGTTCAGACCTCTTCAGACCCATTAAGAGTTTTTTTAAAAAATAAAACAAATGAACTTAATGGGTTGAATTGAATGATTCAGATTCAGACCTAAAAACCAAACGTACTTAATGGGCTGAATCTGAATGATTAAGATTCAGACCTCCATTAAGTGCAAAAAAATGAGCCTTAGAGTCTAACTATGTAGTTATGATATTTTACATATAATAGAAGTGATGTTTCTATCATATGATGTGCTTTGAAAGTTTTAAATTTTCGCTAAATTGACCTATGATAATGTGATGAATGATAACTATGGGATTGTATATGACCACCGAGAGGTCAAGTACGCCATGTTACTTCTAGGGGTGCTCCCCGGTCGTGACAAAGGACAAAAAAGTTGGTCCGCATCGCGGACCTAATCGCGTACCCTTTTGTCCAAAAATTAATTTCTAGAAACTTGGGGGCACACCTCCATGATGCGGACTCGTTTCCAGATGATAATTTCGAAAATAAAAGTCAAGTTTGACTTAATTAAAAAGGTCCAACTAATGTAGAGGTGTTTTTGGTATTTTAGGGGTGTAGTATATATTGAATTTGAGTCATTTTATACCCATTCCCGCACCAAAACAAATCCCCAAATCCAATACCCAATTGCTCTCACTTCTCTCTAAAATTCTCTCTCTACACAAATCCTCCATAGAAGAACTTCAAGCTTAGAGGAAGAGGATCAAATCTCATGGGTTTCAACCCTAATTTCGTTGATAGGACTTCAATAAGAAATGGTCATTTCATCCTTGATTCTTCTATCACTCAAGGAGCCAATTCAAAGGCTTTTCAAATGATCTCGAAAATCCTAAAAAACATATTTTGAATTCTTAGCACGGGTTCTTGAATTAAAAGGTTTAAATGGGTGAGTGATGATGTTTTCACTGTTAATTGGTGGTTTATGATAAAAAAAACTCCATGAACCCATGATATTCCTAATTCTCTAATTTTGGCTTGAAAAGTGGGTTTGATAATTAGGATAGATTATGGATAGAATTGTACTAAGATTGCTTTGTAGTATTGATTCTTATTGTTATCTATCTCTATATATGTGGATTGTGATTGTAAGGATAAGTTAGTGATCTTGGTTTTTGGACATGATGATGCGTAAATTCTATTGTTGTATTGGAAATTGATGAATGGCGAATTGTGATATTGGAGGATGGTGAGTAGATTTAATTGCTTAATATATTAGGTTTGCTTTTGTATGGGTTGATCCACTTCTAGTGGAGGTGATTACTTCTTTTTCTTATTATGATTGTGATCTTGATTACTCTATGAGGATAACTAAAGGTTGGTTATGTTGTCATGTGGAAGATAGACATTTTGTGAAGTTGCTATATGATGTTAAGATGACCTTGTATATGGCTATGTGATATTGTTAATAAAAGCATGTTTCCTCCAAATGTTGATTTGTGATGATGATAGGCTATGAAGAGTCTCTATATTTTGATATGGTGTCTTGTTTAGGTAGACCTAGTTGTCCCTACTTGATACATGAATGATAAATGAGGAGTTCTAAAGTATGTCTTGAAACGGCAGACCTAAGAATGGTTCCCCTTCTTTATGAGTCTAGAGCCCTAAGTAAATGTGAAACCATGAATATGCAGATAAGGTTTATAATGAAGTGAATCGAATAGAGACGTTTCATGAAGGAGCTATCCTAATGAACCTTGATCGGTAGACCCTTGTGGATCCCTTCTTGGTAGTGGTATTATGAGTTTGTAGGTCTTAGAGATGGTACCTTCTCAAATACTCTTATGTGAATGAACTTACTCTATGAAAACCACGGCAAAGCACCGAGTGGATATGCTTGTGGTAGTAGCTCTATATGAGGATGAGATTATAGTACAAAGAAGCCCTTGATATGCTTAAACCATGTGCCTACATGGGATGTGTCCTTAGTTCTAACTTTGGCAAGTAGAACACCTTTCACGTTGTGGGGTTTTGACACTGGATTCCAAACCTAGCTAGTGTGATCTATGTCGGTTAATGCCTATTCTCATCATGTGGGATGTGCACTCTAGTTATTGGATAAGTTCTACAATGTGTATGTAGTGGAATGGGACGTTATCTACATATAGCACGAGTATGCTTTGAAGATGATAAGGTGAGTTCCCTAGGTTTTCCAAGACCATTATGTTAAGTCCCTTAAATGTATTAATGTCTCCTTTAAGATCTCTGGTGATGGTCGTTGGCTTGTAGATTTGTGTTGGAAAGGAAATATCATTATCTTTGGTAGTCTTAAGGAACATTTAGGTGTGTATTGAAGAGTTTTTATGGGTGGTCTCTTCATGTCTTACTTAAGTGGGTCTTAGGATAACCTTAGATAGAGGGTCTAAATGGTTAAATGAGCTACTTAATGAATATGGTCATATCTTGTAAATTATGGAAGTATTAGCTTGTATGTTGATGATTAACTTGTATGATGTCCTCTCTACTTGTTTTTGAGATTTTATCAAAATTGCATGAAAAGTATATTTCAACTAAAGTGTCCTTTTTCACATGGTTTTCTTGCATATTCACCATACTTGGTGCTTAATTGTACTAACTCCATATTTTTCTCTATGTCTACAAGTGTAAGTGGTGTCAAGTGAGGATTCCCAGAGTTGAATCTTGGGAAGTATATTTCTCAAGATTGGTATGTCCTCATATGTTCGAGGACATGGACTATGTTTCTAGTTTTATTTAATTTAAGATTTTGTATTAGATATTCATTTCATTTAAATGTAAGGGCTATGACCCTAATTTGATATTCCTAATGTACGAGTCTATCATGGCTTATGTGAGACTATATTTCTACTTGCTTATAAAGACTTATTCTGAGAATGTTGTCTCTTAAACCTATGAGTTACTTAAAAATATATTAAATTTCCGCACTATTTTATAACAATGCGATGAATGAACGCTAAGGGCTTGTATAAGACATCCAAGAGGTCGAGTACGCCGTGTGGAAACTTGGGGGGGTGCTCTCGGGTCGTATAAACTTGGTATCAGAGAATAAGGTTATGAAGTAGATTTTTGGTTTCAAAGTCTCATGAGGCCACGTCTAGTAGAGTCTTTTTCATCGATGTGAGTCTCGACACATCTATGAGTGAGAGGCTATTGGATGATATAAGTTTCACTTTATTCATTGCTCTTGTGTCGTTCCATAGAGTTGAGTCATATAAGTGTATTTTCCTAGTCTATTATCTTGTGTTTATAGGATATGAATACAAAAAGAACTTTTGTAAGAAGAGTTGAATAAGGAGTAGTGAATGAGAGAGTTTCTCCCGTGGTGAGAAAGTTCCTCAAGATGAACAAGTCCCTATAGCTATTAAAGGGAATAAGGTTCCGGTGGTTCCCATGGAGATGAATAATAAGGAGGTTAGAGGGTATCTTCTTACCCTATCCTTAGCCATGATGGCTAAAGCAAATATATATGTGGGGCCTAGCGTGAATGCTCTTAAGAGTACCATGACCTCTATGTTGAGGGACTTCGTGAGGATGAACCCTCCAACCTTCTTTGGCTATAAGGTGGGAGAGGATCCCCACACATTCTTGGATGAGGTTTATAAGATAGTACATGCAATGTGTGTATCTTCTAGGGAGAAGGCAGAGTTGGCTTCATACCAATTAAAAGTGGTTACTCAAGTTTGGTAGACACAATGGAAGGACAATAGGCTGGTTGAATCGGGTCCTATATAATGGGAAGTGTTTGAGGAAACATTCTTAGGGAAGTACTTTCCCCGTGAGAAGAAAGAGGTTAATATTGAGGAGTTTATAAACCTTAGGCAAGGTAATATGAGTGTGGTGGAGTATTCCTTGAAGTTAACCTTGTTGTCTAGAAATGCTCCTTCTTTGGTGGCTAACCCTAGAGATGAGATGAGTAGGTTCTTGACTGGTGTTTTAGATTTTCTGAAGGAAGAGTGTCATACTAAAATGCTCCATAAATGACATGACTCTATCTAGGCGTATTGTGTATGCTCAATCCATTGAGGTGGCTAAGCTTGAAAGGAGGGGTAGATATGTGAAGAGGGGAAGAACCGATGATCAAGGTCAACCTAGGTTTAAGAAGAGGTCTTCCAATAAAGATGTGCGTAGTGATCCTTAGGCTAAATATGAGAGAGGTGGTGGTCCCCAACTTGATAAACCTATTTGCTCAAATTGTGGGATGAAACATTTTGGGAAGTCTCTAGCCGATACTAGTGGATGCTATGGATGTGGGAAGAATGATCACAAGTTCAGAGATTGTCCAACTATTGCTACTAGAGGGAGAGATGTCAAGCAATCCCCTTATAATGGTCCAATTGTTGTTGAACAAAAGAAGAATCGTTTTATGCCCTTTAAGCTAATAAAGAAGCAAATCTAGACGAAGGTGCCGGTATGTTATAATTCCCTTTTTGTTTTTGTGATGGTATCTTATGGTGTTGGACCATTGTAATTAGAGATGGATCTCTACCAAGTGGAGGAGAGTATGGTGAATAGTTGGGTTGATGGATTTTGTCTTTTTTCTCCTATTCTATTCAAGCTTGAGAGTTAGAATTTTACACCCTCAAATGAACTAGGATAAATTAGAGCTTCACAACAACCTCAAAGATGAAAGAATCTAAAAGTAATCTGTATGATTATGGGTGGCAGCTCAGGGGAGAAAGTCTATCATGGGCCAATCCCAATTAGTATAAGAGGGTGGAAGTTCAGGGACGGAAGCCTAGCATGGGTCGATCCCAATTGGTATGAAAGGGTGGCAGCTCAGGGGCGAAAGCCTGGCATGGGCCGATCCCAATTTGTGGAATTATGAGGACAGCATCCGAGGGGTTAAAATGCCTAGCATGGCTCATCCTCTTCTACCACTGATCAGCTGGTCATTTGTATCATATGTTGTACAAAGATTATAAAGTACAGAAAAGTCGAGAAAAGAATGTAACATGCACGATTCCACAAGTACAAAGCAAAGGTTGTCTCTAATCCTTATCTATTGGTATTTGGTTTCACTTGAGCTCTCATGTTAAATATGGTTGTATTATGCCTTACATATTCAGTACATTCTTTCGTACTGACATCCCTTATTGGGGATGCTGCATTTCATGCTGCAGGTACAAGTACTCAACTAGTAGATCTTTCCAATAGAAGCACATTATACTCTGCGGATGTTGGTGAGATCCAGGTTGATTCGGGGCTTTGCCGAGTCTTTTCTATGCGTGTTTTCATAGTGGTACCATCATGGATTCAAGTAGAGGCTTCGCAGACATTGTAAATCTATCATCTGTATTCATAAGTTTCACTTGTCACATATAAAGGTTCAGCTAGTCAAAATGTGTTGTATTTTATGCTTCTCATCAGTAATCTGCATAGTAGTTTACTTTCTCATCATAGATTACTTGTAAAGCATGTGTTCATAAGGTACTTGTCCGCCTCACCTAGGGGAGTTTCTTGAGTTAATAACTTGATAAAATAATGAATAATAACTTTAATTCAGTTTTAAAGAGTTTTGAAGTCAAATGTCAAAGGAAGACCAAGACGTTCGGAAAGTAGTCTTTTGTTGTGGTAGTGTGCCCTTGTTTGTTGTGCATGTTTTTAGGTGTTGTTTGGAGTATAAAATTGGTGGCGTTTACCCTAGTGTCTTAATATACATGTTTAGGGATAAATAGTTTGGGTACGACTTCCCGAGGACCACCCTAAGGGTCCTTGAGTAGTACCTAAACGTTGGCCAAGAAAGCTGTCTGGCGGCCTATTTTTGGAGGCAATGGCACATCGCGCCTCTGCCACTGAAAAGGTAAAAAATTTTCCTTGCGCCGCAGGCTTGCCACGAACCATTCTGCCACAAATCCATATGAACTGCAGTAGGAGATTTATTAAAACCATTGAACTCGAAATATGGTAAAGTAGATCCTGGGTGGGGAACTACCCCTTCGATGGGTTTCGCAATGGCCTTATTTGCGGTATTTATATTTATTATTTTGGAGATTTGTAAAATTCTAGAACCAAGATTTGGATGTGTCCCCGCGACGTGAGCCATGTCCCAGATTTGGTCGCGTCGTTTTAAAGTCAAAGTGGACTTGGTTAAAAGGTCAAAATAGTGTAGGGGTGTTTTGGGTACTTTGGGGATTTATTTTAAACAGTTTAGAGTCAATTTTACCCCAAATTCACCAATCAAAAGAAAACCCTCCGGTTAAAAAATCAAAAGCTCTCCATTCTCTCTCCCAAACCTCCATGTATGAGCTTTGAAACTCCAAGGAAGAAGGTCATATACTCAAAGTTTTCAACCAAAATGTCGTGGTTTTTCTACCAATAAGGTAATGTGATTTCATACTTAATTATTCTATCATTCAAGGAGCCAATTCAAAGGCTTTGCAAAAGATCATAAAAATCCAATTTCGAATTCTATCCATGGGATCTTTCATGAAAAGGTTTAAATTGATGATTTACGAAGTATTAAATGTTAGTTGATGGTTTTATGATAAAAAATTCTATGAACCCATGTATTCCTTGAATTCCTAATTTTGGCTCTAAAGTGGGTATATTGATTATGATCTAATTATGTTGAATTCATGTTTAGACTGTTATGGGCTATTGAATTTTATGTTGATCAATCATAGAATTGTGCATAGTTTGTGATGTAACGTGGTTTCGCGGTACTTTCAATGCTTTTTCCTTAAGATTTGTGTGTGTCTAGAGCCTTTTTGTAGTAGTTTTAACATGCTTTTATCTTTGTTTTGCTAGAAAGATGTACAGAACCAAAAATACAGAAGGCAGCTGAAAAATAGTGCAGAGGCGACCCACGAAGGCCATCAACGGTCCGTTGTTCCATCGACGGTCCGTAGATGGTGACCATCAATTGATGTTCAGGTAACTGAGAAAACTCTGGGAAATCAGACTAAGTGTTGGACTACAGAAAGGATTTACGGACCGTCTTGTTGAAGGGTTGATGAGTTCAGAGATAGTCCCAGTACCCGAAGTTGGAGAAATTCTAAGTATGGAGCAACGGAAGGCATCGACTAACCATAGATGAATCGACGGACCCTTCTGTTTGTCTATTGATTGATTCAGAGATGATGCCATATTAAGGAAGAAAAAAAGATTCTAAGTCTGGACTGACGGAGAGAGTCAACGGTCCTTCATTTCATCGACGGTAAGTCTATGGGGGTCGTCGATTATAGCCGCGTTCTGGAAAAACTTTCCTTATTTTAATTCCTTTTAATTTAGGACAATGTTTTCTATAAATAGGGTGTAAAACCTATTTTCAAACTATTGTTATTAGTTTGTGTTAGGAGATTGGGTTTTGCAGCTTTAGCATTAATTCAATTTCCAGATTTGGTTTTCAAGTGATTTCTTTTATTTCAAGTTGATCTTCTGGATTTTCTTTCAATTGTCAAAGTAAGTTCATGTTTTATTGTTTAACAACTATGAATTTTGTTCTTATATGCATGGGTAACTAAATCCACAACTAGGGCTGTGGGAACAATGGGTGATTAACAAAGTAAACCTAGCTTAATAACAATTCTCAAATAGGTTATTGCATGTATTGATAAATCTTTCGTTTATATGTCTTTTTAACGAGTGCACGCCTTAGAACTACCCTTGTTGCTACTTGCCGGACCAAGGAGGTAGTAATAAGAAAAGAATTATCAACATAGATTTAGTGGGATACTATCTAATAGGTTAGTCTCGATTGGTGCGAAGTAATAACTAAGCCATACATCGAATATGATGCTTAATATAAAGTAAAGGTAATGGTTAGTAGCTTATACACATGTAGACGGACCAAGGTACGGGGTAAAATTCTTTAAATTCTGGACCAAGGATTTAGAGATACCTAACTTATCACTTTGCATACAAAACACTAGGGAATAATTGTTATAGCTAGGAATACGTCTTTATGAACCTATGGGGAACACTTACACACTAGTTTCTCTCATAAACTTAATTAAAACAAAATCTTTACTCCTGTTACTTGTTTTACTTAGATATATTAAAGAAGTTTGTTTCACAAAAACCCCCCTTTAATTACCTATTTTCGGAAAGAACATGAATAAATAGAAGCAATTATACATTGAAGTTAAGTCTAAACTATTTTCCTCTTAGGATCGACCCTAACCTAATAATTGGGTTCTTTACTTGATACGACCGCTTATACTTCCTTAGGAAGGTGTAATTTGAGCGTAATAAATTTTGGTGCCGCCGCCGGAGAAAGCGTCTTTTAGATTAACCTTAATAACATTACTGAAGTTTAGTCAACGATTTCTTGATTTTACTTTTTCATTTGTTTTTGTTTCTCTCAGTTCTAGCTCTAGTGTATTACAAGTACACCGAGCCGAGGAGAACCTCTAATTCCATTCGATCCTAAACTTAATCGTAATCTTCAAAGAATGGAAAATCAACTGAGCCCAATCAAGCTTGTGATGGGTTAATTAGGCAGCCTCCACCAACTGTTGAAGCACACAATCAGGTATGTCACACTCGTATTTTCCCCCAAAACGAATAGCTTGAAGAAAAAGAATTTTTCCAATTAAAGTAACATTTTGAAAAGGGATTCTTTTGAATCTAGAGTCGCCACTTGGAATTGATTTTTGGTGTTCCAAGTCACCTTTTTTGAATCTCTAATCAAAGGAAGTTGACTTTTATGGTCTGCGAAATCAAAAATCGGGTAAGAAATTCTATTGAACGAAGGGAGGGTATTAGGCACCCCTCGACCCCGTGGTTCTAGCACGGTCACTTTATTGACTTTTATGACTTGACTTAATTTTTTTTATGATATTATATTACTTAACTTAATAATAAATGTTATTTACTCTCATTCTTTGATTTATTTAAATATATTTAAAACTATCTTATTTTATTAGTGTACAACTTTTAATACATTTTATTTATTATTTTTTATGCTTTCAATTTTTTTTTTTACTTTTCTTTATTATTATTTTTTACTATTACGTTCTATTCCTTTTTTTAAATAGTTTTGTTTCTTTAAACAAAAAAAAATAAAATTCATTACATATTTTTTAACATTATGTAAGTTTTGGTTTTTTTTCACTTAACAATTATTATTATAATTATTTTTATTATTATTATTATTTCAAGGTTTTATTTGTATTTTTTTTAGTTTTATTTTATTTTTGTGTCTTGAAAAAGCAACTTTCTAAACGAAAAGTTTTCTTCTTTTTCATTGCACGTTTTTAAAAAAAAAATTGTTTTAATACTCCTTTTTTTTTTTTTTTTTTTTTGCATTCTGTTTTCTCTTTTTTTTTTTCTTAATTATATTCTTTCTCAAGTTTTTGTTTAAAACTTTTCCTTTTTATTATTATTATGTTTTTCTTCCCTTTTTTATTTTATTTTTAATCTCCTTTTTAACGTCATTGGCATTAAAAGAAACATCTACTAACTAAAATTAACATCTTTACATAATAACTGCACATATTATCATTATAAAATTAACATCTTTACATAATAACTACACATATTATCATTATAAAACTAGAATGAAAAATAAGAATAGACTTGGACAATAATTTTACTTAAGTATGAAATAAACTATGCGTTATTTAAATATGAAATAAACTACGGTTTCTTATAACAATTTCACACTAAATATAACTATATAAAGGATCAAAACACAAAGTTGATATGAAATATTTAAACATACTTCATATAAAAACATAATGATTTAACCACATGTAAAATTTGACAACTTCAATATATTGCAATCAATGCTTGTATAAACATGATATTAAATTATACAATAAAAATTAAATGGTACCTCTTGCGAAAATTTCACCAAAAGAAAACAATTCGAATAAGGAACCACGAACTCGAAACCACGAAAGTTAACCTCAACTTCAACTTTTGTTTGTCAGTCAAAGCAAAATATGAAATAAAATGTGATTATATTTGCTGACTTTTTTTTGTTTGTGGGTGATTTTCTTCCTTTTTGTGTGTATTTTTTTTATTTTCCTTTTCACGTTTGTCCTCTCTTTTTTTCTTCTCTGTGTCCGTGTCTATATGTATAGTGATGTAGGTGTGCAGTAGTGTGTACGTGTGTGCAGATTGTGGGGGGAGTGGGTAAAGTGGAGGGTAATGGGAAATTGCTTTTTTTTTTCTTTTTAATAACTTAAACATTTAAAAAATCAGATCATATAAACATTACTTGTTTTGAATTAATAATAATAAATAAATAAATAAAACAAAATGACTAATTAAAAAATATAATTAAGAAATATTAGTTTATTTGTCAAATTTAAATTTAAAAAAATGATATATATATATATATATATATATATGTAACTTATTATTTCTTTTTTTTTGAACAATTAAAAATAAACTTATCTAAAAAAAAGTTATATTTATGTTGTTTGTTTTTAAATCTTTTAAATAAACTTAATGAAAATAAGATAAAAGTTAAAATTTATAAAAATAATAATAATAATAAAATAAAAATAAAATAAAATAAAAATATTTAAGCTCTAGAAAGAGTATAAAACTTAACTTCGGTCAAAAATTACGTGCCTACAGTTTGCCCCTCTTTGACTGGAAACACGAAGAGTTTTCAGACAAAGAAGTAGATAAAGTGACAAGTTTTGACCGTACTCTTATTTGAAAGACAGAATTTGTGCGACCAAGTCTTGGTTTTGGACATCCTACATATCCTGGGTTATAAGGGAATCAGGTCACATGTAGTTCAAGGAGATAAGGTGATGAGTTGGAAGTTAAGTGAGGTTTTATCGAGGCTCCAGATCGCGACTCTTATCCTTACATAACATTTGAAAGCTAATAGTCAAAAAAAAATGTACAACCTCATATCTATGCAGCTTTACCGAGTCTTCACTTGAATCTTGACTTTAAGATATCACCTTGATTTTTGGGTGAGTATCTTAACCTTGAATTAGATTAGAGGCTGAACTTGCCACTTAGACTGATCTTTTGACACTCTTCAAAATGACAATTTGAAGATTCTCTTGAATGGGTGCATGTTTTTGTGATCGGAAGCTGTACATGCATTGAAGAAGTTGATTCTGCCATCAATGGATTGATCATTCTGAAAAAGAGTTTAAATTTTATTCTTAAATTTCAAATCCATGTTTCGCTTGAAGAAACCTGAAAACCATCACAAACAACAACAAAAAAAAAAATTTGCCCTAGTTTTCAGTAGGATTTTTTTTGTGAGGTATTAGCAAATATAAATATAAAACATAAACTCGGACTAGGAAGTGTTTATTTTAGGAGAAAATAAAACTAAAAATCTAGACTAGGAAGTGTTTATCCTAGGAGAAAGTAATCTAATCCCATTATCCAGGAGGGTCCTGCTAGTCCCATTATCCAGGAGGGTCCTGCTAATCCTATTATGAGGAGGGTCCTTCTAGTCCCATTATCCAGGAGGTCCTGCTAGTCCCATTATCCAGGAGGGTCCTGCTAGTCCCATTATCCAGGAGGGTCCTGCTAATCCCACTATCCAGGAGGGTCCTGCTAATCCCATTATTCAGGAGGGTCCTGCTAATCCCATTATCCAAGAGGTTCCTGCTAGTCCCATTATCCAAGAGGGTCCTGCTAATCCCATTATCCAGGAGGGTCCTGCTAATCCCATTATCCAGGAGGGTCCTGCTAACAAAACATTCAATAGACTAACAATACCAACAAAACACTGTGAATGTTATCTACATTATTCGCAGTACATTCAAGAAAAATAAATTCAACCTCTCAGGTAATTGCTATTTTGATATATATTGGCCAATTTTCATATAATTGAGTTCCAAAAATCATTATTGTAGGGTTTCCATTTCGCTCGTGACAGACTAGGTTGAACATCTAGGTTCCTCGAATCTTTAATCTTGAAACAACTTGTGTCCCTGCTTCAACAAAGAAAATTCGTGAGTTTGAAAAGGCGGTGGTTGGTTTGTGGTTCCATCTTTTGACAAGGGTGGCTCAAAAACTTGTGACACTTTAGTTGTTTCCAACGGTCAATATTCCTTATTGATTGATTGTACTTTCATCCAAATTTGCTTATTTTTGGGGACCTGAATCCAATTCCTTTATTCCGCAACACTCATTGTTTAGCCTTCATAAAATCAGAGACTTTTCAAATCCAATACTTGAAGACAAATTATAATTCATTAGCCTGATGCTTCGCCTAGTACAATTTAGAGAGTTGGTAGTGAGTCTTGAAATCCCTTCCTAGTTTTTTGACACAGACCCGACACAAATACATATGAACAAAATGACAAAAATTATAAGAAAACTACGAACTACACGAGAATAAAAGAAAAGATTCGATGAAGACTCTATTTTTAGTAAGAAGAAGAAAGAAAAACTTATATGAGTGTGGGAACCGAGTCTACTGATCATTCCATGCAATTTGAATTGATTTCCAGACTTGTCTATCCAATCTATTCATCAACCATTATTGATTATTCAATCTTGATGTGGAATCCCAACATTTAATGAAGCCATAAATAATTTTAAACCCTTATTCACTTTGTGATATTCACGAATGCTTTTGCCACTAAAACTCTATCATGTTAATTCCTCCAGCTCATGTCCGCCTTATGGTGCCTGTCAGGGTTTTCAGCAATAAGACTCTCTCATATTAAACTATTTTTCGCCTTACAGTGCCCACTTAGGGTTTTCACCAATAAGGCTCTCTCTTTTTTATTTCTCTCTACTCACATTTGTCTTATGGTGCCCATTCAGGATTCTCACCAATAAGATTCTCTCATACTCAACTCATTTTCGCCATACGGTGCCCACTTAGGGTTTTCACCAATAAGACTCTCTCATGTTTATTTCTCTCAATTCACATCCACCTTATCATGCCCATTCAGGATCTTTACCTACGCTTAACCAACTTACTCTTGACATATCAAGGGTTGATGTAAAGACATTTCTTTGATTGACTTTAGATGAAAGGGTTGATTTTGAGCTTTGGGATGAAAGACCATATGAATAAACAAACGACTTTTGCCCCAGTTTACTACAATGTGAATTTTTTGATTTGTATTTGGTTGAACCGAACCCAACACTAGGGCTGCCTACGTATCTTGCCGAAATAAGAATCAGGTCGAACGTAGTTCAGGTTTTTTTTTTTTTTTTTTTTTTTTAAAAAGCCAAGGATACAACATAACCAAGAGTTTTCATTGAATCAACCGTTGAAATTTCGAGCCCAAACATAAGGGTTTCTAATGCCAAAAATCAAATCATATATAATATCTTTTCATGGCATCAGCAATGATGACCATTTCCATTCCCCATGCCACGAAAGGCCATGGAGCAGACATTGCATGCAACTCACGAGGAGGAGAATGTATAAAATCACCATGTATTTGACATTCATGACATTTACGAACAAATCATATGGAATCTCGCTCCATGGTGGGCCAATAATAGCCTGCTCAAAGTATCTTCTTTACTAGAACATATCCATTCATGTGAGGTCCACAAACTCCTGAGTGTACTTCAAACATGATTGTTGAAGCCTCTTGAGCATTTACACACCTTAGAAGACCTAAATCGGGTGTTTTCTTGTAGAGTAGGCCTCCGCTTAAGAAAAATCCACTTGCTAGTCATCGAATAGTTCTTTTTTGATTACTAGTTACATACGACGGACATTCTCCAGACTGAATATATGTTTTGATATCATGAAACCAAGGTTTACCGTCAAATTCCTCTTCAATCATATTGCAATAAGCATGTTTATCACGAATTTGTATGTATAAAAGATAGATATGAGCGTCATCATGGTGTTGGAGCATCGAAGATAAAGTGGCCAATGCATGTGCAATCTCATTGTGAACTCTGGTAATCTGTCTAAATTTTATCGACACGAATCGTTGACAAAGATCTTGTAAACAATGTTGATATGGTATGAGCTTTGGGTCACGAGTTTCCCATTCTCCTTCAATTTGATGAACTAGCAAGTCTGTGTCTCCTAACACTAACAGTTCTTGGATGCCCATGTCAGCGGCTAACCTCAAACACAAAATACACGCTTCATACTCAGACATATTATTAGTACAATAGAATCTAAGTTGGACTGTTATAGGGTAATATTCCCCTGATTCAGACATAAGAACAATTCCTATTCCAACTCCTTTCTTGTTAGAGGCACCATTAAAGAAAAACTTCCAACCTTGATTGTTATCGTGAATAACTTCATCGATACAAGATATCTCTTCGTCTGGAAAATAGGTTTTAAGTGGTTCATATTCTTCATCAATAGGGTTCTCTGCCAAATGATCTGCCAATGCTTGAGCTTTCATTGCGGTCCGCGTTACATAGATAATGTCAAACTCTGTGAGCAATATTTGTCATTTCGCAAGCCTGCCTGTGGGCATGGGCTTTTGAAAAATATATTTCAACGGATTCATACGAGAGATGAGATAAGTAGTGTAAGATAAAAGATACTGTTTCAACTTCTGTGCTACCCAAGTTAGGGCACAACACGTTCTTTCAAGAAGGGTGTACTTCGCTTCGTTAAACTCCTTGATGAGGTAATAAATGGCTTGCTCTTTCTTCCCAGTGTCATCATGCTGACCCAATACACAACCAAAAGAATTATCTAGTACTGACATATATAATATCAAAGGTCTTCCCGTCACTGGAGGAACCAACACATGGGGATTCGATAGGTAATTCTTAATTCTTTCAAAACCCTCTCGACATTCTTCAGTCCACTCGACTATGGCATTATTTTTTAACAACTTAAAGATGGGCTCACAAGTTGTTGTGAGTTGAGCAATGAATCTGCTGATGTAGTTTAAACTTCCTAGAAGGATCATAACCTCAGTTTTGTTCTTTGGAGGTGGCAATTCTTGAATGGATTTTATTTTTGAAGGATCCAACTCGATACCTCGTTGGCTGACTATAAACCCCAAAATTTTCCCTGATGGTACTACAAATACACATTTTGAATGATTAAGCTTGAGATTATACCTGCGGAGCCTTTCGAAGAATCTTCTCAAGTCTTTCACATGATTTGATTGCTTTTTTGATTTAATGATAACATCATCCACATAAACTTCGATTTCTTCATGCATCATATCATGAAACATGGTTGTCATTGCTCTCATATAAGTTACCTCTGCATTTTTAAACCCAAAAGGAATAAATCGATAACAATATGTACCCCATGGAGTGATAAAAGATGTTTTTTCTGCATCTTCGTCATCCATAATAATCTGATGGTAACCCACATAGCAATACACAAAAGATGCAACCTCATGTTTAGCACAATTATCCAATAAAATATGGATGTTAGGCAAATGAAAATCATCTTTTGGACTTGCTTTGTTCAAATCATGATAATCAACACACACTCGAACTTTGCCGTCTTTCTTAGGGACGGGTACTATGTTGGCTAACCAAGAAGGATATTGAGCCACTCGAATGACTTTGGCCTCAAGTTGTTTTGTGATCTCCTCGTTAATTACTACACTCATGTCGGTTTTAAGCTTTCTCAACTTTTGCTTTATTGGAGGAAAATTAGGATCAATCGACAACTTGTGAACAACCATGACAATGCTTAATCCAGGCATGTCATGATAAGACGATGCAAAAACATCTTTGTAATCAAACAGTGCCTGGATTATATCGTCCTTTTGATGTCGAACATGTACGCTTATCTAAGTCTCCTTAATAATTTCATGATCCCCCAAAATTTATCGTCTTAGTTTCACTCATGTTTGGGTTTTACTTATTTTCAAAATGATTGAAATCCCTCCTTACTTCTTCAAATACTCCATCTTCATCATATTCAATTTCTTGACTCATTATTTCAAGATTAGGTCGAAGATTAGATTGGATATTAAGATCTGGCAAAAAATTCTGCATGCATGTCATATCACTAGAATCGGCATCGAAATAACTGTAGAAAAGAAAATGAACAAATATATTAGACTGAATAAGACGCAATTACATCCTATTGAAAAGGAAAATAGAGAGTTTGAAATAAAACGACAAGATAAAATCCGAATTACAATCCTTGAATTAATCGGACGACAAAAGGAAAAACAAGACAGACTACCAAGACTCGTCTTTAACGGGAGGAGTGGCCTCTCAATTGTTCAGTTGGACATCAGGACCAATGAATTGCATATCTCTGTCGCTAGTGACTTCTCCGAGTTCCACCATATCAACCTAGAGAAATAAATCTTTAAAATAGTTGATTATTTCTTCGTTTACTTTCATCATTGGCTCTGGAAAAGATGATTTAGAAGATTCGGTTGCGTGGGCTTTGATGAAAGATTTGTAGATCGGTTGTATAGGCTTGGTAAGTGACCATACATCTCTCTTCTGCTTCTTTGCCTTCATTTTTTCCCCGACTCTGCGTTGGTAGCCTAAGCCAAAAGTACCAATGCTCTTTCGTGGACTCACTAGATAAGCTCTCCCTTGCAAGAAAATTCCCAAGCCTTTACCCGGCTCAAACCCATGTTTCAGCAGTTTATTTACCACCATCACAGATGCCATGGGCATGTCACGACTGGGATCTAGACCCCAGACGAGAGCGGCGGCGTTGACCTCTCACAGGTCGCAGACAAGCCTACTTACGTCATTCATACTTCATCTAGGTTAATTTTAGCGGAAAATTTGAAACTTTTGTTTCCTTAACATACTTGTTAAACATCCTTATCATTTTATAATTGTTCACCATCAACTATCTAACATTAAGAAATAAGCAACTGAAAGAAATAGTCCAATAAGTATTAAGTGTATAATTGCCAAAATGGCACCAATACAAAGTCTGAATAAAAACAGGAAAGAAACGCTAGTGGAACATGCTCCACTAACTCAACTCTAAAACTAAGCTAGAATGTAA